>OX336372.1:29754567-30354567 GCA_946902895.1 Fragum fragum
AAGTAATATTTAATCAGATAGAACAGTGGGTCTTTCAGACATAAACACTTTTTATCACCATTTATTACAATAAAGTTTGTGTCAATGACTTCTATCGGCTCGCCTACAATAATTCTGTACCAAAGAAAGGCATCTTAGATATGCGGTTCATCACACAAAAGGGAGCTTTCCCCCACACGCTAATGCAGTGTCTGAGGCTAGCACGTATCGATAGGATTACCAGACCACAACATTCGATACTGGTACAAATTGAAATGAGTTGAAGAAGACAATTTAAAGTTGATGAAATTTCAACTTTCTGGTCAGAAAATATGGTGGAAAATGAAGAAATTGCTAGGTTCAAGCAATTTCTTTATTTTACACAATGTTTTCAAAATTATATTTCTTGATGGGCGTTAAAAGGCGTCATTGGGTGGGAATGGGTTAAGCATTTTTTCTTTATGTAGTACCATCGAAAAGGCTTTATTGTCACGTATTTCAAATCGCCAAACAACTTTTAAAAAATGTTCTAACCCGATTTTTTTTAAACTGATTCCCACACATTAACGCTTTTTATGCCCTTAAAGAAACAAAGCTGCAAATTAAGAAATTGTTTGTCACAAGCATTTTCTTCCTTTTCAACCTTGTTTTCTAACCCCCCCCCCCTCCCCCCCCCCCCCAAAAAAAAGACAGTGATACTCTAAATTCTTTGAACTTGAAATTGTCTTCTGCAACTTCTTTAAATTCGGACCAGCCCCCCCCCCCCCCCCAAAAAAAAAAGAAGAAAATGTTTTTTTGGGCTTGCGTTGACTTGGTTTGAAATCCGATCTAAGGAAAACAAAAACAAAAAAAAAAAAAAACAAAAAAAACCAACAACGTCGAATCGGAGGAACGAGTCTTTGTCGCCCGTAACTGTTGCCAGACTAGTTACTAATAGAGAAAGTACGCGTTAATAACGTGACGTTGTTTATGTCCAATTACAACGTTTCACTCGGTACGTTGTACTGGTTTACCGTGACATAAGGATTAATGAAGATTTACCTTAAACGTGAACATTTTAATTAGCGGTAAACCCTTTCACAGAAATGTATCATCATATTGTCGGTTAGTATTGACTCACAGAAAGTGTACAACAACTTTTTAAATTTGCCACTTCTTTAAAAAAAAAACAACATCGTTTATTGAATGACAAAGAAGAAACATACTAAATATCGTCATTTTCCTCTTTTCTGCCATTCTATTCGACCCCACTATGTTTGAATTGTCGCTAAATGTACATTTCTTTGACGCCAACAAAATTCATCTTTCCGGAGAAAGCTAAGATAATGTATCATGATAAAGGATATTTTTGGGGGTGGTAGGGGTGGGGTGGAGGGACTTATTCACAACCCAGGTAAAACGTATTGGACCAATTTCTGATTTATAATGGTCGAGATTACTAGACAAGGAAAAGCCTATTTCGAAAATGAAAGTCTCATTTATTCCAAAAATTTTCAAACATGCTGAATGCAAAAATGCACAACAGATATCTTTATAAGATAAGTTGATCGAGCTTAAACCCTTTCCTAGCCTTTCCCGGTTTTTACGTCCCTGCGATTTTATACTTGAGAAAGCATTGTGGAAAAAAGAAGAAATTAATTGTAACAGGCAATTTCTTTCTTTCTTTTCCCCACAATATTTTCCACCCTACTGAATGGTTGGATTTTATGTTTTGTAGTTGTTGTTGTTGTGGTGGTGGTGTTTTGTTTTCCCCTTTTACTTGTCCTCTGTCTGAAATTAGGAAAACAGGAAAAGGCAAACGAACCCTTTTCTCCGAAAAGTCTCTCTCAAATAACGCTGTAGAACAACATCTTTGGTAGACCACCAAAAACGTCGTTATTCAAGTGTAACTATAGCAATATTTAAAACATTTTTTCTCCCATCGACCGTATACAAATGGAGTTTTTTCCCCGACAAAAAAGATAATCACATAATATATTCAACACAAGTACTATTTTAAGACTCACTCTGAAAGGTGATGTCACCGACACCCGCGAGCGTTAACGTTGTCTTGACAACGTCTGCGAACGTCTGTCACGTTATGTTTATTAGTGGGAACGTGGGGTATAAAAGCACGGAGGAGGTCAACAAGCGTCAGTCGTTGCACTCATTCTGAAGTGGGATCCCCCTGTAATTTAAGGAAACGGACTTTAGACAGACGAACACGGATAAACAATGATGAAATTACTGGTAGTCTCTGCTTTGATAGCTGTCTCATGTAAGTTATATTCTATTATTGCGTTTGATACAAAATCTTACATTTTCTTGTCAAATTATTTGTACATACATTTACTTAAACCACATTGAATCCTTTCCTGTTGCAGACGAAACTTAAAATTGGGTTTAAATCGAAGAATAGGCAATCTACGGGATAGAATATATTCTGGGAAAACAAGAAAGGGCTTGTTACAAGCATTTTTTTCTTTTCCCACGACCAAAATCATAGTTGTGTAAAAAAGGGGATTGTGCAGGAAAGGGTTCATGAAAAGTGGATTTCCGCACGGTGTTTAATATCGCTTTGAACGATCATTGGATGTACAAATTATTTGTTACTAGATTCCTTAAAATACACCATCTGCAATTCTATAGTGCAAATATTTGGAAAAAATGATCTTATTCAACAAACAGCTAATAGGGTTGAATTAGATTATTCTATCTATCTACATTGTATTTATTCATTCTCAAAATAATACATAGTATGGTAGAAGGGCCATTCTTTTGGTCTTACAGTTTGCCAAACGATAAGAGTTTTTATCCAGATCAGCTTGCGCGGTCCGCTCAAACTGACAAGGATCAGGTGTTTTTACACTCTGTAGGTGGTCTCATCATGCAATATTTTATACTTGCTAATCAGATCGATCTCGTTATTTTATATCATAAACGTCAAACGTTCGTTTAGCGAAAATACTGAGATGCCACTCAATACATGGGTGAAATTAGTGCTATGTGTATGATTTAATCTATTATAAAATTGCAACACAATCGCGGAGAACCTCAAGTGAAAAGCTTTGGCAAACATTGTGGAAAATGAACAAATTGCTTATAAAAACAAAATCTTCATTTTCTACAATGTTTCCTACCCTGATAGTAATTTCGTCATTTTCTTCAATGTTTTTCTACCCTAGTAGAGACAATTTTTCTACGAAATCGTCACCTGGAATATAGTTTCAATTTGGATCTGTCTACAAACTATGTTTTTTAATCCATTCCAACACAAGCCATCCTTTTTACGCCCCAGAAGATAAAAGTTTTGGAAAACATCGTGGAAAAAGAAGAAATTGCTTGGTACAAGAAATTTCTTAATTTTTCACGTTTTCTATCCAAAAAGACGGGGAAAAATATATCACTTTGAAATTGCCGTCTGCAGCGTCTCGTTGGTTGGGGCGGCGGACTCCTATTTGAGATAAGTCAGTCTAGTCTGTGCCGTGCCTCTGGTCACGTGGGTTAGCGCATAGGTAAGGAGTTCAGAACCTTGCCATTATACTGGTGACATCCAAGAAGCAATAACTGAAAAGATCCAAACAGCGTAAACCCCTTTTCATCATTCAATCTTATAAGTTACAATCTTTGAATATAGTCATGACCCTTCTGCGTGAAACGGATCGCGATGTCAATAAAAAAAAAAAAAGATCGATAGATCAACCAAGTCATACATTTAGACCTTCTCATGAACGGAGGTCAAAACTTATTCTGTGGTGATTTTTTATCCATCGTCACTCAAACTCTTCCTTTCATAGTTCGTTTGACATTTCTTGTGGAAACTTTATGGAAAAGGACATTCTGTATTTGTTGTATTGAGTCTACGTATCGTTGGCTCCACCCACTTACTCCGCTGGTCATACCCACTGGCTCCGACCCGAAGCTGCGCTTCGATTTTTAACTGCGATATTTTGTAAAATTTGTAGCATGTAATAAAAAGTAGAATGGCTAGTTGGCGACATAAACTTCGTAACTACAGTTTGAATAAGCTGTAGTTACAGCGTTTAAGTTGTCAACCGAACAAAATTGCGTCACACAATTGGCTGTCAATGTTGGAATTCAATGTTTGCGTCCAGTCTCTATGAACGATTTCATTGGTCGACTGATTATTTGATTGACAGTCGCAATTGGTTGATTGGTTGATACTTTGATTTGTTGAATATTACTTCTTTCATTCTTAGCTAAAATTTTTTTTTTTGTAGGCAATTGTTTAACCATTGAACACATGAAAAAATCCTCCAAGTGAAATTTCAAAATATACCAAATAGAACAAAACGAAGAAATAAAAATGAAAGTTTAAAACAACAATTGGTTTCCCTATTATACATAATATTCCCTTTTTTTCCTACCAGGCGACTGTGTATCTACCAATTTTTTTCTTTGACACCTTTTTCTTTTAATCAACAAAAACGTACTCCGTCAAAAATAAGACGGAACTACTTTGGGAAAAAGGGAATGATTGCTATAATATATCTTACTTATAGTTCAAATTGAACGCATTTTGAATTGTCATCGGAAAACTCAATCGAAATGGACCAGTCTTAAATTGATTGGTTTATATAACAAGGATCGTAGACTGCTTTGTCATTCCTCTGGTATCGCACCGCACTGTCTTACACCCCTATTAGTACGACACATCAAAATTCCGTGTAAGAGTTAAACATCGCTATAACCCATTCCAACACGACAAGATTTTAGACTGGTCCAAATTGAAAGAAGCTACAAACGACAGTCAAAATTGATGAAATTTAGATTTTTTTCGTCTGTTTGGATAAGAAAATATTGTGGAAAATGAAGAAATTGCTTGTAACAGCAATTTCTTCATTTTCCACAATGTTTTCCAAAGCTTTTTTTCATTAGGGGAGTAGAAAGGAGGAACTGTGTGGAAATTGGTTAAAACAATAGTTAACTCTACTTTAGGCGAATCTAAGTATCAATCTCCCATGAATGAGAGACAGGTGATACTTGTCGTTCTGTATTAAGCAATGTGTACAGAGAATATTTTACAGAGGTGGGATCTTTTATAAAGGTGGTTGATTAGACAAATTTAAGTGCTACCTCACATATGAAACTGCAAATAGCTAACGATAAATCGCGTGTGCCAGTCAAAAAATTAATCGACCAATCAAATTATTCATTTAGACCGGAACTTTAAACTCTGACAACTGCCGACATTCAATTGAAAAGTTTTTGATGGTTCGCCAAAAAGACAAAGACGAACCACAAATATTTGAAAAACGTATGTGTGTGCGTAACGTTTAAAAAAAATTTACATGTGCGTCAAATAAAGATTAAGTTCAGTTGGGCTCTTGGTTGAATTTGCTATTTTGACCCTTAGATATTTCTCCCCAGGGGGTTAAAATGACACCATTGGGGGAAATTTCTAAAGGTCAAAAACAAACTTATTTTAAATGAAGTATCCTACGAAGTATCCAACTTTTAATCAATAGATAACGTACCTTAAAACTTTATTAGAAAAGGTGTTTTGGGACTAAAACATTAAAAAAATAGGACTCATGAATTACTCTTTTGGTATGCTGACTCTTTAAAAATTAGTTTTGACCAATGAAGTTAGCATGAACCCTAGATCAGCCTGATCTAAGTCGTCACTTCTTGGCCAGTAGATGGATTCTAACTTTCATTAGATGCTCCGTGAATATATTCAATGTAGCAAGATGCCGCCCAAGCTAATTGTTGGAAATATCATACATAGGCTCAATTAACGGATCGCTCGCCACGCCCACTGAACTCCAACAGGAAGTCCCGATTCCATATCAAATGGCGTTGTTTTGCAAAATACATGGCCAGTATAATGTAATCAAAAATGAAATGGTTGGTTAGCGACCTAAAAGTCGTGGCTACAGACTGAATAAGCTGTAATTGCGATGTTAAAGTCGCCAACCCAAGAAAAATAAAATGCTTCACATAAATGTCGGTGGAATTTCTCTTCCGGTCTAAATGAATAATTTGATTGGCGATCCATCAATTAATAATTCTTGCGCGTCTTAACCTATTTCCACGTAATGACGCGTTCTGACGCCCCCAGCCCCACTTTAAAAATATGTTAGGCAAACATTATGTAGAAATGAAGAAATTGCTTGACCCAAACAATTTCTTCATTTTCAACAATCTTTTCCACCCAGAAAGTTGTAAACTCTAAAATTTCATAAATTTTAAAATGTCGTCTGCAACTCCTTGCGATTTAGAGGGTCTAAAATTCTGCCGTCTGGTAATGGGTTAAGACCTATATATCCACACGGATTAACCAATTCCCACTTGACAAAATGTTAAACTGGTCCAAATTAAAAGAAAATGCAGGCGGCATATTTAGGATGGTGAAATTCTAAACTATTTTGGTTTTCGGATAGAAAAAATCGTGGACACTGAAGAAATTGCTTGAAACAAGTAGTTTCTTCTGTGTGCACATTTCCGTACAAAGCTTTTTATTTGAGGGACGTAAAGGAGGGATAGTAGAGGAATGGATTAAAATAAATACAGCCTCGGTTTTTTTACGAAAACTGATCGTAGTTTCATCTTCACGAAAACACTTTTTTATCACTCGTAAGGTGAAAATGGGCGTCAGTAGAGAAAAAATTCTGATCTCTAATAGGACAATTGAGTGATCGCGTGGTGAAAAAGTCCATCGGCCAATAAAATCATTCATTTAGACCGGAATTGAACTTTGAACTCCGACATTAATGCGAGACATTTTTACTGGTTTGGTTAGTTCACGTTGTAGTTACTGCGGTTAGATGGTCAATCAACTATTTTCCTTTTTGTCCCATATGTTACTGGCCATGCGTGTAGCAAAATAACGGCGTTTAGTGCTTCGTGCCAGAACTCAGTTGGTTTAGCCAGTAATCCGTTAATTAGGATTTTAAGAAAAGTAAAAAAATGGATGTACAGTTAGGTAGAAGGGTCATTCTTCATTCAGAGAATCTACTATCATCCCAAAGTTTTGGTCCTGGTTTAGATTTGGCAGGCAGAGCAGGATTGAAGTTTTTCACACCACAAGGAGTCCTTTTTGCTTGAAGGGTTACAAATAAGAAATTTTCCCTTTAAAATCCATTACACACAAACACGTTTTTACGCCGCCAAGAGAAAAAAAACTTTTGAAAACATTGTGAAAAATGAAGAAATTTCTTGTTACAAGCAATTTCGTCATTATCCACACTGTTTTCTATAAAAAAAAGGACAACCTTTTTTTAATTTCATTTATTAAAAACTGTCGTCAGCAACAATTAGGACCAGTTTTAAGTTTCTATCCAAATGGGCGCAGTTTTTTGTTGTTTTTTTTAATTTTCATATGCTGAAAATTGTCGACAGCAATAATTCAGACCCGTCTAATTTTTTTGTCGTCTGGTAATGGGTTAAGAAATGCTTTTATCATTGCGGTAAGGAAAGAGTTTTATTTCGGTGAAGATCATGTGCCTCTGAATCGCTACAAAGATCACTTACCTTGTAAACCAAAGAATGAGGCGTATCTAATTGCTTTACATGTTTACAAATTCTTGAAAGCTTGATTCATAAATCGTCGTTGGGCGCGAAAATATCGTAACTACACCTTTTAAAGCTGTAGCTACGACATTTTGAACGCCTAACGACGATATATCTTGTTATAGTTTGTTTCTTGTGCTTGGAAAATATCAAATGCATACTGATTCAATACACAGGACAAATTTAAAATATTAAAGGACCAAAAAAAAAATTTCCTGTGAGAGTACATAAAACTGGAAAACTATCGAAACAAAAAGGACTACGAAAGCTATGTTGTGTCTGAGACGACACATTTTTTTGTTTAGGCGAGATAATGACGCCCATAATTGTCATGAATATGATGATTCCGGTCTGCTTTCAGACTTAATTACCATACAATTAAGCATTTGGGGGCTCCTTGAGTAAAAGCAGAAGAAAACATTGTGGGAAATCTTCATTATGCACGTTTTCTACCCAAAATGACAAAGATTTAGAAATTCAACCAACTAATACTTGTTGTCTGCAACTTCACCAAACTTTGAACAAATCTACAAGTGTGTCATTTTGCAAGGGGCTTACCGAATCTGCTTACTCAATAGTGCAGTAAGGGCTCCTCTTTCTACGTTAGATGCCAAATTTTAGGAGTCGGTTATCTATTGTCTGTCATCTTGTAAAAGCTTTTGACGAATAGACGCTCTATCGTTTTTACATGTGTTTTTTGTCATTTCGTGCGGATATGACAGAATAAAAGTGACAAAACTGACAGAAAACTTGAGTGATTACAGTCGACAATAAACTCAACCTCACCTGTCCAACATATTTTGATTGATGGATTTTTTTGTCACGTGTTCTCCTCATGCAAAAATCGCCATATTTCAATTAACGAAGGTCTCGGGAATACAAATACATATTTAAACAGATAAGGATTCAAGTTTCACAGTGAACGATAAAGAATTATAAATTAAAATATTATTAGCAGATCTACAAACGAAAATTTCTAAAATCTTGTTAGCATCGCTTCGCTTTTAAATCGGATGATGGGTCATATTAACTTTTTTTATACAATATTTCAAGAACTGACCAATCGCAGCTACCAGCCAAAGAATCAATCAACCAACCAAAGTATCATTTAAACCGGAAGTGAAACTTCAGCAATGGCCGACATTTATGTAAAGCATTTTCGTTTATTGAAGAGATGAAGAGAATATTTTTTGTTTTCATGGAAGTATGAACCGAAAAAACTAATCACACTGTATGAATATATGTTCATACCTCCATGAAAACAAAAAATATTCTCTTCATTTCTTATAATTTAATAGCATCGAGCAAAAAAAAGCAAAAACTTTACAAATTTTGATACCTTTTTGTATGGGACTATTATGTGCGGAAGCATACAAAATTGCTGCGTGTTCAGAATTATGTTCATGGAGTTATGAATATATTTTTTCGACCAATCAGAACGCTCGTTTTTGATAGACGAAACTCAAAATTAAATTATTTGGCATTTAAAACAGCTTACCAAAGCTGTAGCTATGACATTTCGGGTCATTTAACAACAGTTACATGTAACTATCCACAAAATTTGAAAAATTACGCAGTTATATACCTTAGTTGAGTCAGTTGGTTTGGCCAGCGGAGTCAGTGAGCGGGGCAGGCGATCCGTCAATTGCATGATATTAAAGGCATTCGAACAGCCTGAATTGCATAACATTACAATCAATCCAACAGTATCAATTCTATAATATTACAAGCATTCGAACAGCAACAGAGGGAAGGAATCTTTCAATAATGGCTTCACAATATAGTTTTAATGTTTCTCTCTTTCACAGATGCACAAATGAGCAGCAATCCAATGGCAATGATGAGCATGCTAAACATGATGAAAGGATCCGGATCCGGGAGTGGCGGAAGTAGTGGTGCTGGCGCTGCTGGTCTCATGGCCAAGATGGGTGCATCTGGTGGTTCCGGTTTAATGGGCATGATGGGAGGAATGGGAGGTCTTGCTCGATTCTTAAACAACCCTATGCTTTTATGCAGACAGACAGAAAACTTCCAGCCAGTCCCATGTGCCAATAGCCCAATGATCTGCGATCTTATGTCTTTTAGAGCCTACAAATTCCCCGGTCTTATGAAGTGCAGTCCGATGGGATTGGGATGTTGTATAAAAGATCTTCAGTCCCTGACTTTAGTCAACCAAATGGCCTAGGTATGATCGTCTTTTCTATCTTTCTTTTTTTTTTATTAGAGCTTCTATTTACGGCATTTTGCTTGCCCAACGACGATATAACTTATTAGTTGACAAATCAAAAATAAATGTTTAATAAGCCAAGTAATACATATGATAATCTAAACACATAATGCCTGGCAGCTTTCATTAAAATCCTGGCACTCGAAGACAATATTGATAATCCATTTTAAGCAATTACGAAAATGATACAATTTTGAAGTGATTCGACCTGGAAGAATATGCAATCGATATGGCCATATTGGGTAGAAATCGTTATTAAAAGCAATATCCCATTTTCTCACTATTTTTTCCAATGCCGACTTTCTTCAGTGAGACAAAATGCATGAATTTGTGATAATGGGTATCTTGCTTACACTTCATCCACACCCTAACTATAAAACGGATTTGGAGAAGAAAATAATATGATTACATTAGAAAGATTCTGCCAATCTTTAAATGACCAATCGCTGGCCCGCCCACTTTCTCCTTTGGGCACCCCCATTGATTCCAACCGGAAGTTCCGCTCCGATTTTAAGCGGCGATATTTTGCATGAACTATGGTCAGTAGCATTTAACAAAAAAAATTTAATCGTTGCTTGGCGACCTAAACGTCGTAACCACAGCTTGAATAAGCTGTAGTTACGACGTTTAAGTCGCCAAACAACAAATAAGTTCCACGTAAATGGCGGCCAATGTCGGAGTTTAAATCTCAATTCCGGGCTGAACTAATAATTTGATTGGTCGATGTTTTCCCTGATTGACAGTCGCAATTGGCCAATTCCTAAAAGGTTTGGTCTTAGTGTAAAATATAAAGCTGCAGACAATATTCTATAGAATTTACAAAGAAATTTTACGCATGATATTGTCTTTCCACAGTATAATTGAAACTATTGAAATTCTTTTTCAGACGAGTAAACTTTTTTCGAGATGTGCCATGGTGCCGGTGTGTTTTTTCGCAACAATCCCGAGACTTGCCGAAAATCTATGAACGAGAAAGAAGAGAACCAACTGCATCTTGTTTGAAGTTAATCCGCTACTCCACCCACCTTTTTATTGTTGTTATTTAATGTATTTATTCGTTTGTTTATTCGTACATTGTTCTGTCCGTTTCCTTAATTTTGTTTTGCTGTTGCATAATCATTGCAAAATTCATTTAAAAACGGGACCCACCTTATTACATTCATAGAATCTTTCAATAAATAATCAACAATTGACATGTTTTGTTTAGTTTGCTCCAACATTCTCATAAAACACAAATTATTGTCATAGCCTTGGCCTCGATCGTTGTCGTTCAAAGAAGTTTATACCTTTTAAGAAGGCCCACTACCTTACTTGAGCCAGCACTTTGAAACACTGAAAATTTGCCTACTAGGTACAAGTTTGAATACATCCTGGTATACGATACGATACATATTTCCACTAGCGGTTATATAGCAACATGTGGTGTATCTTGACTCATATTCATTATAGCATAAACGTCTGAAATAACAGAAAATAAATATATCTCCCTTTTCTTGGTTTTACAAGAGTTTTGTCATTTAGCTAATCGCAGTGATATATGGTGAGAATAACGAACGCCAACTATCTCTTCCCCCACCCCCATACCCCTCCCCCCCAAAAAACAAACCCTCTTGCAAATATTCAAGGTTTTGTAAATTAGAAATTAGCCCTGCAAGTTAAGGCTATGATTTCTTCACCGAGTAAAATTCGTGAAAAAATCCAATAAAGTGTCACTAAAGGATCACTTATGTAAAATTCAGTTGAGATCCGTCAATAGGTTTCTAAGAAGAATATTTTCTAGGTTTTCAGTACATACTATTTTAGGCAATTATCCCAACAATTAGAGCAATGTTTTTCATCTGATCAATTTTTATTACTTGAATATGACGAACAGACACCCGAGATTTACTCTTACATACACTACATGCCATATATGTGGAATCTATCCCAATAAGATTAATGTTTTTATCCCATCGAAATTCTTTAACCCATTCCCACTCAACAAAATATTAGACTGGTCCAAATTGATAGAAGCTGCAAACGGCAATATCAAGTTGATGGAATTTTAAATTTGTTTGTCTCTTTGGATATAAAACATTATGGATAATGAAATCATTGCTTGATACAAGCAATTTCTTCATTTTCCACAATATATACCAAAAGTTTTTTTTTTCTTGTTGGGGCATAAAAAGAAGGGATTGTGTGATAATGAGCTAAAAGAATCTTGTAAATGATGATTTCTGTGAATTTTGATTGAAACCTGTTGATTGGTTTCTTTAAATTTTCATCCCCACCCATAAAACCCATGTTTTTCATACTAGCAAAATTGTTTGAAGAAATCTTATAAAAGTTCACTCAAGGATCATTCAGCTAAAATTTTATTGAAATCTGTGAAGTACCTTCAGAGAAGATTTTTAAAGTAAAGGTATATGCATGCACTGACGGGAAACACAAAAGAGACAAAATACCATGACAATAGCTTGTCGCATTTTAGGCAGTGGAGCTAAAATTTGATTGAAATATAACAAAATATCATTTGTACATCTTAGCTTGATACTGAGAGCCTGTGTGAAATTAAAATATAAGTGGTAGTTTAGGGAGAAATGAGAAATGACAAGAAAAAGCTGAAGATCAACCAATGCACCAACCAAACAACTGACAAGGTGACTCATAAAACCCCAAAAACATACTTGTGGGGGTATAATCATTGCATATTTCCGTCTTTGTTTATATGTAAAGCTGGGTGCAACTAGGCAAAGCCCAATATAACCTCTGGTTCATAACATGCAAAAACCTGGTTGAGGTCCACAGAGATGTTACAAACCAAATACTAGACCTATCACTGAAGGTGGTGAATACCTCCAGATGGTAAAATGACAGACTGGTCCAAATTGAAAGGAATAGCAGACAACAATATAAAGTTTATGAAATTTAAGATTTATCACCTTTCTGACTAGAAAACATTGTTTAAAATTAAGAAATTGCTTGTTATAAGTGTTTTTCTTGGTGAGCATAAAAAAGTGTCACTGTGTGGGAATGGGTTAGATGGAATGTTTTAACAAAATTAAAGATAAAAAAAAAAAGTAGTATGTCAAATTTGACAATTCTTGTTAATTAATTCAACAAGGGCACCATTACAAAGAAACTTGATATATAAGCAAATATCATGCGTCTCTTCTGTGTAGTTCATCTATCCATACAGCAATTGCTGACTAATTCATCTATCAAGAATTTTCATCTAAGGGTAATAGCTCACTTTAAAGTCAATACACTGTTAAAAAATAGTATATGTGAATCTCTACCCGATACGTAATTTACCAGAGAAATTTGCATCAAATCAATTCAAAAGTTGCTGATAAAATGAACCAAGAAGACCTTTCATCAATAGGTCATAACTCTGTAAAAAAAACATCAATAATCAGTAACAAAAATATGATATCTCTGTTTAAGAATGAGTCTAGCTATCAAGAGAATATAAAATCAATTAGTTTATGAGAGAATGAGTAGACAAGATTTTTCATCAAAGGGCAACAACTCTGTAAAAAGTATTTGAACCGCAGCAAAATTATATGAACATCATTGTTTGTTACTAAGTCTGCTTGTAAAGTTTGAATAATATCCAAATTAGTTATAGAAATTTCTCCACAGGCCTATTTGTATTGATTAAGCAAATGATGTTTTCATGAATCATATTCACCATGTGTGGCAAATAAATCATATCAATGAAATCTTTAAATATTTCAACCTTTTCATTGTTATATAAAAGTCAATTCATTAACCAAGTCAGATGAAAAAGGTATTCTCAAATTTAAAAAAAAAAATCACTGGATACCATATGGCCACAACCATATTTGAACGAATCAAAATCAATTGATTGAATCTGAAAGAGAGCCACAAGAGGATCATTAAAGTTAAGTTCCATTGAAATCAATCAAATGGTTTCTAAGAATTTTTTTTCAAAGCTTTCACCACATATTGAAATTAGCCCATTAAAGTCGATATTCATCTGATCAAAGTTTTTTGAAGATATCTGATAAGGATCATTTCAGTAAAGTTTGGTTGAAATCCACCAACTGGTTTCTGAGAAAAAAGATTATCAAACGTTTCACCTTACATGTATATGGAAATTAGCCCCAACCATTAACCCTTTCCTGTTTAAACCCGGGATTTTACGTTGCCATGAGAAAACATTGTAGAAAAAGAAGAAATTGCTTGTGACAAGCAATTTCTCCTTTTCCACAATATTTTCTACCACATAGGATGGTGTCAATTCCAATTGCACCCAATTTTCATTGTTAACTGAAAACTCTATCAATTTCGACCAGTCTAGAATTTCAAAAAATGGGAAAGGGTTAAAGCCATGTTTTTCTTCTGATCAAAATTCTTTAAGAATCTGATACAGGGACATCCAACTAAGATTCCTGTAAAATTTGGTTGAACTCAATCAATTGGTTTCTGAATAGAAGATTTTCAAGGTTTCACCATATATTGAAATAAGGCCCGCCCATTAAAGCCATATTTTT
This sequence comes from Fragum fragum, assembly GCA_946902895.1. Classification (NCBI taxonomy): domain Eukaryota; kingdom Metazoa; phylum Mollusca; class Bivalvia; order Cardiida; family Cardiidae; genus Fragum; species Fragum fragum. Next base: position 29,768,791 of record OX336372.1, read on the forward strand.
CATCTGATCAAAATTTTTGAAGGAATCTGATAAAGGGTCATCCAATAATCATTCCTGTAAAATTTGGTTGAATTCTGTTCAGTACTCTTCAAGAAGATTTTTAAAGTAAAAGTTAACGGATAGATACACGACAGACACAACACCATGACACAAGCTGGCTATTGGTGGCTCGTAGACATGTTTTTCCATCAAAGGGCCATAGCTCTGAGACAAGGGGGGGCTAAGAAGGCCCTAGATCGCACACCCGATTTAACTTTCTCTAGTTAACCCATTCCCACACAATGACGCTTTTAAACACCCATCAATATGAAAGCTTTGGAAAACACTGTGAATAATGCAGAATTTCTTGTTAAAGCTATTTCTACATCATGCATAACATTCTTAATACAAAGATTTTGAAGATTGCACTAACTTGAAATTGTCATCTGAAACTTTTTTGAATTTGGACTGGTCTAAAATTTCATCGTGTGGGAATGGGTTAAATGTTAATAGTGCTAACTAATCAACTCAAATTTAATAAAAGTAATTTTTTCTCTAAAAGTCAAACAGATAATGACAATTGATTATGATTGGATCAGCAGAAAAGTAATATTGTCACCAATGCTACCTTTTACTTCAAAATCAATGGAACGTCCCCATTTTCAATGGGGTTCTTCTTTCATGGCAATACAAGTATTTACAAGAAAATTTAGAAAGATTGAGCCAAACAGTGACTTCTAGAGTATTTTAATCCTTTCCCATTTTTTAAAATTTTAAACAGGTCCAGATCAAAAAAGGTGGCAGATGTCAATTAAAATTGGATGCAGTTTGAATTAAAACCTTCATATAAGGTAGAAAATATTGTGGGAAAAGGGGAATTTGCTACAAGCAATTCATTCTTTTTCTCTTTTCCAAAGTATAAAATCATAAGGACGTAAAATCCCAGGTTTGTACAGGAAAGTTTCAAAAAGAAATTGTCAATAAGGCCCTATTTCCCTTAACCCTTTCCCGTTTTTGGAACTTTTTGAACAGTCCAAATTGAAAGAGGTTGCAGACGATAATGAAAACTGGATGCCATTTGAAATGAAACCATCCTATGTGGTAGAAAACATTGTGGAAAAAGGAGAAATTGCTTGTTACAAGCAATTTCTTCTTTTTCCACAAAGTTTTCTTGAGTAAAAAATCACAGGAACGTAAAATCCTGTATTTGAACGGGAAAGGGTTAATATCTGTATGAATGTTACATTATTCAATGGGGATTTTACCTGTGAACTGACAAACATTTTCAAAAACATTGAGCAAAAATTGTGACCTGCAGTGGTAAAAAGAAAATTGTCATTAAGGCTCCAGACTCTTCAATGATATTGGTCAGAATGTCACCATATCTAAAAGGGTTCTTTTCATTGAATATGCAAATATTTTCAGAAAGGCTGGGAAAGATTGAGCAAAAACTGTGACCACCACAGTAGTAACAAAGTATTTCATAAGGCCAATTTTCCCATGATATGATCAGAATGTCACCACATGTAAAGGGTTCTTCCTACTGATCATACATTTACAGTAAATATGAGAAAGATTGGGCAGAAGCTGTTACCTCTAGATTGGTACTAGATGGTTGTCCCAGGACAACAGCTGTTGAGCCCGCAAGGTTTTGTAGGTAGTATGCTCCAGACAAGCACAATTTTAGTATTTGACCTTGAAATGTTACCTTGAACTTGAAGCTATCCAAAAAAATCTTTCAAATGGCACATCTACTTATGATGGAAAATAATTGTTGCAATTTATTTTGAAATCCATCCATAATTGTAGCAGAAATGGACAATCACAATTTAAGTGTTTGACCTTGAGCTGTGATCTTGACATTAGAAATTTCCCAAATATTCTTTCAAATGGCACATCTACTCATGAAGGAGAATGATTGTGCCAATTTATTTTGAAATCCATCCATAATTGTAGGAGAATTACTCCGGAGAAACACAATTTTATTGTTTGACCTTGAGCTGTGACCTTGACATTAGAACTATCCCCAAAATTCTTTCAAAAGGCACATCTACTTATGATGGAGAATAATTGCACCAAGTTATTTTGAAATACATCCATAAATGTAGGAGTTATTGTCCAGACACATTCGGAAGTACAGACGGACTAACCCACATACACCTTCTTGTCATAGTGACAACTATGTCTCACTCATCGCAAGCAGGCTTGACAAGAAAGGAAATTGTCAATATGGCTCCTTTTCCAGTGATGTTTGTCAGAATGTCACAATATTCATTTGGGACCTTCCTTGTGACCAAACAAATAATTGTAGTAAGTTTGAGAAAGATTTGGCCAAAATTGTGAAATTGTCACTATAAGGTCCTTTTCCCTTGATTTAGGTTATTCTGTCAATGTATTCAATAGGGATCATTCTAATGATTAGGCAAGTTTGAGATTTAATAACTAATTGAATGCCTGTATTGCTCCACAGGCCTGAATATACTGATTAAGCAAATTGTATTTTTTTAGCATTTGATATAAACCGAATCATCTTATAGCCATCTCTAGCAAATAAGTCTAGTAACTGAGATCTTTGAAATAGTTCTAGTAAAGCATTTCAAACTTTTCACTGTTTTACAAAGTCAAGTTGAGTTATGTAAAATTCATATATTAAGAAAGATGAAAAGGCATTTACAAAATTTTCACTGTATACCATGAAAAGGCATTTACAAAATTTTCACCGTATTTCATATATGGACATTAGCCCAACCCATAAAAGTCATGTTTTTCAACATATCAAAAACATGAGAAATCTGCAAAGAGAATGGAATATATTCTGAGAACTTTGAAAATCTTCTCAGAATCCTATCAATGGATTACAACCCAATTTCAAAGGAATAATCCTCAGGGGTCGGATATTAGTACCCCCTCCAAAACGCCATACTTTTTTCCAAATCAAATTAACTGAATGCATCTGATAATGAGTCTAAAAAATGAATATTTCCTGTGACATTTGGTTAAAATCAATCTACTTGTTTCTGAAAAAAAAGATTTTGAAATTTTTCATCATATACTGAAATAAGCCCAGCCTATTTAAGCCATGTTTTTCAACGAAATTCTTTGAAGAAATCTAATAAATGATCACCCAAGGACCAATCCTGTAAAATTCGGTTGAAATCTATCCACTGATTTCTGAGAAGATTTTGAAAGCTTTCACCATATATGGAAATAGCCATCCTCCCCGTTAAAGCCATGTTTTTCATCAGATAAAACTTCTTTGAAGAAATCTGATAAAGATTCACCCAAGGACCATTTCTTTTAAATTTTGTTGAATTCTGTTTAGTACTTTCTGAGGAAAAGATTTTTAAAGAAAAAGTCTTCGGAAGGACAGATGGACAGACAGACAAACACACACGAGGGACACCACTCCATGACAATGGTCCCTTGGCTTTCAGCCATTGGAGCTAAAAGGAGTAATTGTTTGTTACAAGCAATTTCCCCTTTTCATGCAAAGTTTTCCATACACATATTTCTAAGAGTGTGAGAAAAGCAGTGTTGTGTGGTGTGGTAATGGGTTTCAATTAAATTTAATCTAGAATTATGTCATCATGCTAAAGGCTAATGATAAATCTTTCTCTCAAACATTTAATAGAGAAAAGCAAAATGATATGCACTACAGTTGACTAAATCAGCTGAATTTATTACCTCCTTTTAATAAGCCTTACAAGAATTTTCAACTGATCAGAATCTCTTTAGAAAAAATTGATTAAAGTTAATCCAAAAATGATCCATGAACATCCATGTAATATATAAAAGTGTTCATTTGTTTAAGGAGACTATGTTAAGTTCATTCACAGTAATCCATATATGGTAAAAAACTCCCTAAAAAGTAGCCTTTTCATCTGCTCAAACGCCATGACATTAGCCAGCTGGTCTTTGGCCAGTGGTGCTCAAAATTGTGCCCTCTAGAATGGTAATAAGGAAAGTACCATTAAGGCCCCTTTTCACTGATATTATTCAGATTGTCAGAATATATTCAATGGTCTTCTTATTTTAAAATCATGTGATTTGTCAGTAAGTCATGATGCAATGGCCATTGTCTCAAATGAAAGCTTATCTCCTGATGAGTGTATGTATGAAATATGGGTAACTGAGGCCGAAATATGATCAAGATAGAAAAAGCTGAGTTTTTGGTTCAAGTTTGTTTAAAGGTCAAGGTCACTATTAATTCCAGTCTCAAATATAGTGTTGACACCAATACCGTTGCCGACTGCAACATAATTATGAAGGTATGACAATAGCTTTTACGAGACTAATTTATTCCATGCAAGATTAATACGATATGTTACTTTCTTCAAAGATTTTTTAATGTATTAATATATATTGAAATAAGCTCCGTCCCTAACAGCAGTATTCAATTCCTATCAATGAATCTGAAAAAGGGTCAACAAGGGATCATCTATTGTGAAATTAAGTTATAATGAAGCAGAGTTCTCACCACATACTATATACAAGTATATAGAAACTAGCCCCACCCATAAGGGGCATGTTTTAATCTGATCTTAATTCTATTAAGGAATCTAATAATGGGTTAACCATGGATCATTCCTGAAAAATTTAATTCCAGTCTATAGTTTCTGAGAGTTTTTTTAAAACAAGAGTCATCATAGACAGATTATGCTCCCTGAAGAATATTCAGGATCCCTTTCACAAAAAGTATAAAAAAAACCCAGACAGATAGACGAGCAAAGTTATTTTGAAATCCACCCAACATAGTACAACAATTCATTGCATCAAGTTTGGAAGAAAAAAAAAGATTAAAATCTTAGGAAACATGGAAAAGCATACTTGTTACAATTTCTAGTTTTCCAACTATGTTTTCTACAGCCATATTTTTCAGCATGTACAATGGATTGAGTGGTAATGGGTCAATAAACTCATCATGCCTCGCATAAGATCTTTTGTTGAAGAGACATCTTTTCAGTTTTTGAATATGTCATTCTAGGTCAAATGTTGTCAAAAGTCTGAATAAAGTACTGATAATATGCAATAATAGATACAATAATTTCTTAACCTTTTGCTGTTCAATCCCTGTATTTTCATATTTGAGAAAACATTGTTGAAAAAGAAGAAATTGCTTGTAACAAGCAATTTCTTTTTTTTTCCATAATATTTTCTTCTCTAATGAATGATAATTTTTCAAATTAAATTGACTTTCAATTGTTGTCTGCAAAACCTTTGAAATTGGACAGGCCTAAAATTTTGCCATCTGATAAAGGCTCAATGTCCATGCGGTCATTAGTTCTGATTTGTCATTCCGTGAATGCATATCTATCTTCATTACAAAGATATAATGTGTCAATTTAATGAATTATGTCATAATTTATTGTCCATATGACACATCTTAGACAATGTTCATTTGCACAAAAAAGAATGTGTTGTAAGTTCGTCATTCTGATTACAACCTAAGAGAGCACTTTGACGCAAATAAATACTTTAATCCATTCCCACACGAATGACGCTTTTTGACATCTCTCAAGTAAAACAATTAGGAAAACATTGTGTAATATGAAAAAATTGCTTTTGACAAGCAATTTCTTCATTTTACACAATGTTTTCTACTCCGAAAGTAAAAAAATCTATAATTTTATTAAACATAAATTGTTGTCTGCAACTTTTTTTTCAATTTGGACCAGTCTAATTTTTTTCCTATGTGGTAATGGGTTAACTGTCATTCAATACTTTGTCTTCAAATGTTGGATTTTGCCAGGGCTTTTTTCGTTGTTGTTGTTATGTTGTTGAAATTCTGTTACACACTGTCTGTGAGTGAAAAGAAATTCTAGCAGTAATTTATGAGGTGTAATTGTTAACATGTCACTGAGAAAATCCAGTGGGTGCTATTACCCGTCTGTTGGGCACTGAACAGTGGATAAAACAATAGCAGTGCATGAGCACACTTGGCTGTTCAAGTGCATGATAGTAGGTAAAACTTTCATGTTGCAAAAGCATAAATCATTGAAAAATGCATTTGATATTATCCCCTTGCTGTAAAGTTTGCTCTTTTGAAAGTAAGCATATTTTCAAAGATTCAAGTGAATGTGTTCAGTTATACACAGACTCTGGTCAGACCATAGCAATACCTCAAGATTTTCTTCTTCAGCTAAAATTCAAATAAACAAGAGGACCATGATGGTCCTATACCGCTCCCCTGAGTATGATGGCTCAAGGCATTCTGAGATAATATACAAAATATCAAAGCCCTACACCTAATCCTTTTTGAGAAGATTTTTTCCTAGGTAAAGTGAAGATCCAACCATATTGAGCTAATTTCAAGAGTATGGTAATTCTTTGAAGTACTTAAGTAGAGGGTCAATAGGCATTAATACATACCAAATATCAAAGCTCTAGGCCTATTGGTTTAGAAGGAGAACATTTTCTATGATACCCTTCATTACTCCTTTCTGGGATGGCACAAAAAGCGCTTATTTTCAGAATACAGTAATTCTATGAAGAATTTTAGTACAATGTCAATTGGTATAATTACACACTAAATATTAAAGACCTTGGCCTTAACGTTTGGGAGAAGAAGACTTTTAAAGATTTCCTGATTTATTTCTATGTAAAATCAGGGATCACAAAGAAAAGGGCTTATTTTAAGAATACAGTTTAATCTATGAAATGTTTTGGTAGAGGCTCAATAGATGATGATTTATACAAAATATCAGAACTCTATGGCTTATGGTTTGGGAGAAGAAGATTTATAAAGTTGTACTTCTTATTTCCATGTAAAATCAGGGATCGCACAGAAAAGGGCTAATTTTCAGAATATGGTAATTCTTTGAAGTAATTTGGTAGATGGACAATAGATGATGATTTGTTCAAAATATCAGAGCTCTAGGCCTTATGGTTTGGGAGAAGATTTTTAAAGTTTTCCTTCTTTATTTCTATGTAAAATCAGGGATCCCATGGAAAAGGGCTAATTTTTAGAATACTTTAATTCTATGAAGTATTTTGGTAGAAGGTTAATAGATGATAATTTATACAAAATATCAAAGCTCTAGGACTTATGGTTTGGGAGAAGAAGATTTCTTAAGATTTCCTTCTTAAATTCTATGTAAAATCAGGGGGTTAATTTTCAGAATACCATAATTCTTTTAAGTATTTTGGTAGGGGTCAATAGATGATGATGTATACAAAATATCAAAGCTCTAGGCCTTATGGTTTGGGAGAAGATTTTTAAAGTTTTCCTTCTTTATTTCTATGTAAAATCAGGGATCACACAGAAAAGGGCTAATTTTCAAAATGCGGTAATTCTTTGAAGTATTTTGGTAGAGGGTCAAAAGATGATAATTTGTGCCAAATATCAAAGCTCTAGGCCTTATGGTTTGAGAGAAGAAGATTTTTAAAGTTTTCCTTCTTTATTTCTATGTAAAATTTAACTTTTTTCACTCCGTTGCCATGGCAACCAGAGTTCTTCAAGGATTTTAATTCTTTGAAGTATTTTGAGAGAACATTACCTAAGGATCATTTATGTGAAGTTTTGTTGAAATTCCATGGTAAGTTGAGGAGGAGAAGATTCTTTTGTAATTGTGAAAGGCCAACGGACAATGACCGATCACAATACCTCACCCAGAGCACTTCATGCTCAGGTGAGCTAAAAAGGGCATAATTCTATAAAATAATGCATTTTTCTATTACCTCCTTTAACAGTATAGGCTGCTATTTTGATAGCAAAAATATATTCCAAAGATAACAAGAGGCCCATGAGGGCCTGAGACGCTCTACTGGTTATCAAGTTTTCCGTTAAAGAAATCTGATATTTAAGGAAGTTAATTGCTCAAAGAAGAATGCATAAAGAAAAAAAAAATGGGTTTATCCCTTTTATCATTTTAAGCAACAATCCTCAAGGCCCCTTTTCCCATGTTTCATGACAGATCCACTCCATTTCCAAAAGAAACTTAGCTTATGACCCTACAATCATTCTGTGAATATTTCATCAGAATCTGACAATAATTGTGGACTTTATCACATAAACAGGATTGTTTTGAATGAAAATCAATAAGGCCTCTTTTCCTGTGTTTTCTGAAGGATCAATTTCATTCCAAAAGGAACTTTCCTTACAACCCTACAATTGTCCCGTGAAATTTAAGAGACAATTTGATAATGATTGTGATCTTCATCACATACACAAGAATGTTTTGAATGATAATCTGTAAGGCCCCTTTTCCTGTGCCACAATTATTCCATGCATCTTTGAAGAGAATCCAATAAAACTGTTGACTTTATTGTGTTAACAAAGATATTAAATTCAAGTTCTCATAAGGCCCCTTTTCCCGTGATATTTTACTGTTGGTTTTATCATTCTGTGAAAAGAAAGAATCCTCATGATGGAATGATCATTCTGTGAAAGTTTTAACAGAATCTGATGAAAACTGTTGACTTTATTTTGGTACAATGATTTTAAAATTAAATTTCATATTGCTCCTTTTCCTGTGATACTTGACAGATCAGGTCTAATGCAAACATCAACAATCATTATCATTGTACAATTATTCTGTGAATGTTTGAAGAAAATCTGATGAAAGCTCTGGACTTGGTAACAAGGACTTATAAATGAAATTTTCATAAGGCCCCTTTTCCTGTGTTTCTTGACAGTTCGAACCCTGTTATGAAAAGAATGATAGTTATGACCTTCCAATCAATCCGTGAAAGTTTCAACAAAATCTGATCAAAGCTGTGGGCTTCATTGTGTTAACAGGGTTTTATTAATTGAATTTTCATTTAGCCCCTTTTCCCATGTTACTTGATGGATCTGTACCAATTCCAAAGGGAACTCTTCTTACAAAAGTATAATTATTCTGTTTGAGTATAAAGACAACCCCATCTCATCTGTGGACTTACAAGCATTAATTAAGATTTTTTTAATTGAATTTTCCTAAGGCCCCTTTTCCTATGTTTCTCAAAGGATCAGACCCAATTTGAAAGGAACAATCCTTATGATGGTACAATCATTATGTGAAAGTTTGAAGTCAATCAGGTGAAATCTAGGGCCATGATGTGTTAACTAAGATTTTTTTATTAAATTTTCATAGGCCCCCTTTTCCAATAAAACTTGATGGATCAAACCTACTTCCGAAAGGAACAATCCATTTAATGTAATAATCATTCTGGGAATGTTTGAAGAGAATTTGTTGAAAACTTTGGACTCTATTGTGTTTACGAGGACTTTTTCAATCCAGTTTTTATCGGGCCCCTTTTTCCCATGGTCCTTGACTGATCATACCAAATTTTGAAAGGAACAATTCTTATGATGGTACAATCATTCTGTGAAAGTTTGAAGTCAATCAGATGAAAACTGTGGACTCTAGAGTGTTAACAAAGATCTTTGAATTTAATTTTAATAAGGCCCCTTTTCCTATGTTTTTTGAGGAATCATATCCGATTCCGAAAGGAACAATCCTTATGATGGTACAATCATTCTGTGAAAGTTTGAAGAGAAATTGTTGGCTCTAGATAATTTATGAGAATTTTTTATTAAAATTTTCATAAGGCCCCTTTTTCCTCTGTTTCTTGACCGATCATACCCTATTTCGAAAGGAACAATCCTTTTGATATTGCAATCATTCTGTGAAAGTTTGAAGGGAATCCGATGAAAACTGTTGACTCGAGGGTGTTAAAGAGGATTTCTGAAAAGATTTTTTGATTAAATTTTCAATAGGCCCCTTTTCCCGTGTTTCCTGATGGATCTGACCAAATTCCCAAAGGAACAATTCTATGATGGTACAATCATTCTGTGAAAGTTTAAAAACAATCTGACGAAAAACTGTGGACTCTAGAGTGTTAACGAGAATTTTTTAATTAGATTTTTTAAAAGGCCCCTTTTCCCGTGTTTCTTGATAGATCATACCCATTTACGCAAGGAACGATCCTTATTTTTGGACAATCATTCTGTGAAAGTTTAAATACAATCTGATGAACTTGTTGACTCTACAGTGTTAACGAGGATTTTTTAATTAAATTTTATAAGGCCCCTTTTCCCATGTTTCTTGACGGATCATACACATTTTCAAAAGGAACGATCCTTATGATGGTACAATCATTCTGAGAAAGTTTGAAGGGAATCCGATGAAAACTGTGGACTTTATCGCGTAAACGAGGATTTTTTAATTAAATTTTCATTAGGCCCCTTTTCCCATGTTTCTTGACGGATCTGACCCAATTTCGAAAGGAATGATCCTTATGATGGTACAATCATTCTGTGAAAGTTTGAAGGGAATCCGATGAAAACTGTTGACTTTATCGCGTAAACAAGGAAAAGTTTAACGGACGGACGCCGGACGGGAAAAAGCCATCGCTATAACAATGACAATCTTCTGTTAAGTTTTCAAAACTGAATAAATGACCTTAATAAATAACCTTGACCTTGATAGATGACCTAAACCTTACAATCAACTGATGCCTGTCAATGCAAGAAACCTTTGTCCCAAATATGAGATATGTATCTACAACAGTATTTGAATGGGAGCATAAATTATTGAGGATAAAGTTTATGACTCTTAGACATGTTGGCAGACAGACATCAGTAAAACAACATGCCTCAGATCTTCTCTATGTTAGAGGGGGGCATTAAAAGGTATCAATCCTTATTAAACTGTCCACCATATACAGGCTAGCCTGTACTCCTCCAGAATTATTAACCCTAGGGTTAACAATGGTCCAAATTGAAAAGAATTGCAGATGATAATTTAAAGTTAATGAAATTCTGGGTAGTAACATTGAGGAAAATGACAAAATTGCTTGTTACAATTGCAGTTTCTTCATTTTACACTATGTTTTCCCAATTGTTTTTCTTGAGGGGCATCCAAAAGCGTCATTGGGTGGGAGTGGGTTGATAGATTACTGCTGTCAGTCAAATTCAGTGACCTTTCAGTGCGATCAAATGTGAATACTGACCTGTAACATAAGTTTTGCTTCTTAAATGCCCTAATTACAGCTTCAGTAAGTCACCAACCAACAATTTACTTTTTCTTTTAAGTCACTGTAAATATATTTTGCAAACTAACATTGTCTGATGTCTTAGTAATGTGGTGCACTGATTTTTTTTTTAAAACTGACCTTGGAGGTATCACAAAAAATATTCAGCACAACACTAGCACTCATCAAGAACAACTGTGCAAAGTTATTTTCAAATCCATCCATAAATGTGGAAGTTATGCTTCTGACAATGTCAATTTTTGTTTGACCTTCAACTGCGACCTTGGAGGTATCACAACAAATGTTTCCCATGACACTAGCACTCATTAACCCTTTCCTGTACAATCCCTTGTTTTCACGTCCCTGTGAATTTATACTTGAGAAAACATTGTGGGAAAAGAAGAAATTGCTTGTCACAAGCAATTTCTTCTTTTCCCACAATATTTTCTAACCTGTAGGTTCGTTACTTTTCAAATTGCACCAACTTTTGATTGTTGTCTGCAGTTTCTTTCAAATTGGACTGGTCTAAAATTTTGAAAAGTGGGAAAGGGTTAAGAAGAACAACTGTGCCAAGGTACTTTACTTTTACATCAATAAATGTAGAAGTCACGCTAAGGAAAAATTCCCGACGGACGGATGGACGGATGAACTAAAGCACGCACTCACATCTTAGTGATATTGTGACAACTATGTCCTACTGACGGCAGGCGGGCTCAATAAAACTAGAGACACTCAGTGTATACCATATATGGAAATTAGCCCTGTCCATTCAAGTAATATTTTTCATCTGATAAAAATTCTTTTTTATAATCTGATAAAAGGTCACCCAAGGATAGATCCCGTCAAATTTGGTTGAAACACATCCACTGGTTTCTGAAAAAGCTATAATTTTCATGCAATCAAAATTCTTTTTTTTTTTATGATCTAATAAAAGGTCACCCAAGGATCATTTCTGTGAAATTTGGTTGATATCCATCCACTGCTTTCTGACAAGAATTTCAAAGATTTTACCATATAAGGAAAAAGCCCCGCCCATTAAAGCCATGTTTTCATCCGATCAAAATTCTTTGGAGGAATCTGATAGGGGTTCACCATAGGATCATTTCACTGAAATTTGATTGAAATCCATCCACTAGGTTCTAAGAAAGAAGATTTTCAAAGCTTTTAGCTTATATGGAAATTAACCCCGCCTATCAAAGCCATGTTGTCCATCCGATCAAAATTCTTTGAAGGAATCTGATAAAGGTTCACCAAAGGATCATTTCTGTGAAAGTTGGTTGAAGTTCAAACCTGAAGAAGATTTTCAAAGCTTTCAAATCTGATAAAGCGTCAGCTAAAGATCATTCCTGTAAAATTTGGTTGAAATCCATCGATAAGTTTCTGAGAAGATTTTTGAAAGATTTCACTATAATGGAATAAGCCCTGCCCATTAAAGCTATGTTTTTTATCCCATTAAAATTCTTTGAAGGAACATGATAAAGGGTCACCCAAGAATCAATCCTGTAAAATTTGGTTGAAATTTATTAATTGTTTTCTGAGAAGAAGATTTTTAAAGGCTTTACCATATATGATAATAAGCCCTGCCTATTACAGCCATGCTTTTCATCTGATCAATTTCTTTGAATGAATCTGATAAAGGGTTACCCAAGGATCATTTCTGTGCAATTTGGTCTTATTCCATTCTGTACTTTCGGAGAAGAAGACTTTCAAAGCCTTCACTGCATATAGAAATTAGCACCGCCAATTCAAGCCATGTTTTTAATCTGATCAATTTCTTTGAAGGAATCTTATAAAGGGTCACCCAAGGATCATTTCTGTGAAATTTGGTTGAATTCTGCTCAATGCTTTCTAAGAAAAAGATTTTTGAAGCTATCACCATAAATGGAATTAGCCCCACCCACTAAAGCCATGTTCTTCATTCGATCAAAATTTTTTGAAGGAATCTGATAAAGGGTCATACAAGAAGCAATACTGTAAAATTTGTTTGAAATCAGATCAATACTTTCTGAGAAGAAGTTTTTAAAACTTTAACCATGTATGGAAATAAGCCCTGCCCATTTTTAGCCGTGTTTTTCATCCAATCAAAATTCTTTGAAGGAATCTGATAAAGGGTCACCAAAGGATCATTCCTATAACAAGAGGCCCAGTGGGCCTTAACGGTCACCTGAGTAAAAGAGCACCAAGACAAGTGATTTTGTTTGAAAGAATTAGAAAAAGGTTTGGTTGAAATCCCCTCAGTAGTTCTTGAGAAGAAGATGAAAATGTTTAAAAGTTACCAGAAATGACCCCCTTTTGGTCCCCATTTTAGGCACCCCTGACCTCCAGCCTTTTAATTTTCACAAATCTGTATAATCAGTACCCAATGATGCTTTTTACCAAGTTAGTTTGAAATTGGCTTAGTACTTCATCAGAAGTAGGTGAAAATGTGAATTTTTTAACATGATGAACTTTGACCTCTGGGTGTGGCCCCATACATGACCCCAGGGACATGAATTTCACAATTTATAATATACCTGTCCTAGTTGTCATGCACACAGAATATTTAAGCTCTGGCATTAACGGTTTATTAGAAGAAGATTTTTTAAAGAAGTACCAAAAATTACCCCTTTTTGCCCCCTATTTGGGCCCCTTTGACCCCCATGACCCCTATTCTCACAAACTTGAATTGGCATCCCCCAATGATGCTTTCTACCAAGTTTGGTTGAAATCCGCCCAGTAGTTCTTGAGAAGAAGATGAAATATTTAAAAGTTACCAAAAGTTACCCCCTTTTGGTCCCCATTTTAGGGCCCCCTGACCCCCCAGCCTTTTTATTTTCACAAATCCAAATAACCATTACCAAATGATGCTTTTCACCAAGTTTGTTTGAAATTGGCTTTGTACTTCATCAGAAGTAGGTGAAAATGTGAATTTTTTAACATGATGAACTTTGACCTCTGGATGTGGCCCCATACATGACCCCAGGGACATGAATTTCACAATTTATAATATACCTGTCCTAGTTGTCATGCACACAAAATATTTAAGCTCTGGCATTAACGGTTTATTAGAAGAAGATTTTTAAAGAAGTACCAAAAATTACCCCTTTTTGGCCCCTATTTGGGCCCCTATGACCCCCATGACCCCTATTCTCACAAACTTGAATTGGCATGCCCCAATGATGCTTTCTACCAAGTTTGGTTGAAATCGGCCCAGTAGTTCTTGAGAAGAAGATGAAATATTTAAAAGTTACCAAAAATTACCCCCTTTTGGTCCCCATTTTAGGGCCCCCTGACCCCCCAGCCTTTTTATTTTCACAAATCCAAATAACCATTACCAAATGATGCTTTTCACCAAGTTTGTTTGAAATTGGCTTTGTACTTCATCAGAAGAAGATGAAAATGTGAATTTTTTAACATGATGAACTTTGACCTCTGGGTGTGGCCCCATACATGACCCCAGGGGCATGAATTTCACAATTTATAATATACCTGTCCTAGTTGTCATGCACATAAAATATTTAAGCTCTGGCATTAACGGTTTATTAGAAGAAGATTTTTAAAGAAGTACCAAAAATTACCCCTTTTTGGCCCCTATTTGGGCCCCTATGACCCCCATGACCCCTATTTTCACAAACTTGAATTGGCATCCCCCAATGATGCTTTCTACCAAGTTTGGTTGAAATCCGCCCAGTAGTTCTTGAGAAGAAGATGAAAATGTTTAAAAGTTAACGGACGACGGACGACGCACGACGCACGACGCACGACGACGGACAAACGATGATTGCAATAGGTCACCATGACCATTCGGTCAGGTGACCTAAAAATTTGGTTGAACCCATTATATAGGTTTCTGAGAAGAAGATTTTTAAAGGTTTCACCATATATGTAAATAAGCCCTGCCCATTTAAGCCTTGTTTTTCATCCGATCAAAACTCTTTGAAGAATCTGGTAAAGGGTCATCAAAGGATCATATCTGTGAAATTTGTTTGAATTCTGTTCAATACTTTCTGAGAAGAAGCTTTTTACATTAAAGTTCATGGACAGATGCAAGGACAAATGGACAGACACATGCACAGAGGACACAACACCATGACAATAGCTTCTCTTGCCTTCGGCCAGTGGAGCTAAAAATCAAACAAGACATGGATGCCTCCTCTAAGTGCTCTTCACAATGCCTCCTCTAAATGCTCTTCACATTACCTTCAGTTGTATCCAACAGAACCTAAAGCACAACACTAGTAGATTCATCAATGGGAACAACTGTGCAAAATCATTTGAGACACTCACACCCACCCACTGATGTACACACTCACAAATGAACAGAAAAAACTCTATATGCCGATCTCTATCATTTTGCAGAGGCATAAATATAAGCAAGAAGCCCAAGTGGGCTTGTGTCGCTTAACTGGCTTAAATATGTCCAGAGTGCAGTTCAATCTTTCATGATGTTCTTTACACATTGAGACAATCATTTTTTCAAATTTCAGAAACTTGAAATTGCAATCCACAAAATTTTGCATTCATCACACGGCCTCATCAACTTGCACAAATATGTCAATACATTTTGAAATCCATCTATAAATATCGCAGATATGCTCAAGAAAAGGTGAATTTGGTCATTTGACCTTGATACGTGACCTTGGCCTTGGTATATCAACAAATCTTGCACTCTGCACACAGCCTAATCAAGCATTACAAAGATGTCAACTTATTTTCCAAATCCGTCTATAAATATTATAGATTTGCTCTGGACAAGGTGAATTTTGTTATTAGACCTTGAACTATGACCTTGAAGGTAGGTCACCGAATCTTGCTATCAGCTTTCTGTCATTTCCCAAACCCAACTCAACAAAAACATTCTATCTGAGCAACCAACTGCTCCTCTCCTTCTGTGCGCTACTTTGTATTCACCCATGGCCATTGGAGAGAGAAAAATGATGCATGTTGCCATGACTTTTGTCAAATGTTGGCCAAGCAAGAGAAAACTGGAGCTTTGAACAGCAGTGCATTAACCTACAAAGGGGCTTGTCAGAGAGCAAACATTGTAATTTTAAGCTATTTAAGCTATTTATCTAAGTCAAGGTTAGATCATTCTGAAATAACTTCATGAATCAAAATGCTTTATGTCTGATGCACAACTAGACATCAAAGAGATATCTGTTTATTGATAATGAAAGAAGAGTTGTGCACACAAAATGCCCAGCAATTTTAAGATATTTTGCAAAGTCTAAAATGACAAGAGGGATCAAAATAAATTTCATATCATGCATAACTAGATATCATAGATTCATTATGGCAATTTCAGTCCAATTAAAAATGTAGAATTTGTGCTAGTAAATATATATCAGCTAACAGACAGATGGACAGATAGGACGGAAAGGCAGGTGCATAGAGAAAGACAACAAGGGCCCTTTGGGTGAATAATAAAAACAAAATAACAATCTAATAGAGCGTTTCTATGGTGATTGCCTGTGACAGATGTGTAAAAACCATCTTGAAATTGGACATACACAGAAGTTATCTGATAGAAAAATAGTTTTTATTTAAGTAATAAGTTACAAAATTCAACATTTACCACTTCAACAAAATCCCTTATTTCAATGCCCCCTGACGAACATTATTGTAGAAAATATCATGGAATTTCAATTTCAATTTCTTTGGTTATCAGTTCACACAATGCTTTCTATCCTGTGTAATCATGCAGTTTGTCATCAATAACATATTTCTAGATGAGATGGTCTAAAAGTAGAATCAGGTGAAGGTTTAAACCATTACCAAACTGCAAAACTTTAGACAGATCCAAATTGAAAGGATACCTAGTTGCAAATGACAATTTCACGAACATGATCATGAACATTTTGACATCTTTGTCTATATAGAAAACATTGGGGCTATGAACAAACTGCTTGTTCCAAAAGGTTCCTTCATTTTCACAAGCTTTCTACTTGATGGTCTTTGTGTGGGAAATGGTAAAGCCTTCCAGAAGTCCTTAGTCAAATATCTGGGTGTTGGTCCGTAAGTTCACTCAGGATTCTGTGAGATAGCACATCGAAGTCAAGTAATTGAGTGTCACTCCACAAATTCTGTGAGGATTCCAAGCGAGAACATGTGAGTGAACTATCCAAGTATTGATTCGTAAATTCTGCCAGAGTTCCTTGAGAGGAACATAAGTCAAGTATCGGAGTGCTGCTCTACAAATTCTGTCAGAGTTCCTGTGTCAATGGGTATTATCAGATGTTCTACACCTTCAAAACTCTGAAAGTAGACAGTACAGAATACATGTAGCTATGTTTTACCTGTATGTAAGTATCTTATATCTAACAGTTAACCAATTACCAGAACACAAAATTTAAGACTAGTTCAAATTGAAAGAAGCTACAGACTAGAATTTCAAGGATAGAAAACATTGTGGATAATGAAGAAATTGCTTAACCCATTCCCACAGTGACGCTTTTGGACGCCCTTCAAAAAAAACATTTGGAACAAGAGCTTTGGCCACAAGACACAGATGCCCCCACCGGTAGCTTTGATAATAACAAAGGACAATAACTCAAAAATTATGCAAGCAAGAGTTGTGGTTCTTGTGCACTGCACTTCTCCTCAATGAGGTCTATCCATCTATGAAGTTTCAAGTTGATAGCTATAATACTTTCAGAGATATGCTCCGGACAAAATGTAAGTCTTTAAAATAACGAAGGACAATAACTCCAAAATAATGCAAGCAAGAGTTTCAGTTCTTGTGCACTGCAATTCTCCTCAATGAGGTCTATCCATCTATGAAGTTGCAAGTTGATAGCAATAATACTTTCAGATATATGCTCCAGATAAAATCTAATTCTTTAAAATAACCAAGGGCAATAACTCCAAAATTATGCAAGCAAGAGTTGCCGTTCTTGTGCACTGCACTTCACCTCAATGAGGTCTATCCTTCTATGAGGTTTCAAGTTGATACCTATTACACTTTCAGAGATATGCCCCGGACAAAATGTAAGACTGTATTATAACGAAGGGCAATAACTCCAAAATTATGCAAGCAA
Organism: Fragum fragum; assembly: GCA_946902895.1. Lineage (NCBI taxonomy): Eukaryota > Metazoa > Mollusca > Bivalvia > Cardiida > Cardiidae > Fragum > Fragum fragum. The sequence goes on from OX336372.1 coordinate 29,786,739, forward strand.
GAGTTGTGGTTCTTGAGCACTGCACTTCTCCTCAATGAGGTATATCTACCTATGAAGTTTCAAGTTGATAGCTATTATACTTTCAGAGATATGCCCCAGACAAAATATAAGTCTTTAAAATGACAAAGGGCAATAACTCCAAAATTATGCAAGCAAGAGTTGTGGTTCTTGTGCACTGCACTTCTCCTCAATGAGGTCTATCCATCCATGAAGTTTCAAGTTGATAGCTATTATACTTTCAGAGATATGCCCCGGACAATTTCGGGACAGACGGAAGGACAGAAGGACGGAAGGACAGATAAACGGACAAAGGCAAATCTATATGCCCCCCCACATTAAGTGGTGGGGGCAAAAAAACATCGTGTAAAATGAAGAAATTGCTTGTAACAAGCAATTTCTTCATTGTACACAACGTTTTCTAACCAAAAAGTTGAAAAATCTAAAATTTCATTACAATTAAATTGTCGTCTGCATCTCCTTTCAATTTGGACAGCCTTCGTTGTCTGGTAATGGGTTAGTACAAGCAGTTTCTTCATTTTCAACAATGCTTTTCCAAAGTTATTTTTTCTTGGGAGGCGTAAAAAGGAGGGATTGTGTGGGAAGTTAAATTTCAGCTTCTGGCACAAAAACAATCAAACTTTGGGCATTAGGGTGGTCACTGCTAGAAATCAGTGCAAAATGCGGTATATAAACTGACTCAAAAAGGAAATAACAACAGGCCTTTGAGAGCCTTAAATGCTCCATATCTGTGCAGATCTATATTCAAAATAAATATCTCAAAACTAGCAAAATAAAACAAGAGTTGTCAGAGGACAGGCTAGACTATACAGGGTGCTGGATACTAACAGCAATTCAATTTCAACTTTAGGTATAATACCTATGTAGTAACAGAGATAAAAAATCTTTCAATTAAACTTTATAAGTCGGAAAAGGGTTAAAACTCCACTAAAATGAATGTCAGGATAATGAATCTGTGTCTACAGGCTGATTTTATTGTCACAAAAACATGTGCAAAGTTTTAACCCATTCCAACACAGCAAAATTTTAGACTGATCCAAATTGAAAGAAGCTGCAGAGGACAATTTCATGTTGATGGAATTTTGAATTTTTTCGTCTTTTTAGATAGAAAACATTGTGAATAATGAAGAAATTGCTTGATACAATGTTTTCCAATGCTTGTTTCTAAAGGGGCGTAAAAAGGAGGGATTGAGTTGGAATCGGTTAAAGCAATAACATTAGTAGAAAGAGAGTTATTAAAGATATATTAAAGTTGCATGCAAGATTTAACCCATTCCAACTCAATCCCTCCTTTTTACGCCCTTCAAGAAAAAAGCTTTGGAAATTTCTGCCAATTTTGGATCAAATTGTTCCAATAGCTTGGGAGGAGATGTCGTTTAAAAATCATTCTCTATTTCTATATAAACCTCAACCCTTGGGGACCCTAGGGTCATGATTTTAGCAATTTGGCTTTACGCCTTCTGCGTCAGGAGGAGAAGATTTTTAAAGATGATTTTAAAATTTCTCCATTGATGCAATGGCAACCGGAGTTTTCAACGGATTTCAATTCTTTTAGCTATTTCATACAGGGCCACCTAAGGATGATTTCTGCCAAATTCAGATAAAATTAGCCCAATAGATTTTGGAGGACAAGTTTTCTAAAGAAACTGTTGAGGGACAACTCATGACGAACAGACGCAAGACAAAAGGTGATCACAATAGCTCACTTGAGGACTTGGTGCCGAGATGAGCTAAAGAAAAACTCTCCTTGGTTAGCATCATAAATCTTATAACTACTGCTTGAACAAGCTTTAGTTACAATGTTTAAGTAACCAATTTCTAGTGTTATGACAATTTTTCTACAAAATTCGACCCTTAGTTTTGATTTTCAAAGCAATATGAAATACTGTTTAAAACTTTTATCATTTTGACAACTTCAAAACTATGCAGTGTAGTAATGGGTTAATGTTCCATATCCTAATCATAGAAGAGAAAGCAATAATACGGACAACTAAGCTGCCAGAGAAAATGGGCCCACAGGGTAGCTATTAGCCTAAGTTGTGGCTAGTAGCTTGACACTGGCTAACTTTTGAAAAAGCAAGTTATACAAAGGTAAATCCATTCCCATACAATGATGCTTTTTGACGCCCCTCAGGAAGACCATGTCAGAAAACATTGTGTAACATGAAGAAATTGCTTTCAGCCAGTGGAACTAAAAACAGGAAAGGGTTAAACTGCATTATTTTGCAAATTTGTGGCTAGTAACATGTTACAAAAAAGTAATATCATTTGTTGGCTATCTTATCCAAATTACTACAGATTGAAAAATTTAATTGATGTAAGATGAAATTTGATTTAAATGTAAAATGGAAGAGTGCCATCTTGAAACAGTTAAATGTAGATGTAAGATGTTGTCATACTAGACCAAGATACTTATTTAAGTGTCTTCACATTGTATAAGCAATTAGAACAGTATTGCGTTTTATACCCATTATGCAAACAAAATTTGAATGAAATGATGCATGTGTAAAATTTGAATGAAATTAAAGTAGAAATAAAAAGAAATTGACAAAAAAGATTAAGAAATAACATTAAAAATCAAGATTTATTATTAATGGGGGCCTTTTAGACATCTTGGAAACACCTCATCAGGGAAAGGCCAACTTTCAAATTCATTTGAGATATTTATGAGAAAATTGCATGCATAAAATATGAATGAAACTAGAGCTATCACTTTTGATTAATTACCCCGAAAGGCTCCTTGTCTCACCAAAGAAGGATTGTCATTGATAATAAACAATTTTCAATAAAGTTACTAAGACTAGAAAGCAGACAAGTAATCTAATCATAGTGTTATGAAATAAGCTTCAATCAAGCCCAACCTAAAGATAATGAGTACTGGGCAAAACAGGAAATTCATCTAGGCTGCATAAATCTGTGAAAGAGCAACAAACCGAAATCAAATTGATATTGCACATCCATGCTTGACATGAAGGAATTCCGTAAAGTTAAATAAAATCCATCTAATTAAAGTAGAATGAATAGGCAGACAAGATTCTCTTGTGAAAAAGTAATGGACTACCACAAAAATAGCATGGTTAGTTGAATGGTTTTAACGCCTCTTTTAACAGTATTTCAGTCATATCATGGCAGCTGAAGCACCTAACAATGGCTTCCTGGTATTTCTCACACCAGCACTACCACTACATCCTTTCCTAGCCTCCAGCTGCTATCCCACTTAGGTTTATGATTATCCACCCATTGGTGAGAGACATATGTAGGAAAGGATATGTGCCACCGCCGGGGATTGAACCCATGACACCCCATGATTGAAGATTAGGAGTCTGACGCGCTACCGACTGCACAATGATGGCAGCATAGAGGACAAGTACATCTCTATGTGATGCCGAGTCTGTCTGTAAAATTTGGAAAACTCTTGATCCAATCAAGAAGTACAAGTATTTGAAATATTAGGTTTCCTTGATATCACAAAATGTCGAAGTATTAGCACATCATTGTCAAATAGTTGTCAAATAGGATATAGCAATATCTTGGTATTCTTAGCAAGTCTTAAACTATTACTAGATGGCAAAATTTTAGACTGGTCCAAGTTGAAAGGCACTGCAGACAACAATTCCAAATTTATCAAAAATTTACATTGTTTCCACTATCTGGGTAGAAAACATTGTGGAAAATGAAGAAATTGCTTGTAACAAGCAATTTCTTCATTTCACACAATGTTTTCCCAATTGTTTTTCTTAAGAGGAGTTTAAAAGTGTTATTGTGTGGGAATGGGTTAACTAAAATGCATTTTATAAATCTGTTCCAAACCATTTTGCAATTGATAGCAAAAATTCCATTTAATTTGATTTAGTAAAATTGGGAAATTCTTTTAGACAATGATTATTTTAGACAACAGCAGAGGAGCTAGTGCGGGAAATAGTTACATTGATCTACTGGAGCAATGTCCAGGTCGGAATGTTCACAAATAAAATATTTGATATTTGCATGGCAAACAGCTGCGACAAGACTGGGTGTATTGTTCTCTCATGTTATAAATGCCATTTCTTTTATATTTTATAGCAATACAAAATTAAGTAAAGAAATAAAACTATCAATCATATTTGGTCTATGTTCTGTTGGCTTAATTGTGATTTAATGTTGCCTTCAATTGTAATTAACATATTATGACATAGAATATCTCAAAATTAGCAGAAATTTATGAATATCTCACGATTACCATAGTTAGAAAATTTGAACCAGTCTAGAATTGACAGAAGTTGTAGAAAAAGTCCAAAAGCTCCTCAAAGCATGACATCCCTTTGTAATGAACAAATCAATAACTAGCAGATAGTGAGAACCAAAATCAAAATAAACAAACTTAGAAGTAAATATATCGAATTTCCACAAAATGATGCTTATTGACAACCTTCAAGAAAAGCAATTAAGAAAACATTGTGTAAAACGAAGAAATTGCTTGCAACAAGCAATTTCTTCATTTTTCCACAATCTCTTCTACCCAAAAATTGAGCACCTGTATCGCTCCAAAGGCCTGCATGTACTGATTAAGCAAATGGTGTTTTGAGAAATTCAATATAAACCGAATCAATTCTTTGCCATGAATGACAAATCTTTCTTGAGAATTCCTTTTAGTTCTAGAGAAGCATTTTCAACTTTACAAAAGTCAAGTTTGTAAAATTCATTTACTAAGTCAGATAGAAAGGTATTGACCAAATGTTCACTGTATACCTTATATGGACATAAACAACAACCACAAAAGACATGTTTTTCAACTGATCAAAATTTTATGATGGAATCTGACAAAGAGTCACATGAGGATCATTCCTCAAAAATTTGGTTGAAATCCATGTGCAGGTTTCTGAGAAGATTTTCAAAGTTAACAGTACATACCATATATGGACATAAGCACCAGGCATTAAAGGAAGGGTTTTCATCCAATCAAACTCATTAAAAATTTCTGATAAGAGGGTCTACTAAAAATAATGAGAAACAAGATGTGTTTGTGAAACACCATGCCCCCGAAACCGGAATTCTTTAGAAACAGGTGATTTTTATTGTTTTTTTTTTCTTTGTTTTAAGGAAAAGGTTTAAAATTTTGACCTTGACCTTGATGAAATGACCTTCCCAAGTTATGCCTTGTTGAGACCTATCTACATACCAAATATTAGTTTGTAACTTAATTAGGGATGAAGTTATAGGAAAATGTTTAGTTGGCAGGTTAAGTTTTTGAGTAAAGTTTTAGGGAAAAGGGTTAAAATTTTGACCTTGACCTTGATGAAATGACCTTCCCCAGTTGCGCCTTGTTGAGACCTATCTACATACCAAATATTAGCATTGTAACTTAATTAGGGATGAAGTTATAGGAAAATTGGCAGGTTAAGTTTTGCAGACAGACAGACAGACGGACAGACAGACAGATGGACACCGGTAAAACAATATGCCCCCGATCTATTGATGCGGGGGCATAAAAATATTTTCAAAGTTTTCACTCTATGCCATATATGGAAATTAGCCCCACCTTTTAAAGCCATGTTTTTCATCTGATTTAAAATCGTTTAAACAATTTGATAAGTCACCAATCCAGTAAAATCTGGTTTACATCTGTTGACCGATTTACATCTGTTGACTGATTTCTGAGAAGAACAGTTTCAAAGATAACACCATATTCAGAAATTAGCCCTGCCCATTAAAGACATGTGTTTCATCTAATTAGCCCTATCTATTACAGCCATGATTTATATCTGATCACAATTCTTTGAAGGAATCTGATAAGGGTCATCCAAGGATCAATCCAGTGAAATTTGGTTGATTTCCATCCAGTGGTTTCTGAGAAGAAGATTTTAAAAGGTTTCAAGATATATGGAAATTAGCCCCTCCCATTAAAAGTCATGTTTTTCATTCGTTCTTAATTCTTTGAACGAATCTGATAAAGGGTCACCCAATGAGCATTCCAGTAAAATTTGGTTGAAATCCATCAATTTGATTCTGAGAAGAAGATTTTGAAAGGTATAACCATTTATGGAAATTTGCCCCCCCCCCCCTTTAAAGCCATGTTTTTCATCTGATCAACATTCTTTGAAGGGATCTGATGAAAGGTCACTCAAGGTTCATTCCAGTAAAATTTGGTTGAAATCCATCAATTGGTTTCTGAGAAGAAGATTTTTAAAGGTTTCACCATATATTGAATTAGCCCCACCAATTAAAGCCATGTTTTTCATCAGATCGAATTCTTTGAAGGAATCTGATAAAGGGTCACCCAAGGATCATTTCTATGAAATTTGGTTGAATTCTGTTTAGTACTTTCTGAGGATAAGATTTTTAAAGTAAAAATTTACAGATGGACACAAGCAAACAGCCTTACGACACAACGCTATGACAATAGCTCGCTGGCTTTCAGCCAGTGGAGCTAACAATTAAAATTCTTAAATTTTGATTGACCTCTTTATGTGGTTAATAGAGCTCATGATAGCAGATTAGACTTTTATCCAATGAAACATAGGAAAATATTAATTACAAGTAAGAATTCACTCTAAAATGAAGTACCTGCACCGAGTGTTTTCTGTCATTTATTTCCAAAGGGGCAACTTTGACTAAAGTTCCTACCATTAGTGAAGAAATTGACATTTAAAGCTGCTTGACTCTAGCCACTTTGCTTCTCATGCCAACACTTGATTAGTTGTTTTTGAATTATTTCTTTGAAAGTCACAGAGCTAGAGACGATTGTTTGGCAGCTCATACATGGCTAGCTGATGTTCCTTTGACACGCTGTGATGTTTGATACAATCAATTTGGAATTTTGATGACCCATCTTCAGCATAAATACTTCTTTCTTTCTTCTATCCACAATTACAACATTTCAATAACTTGTATTTTCCTTCACCGACAATACAAAGCCAAAGAAATCAATTTTTTCCATCTGCAAACCGTCTTTACAAAAATATAGAGACAGAATCCCCATCATGTTTCCTAGCCCATAACTTGCTTGATTAGTGCTGTAATTGTCAATTTCGGACAAAATATATGAAGAATAGATTTTAGAGCATAGCCTTCCGATCTTTCAAAAAATTCAGACAAGAGGGCCATTTGGCATTGACAAGAAAGCGCTCACTTGAGTCGATGACTAAAGAAGTAAAATGGCACAAGTGACCTTATCTTGTCCTAACAAGACATGTTACTGAAGTCTGGTCACAGAGATAAACTAGAAAGACATTTGTATCATGTTTAAGATATCTATGCTAAAAGTATAGTGACTTCATAAAAAGGATGGTTATCACAAGATCTGACCTAGTGACCTAACCCTTTTCTGTTTTGCAAAATTTTAAACCTGTCCAAGTTCAAAGGTTTTGCAAAAGAATTTTCAAATTGGATTAATTTTGAAAAAAAAAAATATTCAGTAGGGTAGAAATTGTTACAAGCAATTTATTCTTTTTCTACAATGTTTTCTCAATTATAAAATCACTGGGACATGAAAACCAGGGATTAAACAGGAAAGGGTTAACCATGTGCCAAATATTGAATATGAAAGAGTTCATGGAAACAATCATTCTGAACAATTATAAAGACCTTTGACACAAAAATAAGGGCTTCTACAAGGTTTTACAAAGATTTGACCTGGTTACCTAGCTTTTGACCCCACGTGACCTATTTTCAGTCCATCAAATGTCATGTAGACAAACTTTCTGACCAAAATTCATGACATTTGAGCCAAAAGAGTGACCTCTATAATGCACATAAGGTTTTTTTAAGGTTTGACCTTGTGACCTAGTTTTTTATCCCACATGACTCATTTTTCTATTCATCCAAGATATCATGTAGACAAACATTCTGACCAAGTTTTCTAAGACATTTGATCCCAAAAACGTGACTTCTAGAATACACAGTCAAAAGGTTTTTCTAAGATTTGACCTGGTTACCTAGCTTTTGACCCCACATGTCCTATTTTCAAAGTCCATCAAGATATCATGTAAACAAACATTCTGATCAAAATTCAAGACAATTGGACAAAAATGTGAACTCTAGAGTGCACATAAAGTTTTTCTAAGATTTGACCTTGTGACCTAGCTATTGACTACACATGACCCATTTTCAAATCATTTAAGGTGTTATGTAGACAAACATTCTGGCCAAAATTCAAGGCATTTGAGCCAAAAAAATGTGACCTCCAGAATTCAAACAAGGTTTTTCTAAGATTTGACCTGGAGACCTAGTTTTGTACCTGCATGACACACTTTTGAACTCATCCATGATATCATATAGGCAACCGGGTTCAATCCCTGACGGCGGCGCTCATCCTTTCCAACTATTTGTCTCTCACCAATGGGTCGATAATCCTAGATCTATGTGGGATAGCAGCTGGAGGCTAGGAAAGGATGTAATGGTAGTACTGGTGTGAGAAATACCAGGATTCCATTATTAGGTGCTCCAGCCGCCGCGATATAACTGAAAGATTGTTGAAAGCAGCGTAAAACCCCATTTGAACAAACAAACAAACATCATATAGGCAAACATTCTGACATAGATTAAAGGCATTTGAGCCAAAAATGTAAACTCTAGAGTGCACATAAAGTTTTTCTAAGATTTGACCTGGCGACCTAGCTTCTGACTACACATGACCCATTTTCAAACTCATTTAAGGTGTTACGTAGACAAACATTCTGACCAAAATTCAAGGCATTTGAGCAAAAAAATGTGACCTCCAGAATACACACAAGGTTTTCCTAAGATGACCTGGTGACCTAGTTTTTGTACATGCATGACCCACTTTTGAACTCATCCATGATATCATATAGGCAAACATTCTGACATAAATTGAAGGCATTTGAGCCAAAAATGTTAACTCTAGTGTGCTCACAAGGTTTTTCTAAGATTTAACCTGTTGACCTAGTTTTTGTTTACACATGACCCATTTACAAACTCAACCATGATACAATTTAGACTTACATTCTGACATAAATTCAAGGCATTTGAGCTAAAACTGTGACCTCTAGAATGCATACAAGGTTTTTCTAAGATTTGACCAGGTAACCTAATTTTTGACCCCACATCACCCAATTTCAAACACATCTGAGGCATCATGTACACAAACATTCTGACCAAGTTTCCAGACATTTGAGCCAAAAATGTGACCTAAAGAGAGTACACAAGGTTTTTTTATGATTTGACCTTGTGCCCAAGTTTTTGACCCCTAATGACCCATTTTCCAAATCTTTTGAGGTATTATGTAGACAAACATTCTTACCAAAATTCAAGACTTTTGAGACAAAAATGTGACCTCTAGAATGCACACACGGTTTTTCTAAGTTTTGACCTGGTGACCTAGTTTTTGACCCCACATGACCTATTTTCAAACTTGTCCGAGCTATCATGTAGACAAACATTCTGACTAAGTTTTCAAAACATTTGAGCCCAAAATGTGACCTCTAGAGTGCACACAAGGTAAAAGCTGACGTCAGACACAGCCCCATCACAACAGCTCACCGTGACAACTAGGTGGTCAGGTGAGCTAACAAAAAGAGGTTTCTGAGTAGTGTTTTCGCCTGGATGTCCACCAAGTTCGAAAGCCATTACTATCTTAATATCTGTTTGGGAATCTTTCGACCTTCCTGCGACATACATTGATAGTTCAATCTGAAAGACCAGACACCAATGCATGTGTCAGGTTCGTGACTTTTTGAAGTGGGCATAATAGCGGACCTTGAAAAATTTACACTTATGATGTAAGAAACACTGCTTGGTGATTTTTATATGCTTTTTTAACCCAATGATCATTTTCAAAATGAGATTTTAGTAATTTGCGATACTTTTTACGCAAAATGCATCTTATCTGTAACTCTGTGTTACTTGTGAACTCGGACTGGTCAGAATCTAGCAGTCATAGCTATATCATACCAGTCTATACCAGGAGTACCAGAATATCAGTTGTGTAACAAGGGCTTCTCAGAGTGGTGCATGTACGCCTGAAGGGGCTTGTTAGTAACCTTAGCTTGTCAATAACCTGAGCTTGAATGATAGCTAATGATTTTTGTCAAAAGAAAGATCTTATCACCCGAATAATACTGTTTACACTTGGGAAACAAGACAGCTTTATAATAACTTATCATTCAACATTAAGTACAATGGTTAAATTCTATAATTGACATAAAAAATGACCTTGACTAATGACCTTAAAACAAGTACTCACCACAAGCAATAAAAATATGACCTTGTAAAGCTGATCTTGACAAATAAACTATTACAATGGTTCATTTTAGGTTTTTCAGAGCTCAAAATGACCTGGACATTTGAATTCAATTAATTCAAGATAAAAGATAAAAGATAAAAGATCCAACTTTTTGAATTTCTGAAGTCTAATGCTCAACTAAATATCAGAGATACATTGTGGCAAGATTCAGATCAATCCAATAGAATTTGTAGGAGGAGTTGTGCACACACACACACACAAAACTGTAATTTTAAGCTATTTTGTTAAGTAAAGGGCAGATAAAACTTGAACAACTTGACATATCAAACAAATTTTAGTCCTAAGCACAACTAGACATCATACAGAGTCATTGTGGCAAGTTTCAGTTCATTCTCATTCAAAATATGACTAGAGCGATTTTGAATTTCAAAGGTCTTATGAACCACTACACATCATAGGTACTAATTGTGCCAAGTTTCAGCTCATTACAATTGATAGTTTAGGAGGAGTTGCACATACACAAACAAGAGGCCCATGAGGGATTCAGACGCTCTACTGGTTATCAAGTTTTCCGTTAAAGAAATCTAATATTTAAGGATTACTCAAAGAAGAATGCATAAAGGAAACAATAGGCCCATGAGGGCCTGAGATGCTCTACTGGTTATCAAGTTTTCTGTTAAAGAAATCTGATATTTTAGGAAGTTAATTGCTCAAAGAAGAATGCATAAAGAGAAAAAAAAGGGCTTTATCTCCTTTATCATTTTAAGCAACAATCCTCAAGGCCGCTTTTCCCATGTTTCATGACGGATCCACTCCATTTCCAAAAGAAAGTTACCTTATGACCCTACAATCATTCTGTGAATATTTCATCAGAATCTGAAAATAATTGTGGACTTTATCACATAAACAGGATTGTTTTTAATGAAAATCAATAAGGCCCCTTTTCCTGTGTTTTCTGATGGATCAATTTCATTCCAAAAGGAACTTTCCTTACAACCCGACAATTGTCCTGTGAAATTTAAAAGACAATTTGATAATGATTTTGATCTTCATCACATACACAAGAATGTTTTGAATGATAATCTGTAAGGCCCCTTTTCCTGTTTTTCGAATGCCACAATTATTCCATGCATCTTTGAAGAGAATCCAATAAAACTGTTGACTTTATTGTGTTAACAAAGATATTAAATTCAAGTTCTCATAAGGCCCCTTTTCCCGTGATATTTTACTGTTGGTTTTATCATTCTGTGAAAGTTAAAAGTGAATCAGATGAAATATTGGGAATTCATTAAAAAAAAATCATATGGCCCCTTTTTACATGATACTTGATGGATTGTACCCAGTTCTGAAAAGAACCATTTAAGTATTTGTACAATCATTCTGTGAAATTTTGAAGTGAATCCGGTGAAATCAAGGGACATCATTGTGTTAACCAGAATATTTAAGAGAGTTTTTCATAAGCCCCCTTTTTATGTGACACTTGCCATAGTCAGATCCACTTTCAAATGATGGTACAATCAATCTGTTTAATCTGTGGAATTAATTGTGTTAATGAGTTTATAATGAATTCTTCAGAGGGCCCCTTTTCTCATGATACTTTACAGAACAAACCAAATTTCAAAAGGAACAATTCTAATGAAGGTACAATCATTCTTTAAAAGTTAAAGAGAATCAATGAAAACAGTGGACTGAATTGTGTCAAGAATTTTTGTAACAAAATTTTCATAAGGCCCCTTTTTCCTTGAAACTTAACAAATCAGATCCAATGTACAAAGGATTAATCCTAATGATAGTTTGAAGAAAATGATAAAGACTGAGGACTTTATTGTAATAATGATGTTTTGTAATAAAATCTTTATAAGGTCCCTTTTCTTGTGTCACTTAACCAATCAGACCTAATTTACAAAGGAACAATCAAAAGGATGGTACAATCATTCTATTAAAGTTTGAAGAGATTCTGATAAAGACTGAGGGAATTGTTGTGTTTATGAGGATTTGGTAATAATTTTTCATACAGCCCCTTTTCCAATGATACTAGACAGATCAGGCCCAATTTGGAAAGAAACAATCCTTATGATGGTACAAAACATTCTGTGAAAGTTTGAACAGAATCTGATGAAAACTGCAGACTTTATCTTGGTGTAAAATTTTTAAAATAAAATTTTCATAAGGCTCCTTTTCCTGTGATACTTGAAGGATCAGGTCTCATGTCAGCATCAACAATCGTGATTATTGTACAATGATTCTGTGAAGGTTTGAATAAAATCCAATGAAAAATCTGGACTTGGTTACAAGGATTATAGATTAAATTCTCAAAAGGCCCCTTTTCCCATGATACTAGACAGATCCCGCCTAATTTGAAAAGAAAGAATCCTCATGATGGAATAATCATTCTGTGAAAGTTTAAAAAGAATCTGATGAAAACTGTTGACTTTATTGTGGTACAATGATTTTAAAATTAAATTTCATAATGCTCCTTTTCCTGTGATACTTGACGGATCTGGTCTAATGCAAACATCAACAATCATTATTATTGTACAATTATTCTGTGAATGTTTGAAGAAAATCCGATGAAAGCTTTGGACTTGGTAACAAGGATTTATAAATGAAATTTTCATAAGGCCCCTTTTCCTGTGTTTCTTGACAGTTCAAACCCTGTTATGAAAAGAATGATAGTTATGACCTTCCAATCATTCTGTGAAAGTTTCAACAAAATCTGATCAAAGCTGTGGGCTTCATTGTGTTAACAGGGTTTTATTAATTGAATTTTCATATAGCCCCTTTTCCCATATTACTCTGAACCAATTCCAAAGGGAACTCTTCTTACAAAAGTATAATTATTCTGTTTGAGTAATAAGACAACCCAATCTCGTCTGTGGACTTACAAGCATTAAGATTTTTTTAAGTGAATTTTCCTAAGGCCCCTTTTCCTATATTTCTCAATGGATAAGACCCCATTTGAAAGGAACAATACTTATGATTGTACAATCATTATGTGAAAGTTTGAAGTCAATCAGGTAAAATCTAGGGCCATTATGTGTTAACTAAGATTTTTTCGTTAAATTTCAATAGGGCCCCTTTTCCCATGAAACTTGATGCATCAAACCCACTTCCGAAAGGAACAATTAATTCTGTGAATGTTTGAAGAGAATTTGTTGAAAACTGGGGACTCTAGAGTGTTAATGAGGATTTTTTTAATAAAATTTTCATAAGGCCCCTTTTTTACCTTGGTCCTTGACTGATCATACCCAATTTTGAAAGGAACGATCCTTATAATGGTACAATCATTCTGTGAAGGTTTGAAGAGAATCAGATGAAAACTGTAGAGTCTAGACTGATAACGAAGATCTTTGAATTAGATTATATTTAGGCCCCTTTTCCCATGTTTCTTGACGATCATACCCAATTTTAAAGGAACGATCCTTATAATGGTGCAATCATTCTGAGAAAGTTTGAAGAGAATCTGATGAAAACTGTTGACTCTAGATTATTAATGAGGATTTTTTATTTGAATTTTCAAAAGGCCCCTTTTCCGTGACAAATTCTGTGAAAGTTTGAAGAAAATTTGATGAAAACTGCCGAGTCTAGAGTGTTAACGAGGATATCTTAATAGGTTTTTCCATTAAATTCTAAAAAGGCCCCTTTTCCAGTGTTTCTTGACGGATCATACCTGATTCTGAAAGGAACAATCCTTATGATGGTACAATCATTCTATGAAAACTTGAAGAGAATCAACTGAAAACTGTGAACTCTAGAGTGTTAACGATGATTTTTTAATTAAATTTTCATAAGTCCCCCTTTTCTGTGTTGACGAATCATACTCAGTTTCGAAAGAAGCAATTCTTATGATTGTACAATCATTCTGAGAAAGTTTGAAGAGAATCCAATGAAAACTTGGGACTCTGAAGTGTTAATGAGGATTTTAAATGGATTTTAAGGCCCCTTTTCCCATGTTTCTTGACGGATCATACACAAAGGGAACGATCCTTATGTTGGTTCAATCATTCTGTGAAAGTTTGAATAGAATCTGTTGAAAACTGTAGACAATAGAGTGTTAACGAGGATTTTTTAATTAAATTTTCATAAAGCCCCTTTTCCAATGTTTCTTGATGGATCTGTCCCAATTTCGAAAGGAAATATCCTTATGGTGGTACAATCATGCTGTGAAAGCTTGAAGGGAATCTGGTGAAAACTGTGGACTTAAGAGTGTTAACAAGGAAAAGTTATTGGAAGGACGCCGGAGGGACGCTGGAGGGGAAAAAGCCATTGCAATAGCTCTAGTGGCCTTCGGCCAGTAGAGCTAAAAATTGCTAATGGACAGACGGATGACCAGACAGACTGATGGATGACTGGGGCCATAACATAGTATGACCCTTCAGGCATATAAAAATAAAAGTACCAATCCAGGTCGTAATCTTTATCACAGAGCACTATAGTGATTTGGCTTTTTGCATTTATTTTTTCAAATAGTACTACAAGAAATCATGTATCAATTCACAGGCAAGGATAAGTTTTTCATGTTGTCGCTAAGTTCCTAGAAGCCTAGAGAGAATTCGGCTGATTCCTAGATTACAGTCAAGTATGCTGACTGCAATAAAAAAACACCAACCTTCTGCAATCCACAAGTTTCAGGGAAAGCAGTGGTTAGTCTCCGATTTTAGTCACCTCCAGCAACATAACAGAGAACGGTAAAGGTACTATACAGGAAAAATACAATTTTTCATTGCAAGCATAGTCACAACTATCAGGTCACCAACCAATAATTTATTTTTTGTTACATGTTACTGACCAGGAGTTTTTCAAAAAAATGCCGATGAATATGTAAGTCACCACCTGTTGGAGTTGAGTGGTCAAAGTCAGCAAATCATCCATTGTAGTGGTTTAACGCTACTTTTAACAGTATTTCAGTCAGCAGCTGGAGCACCTAACAATTTATTCCTGGTATTTCTCAGTACCACCATTACATCCTTTCCTAGCCTCCAGCTGCTACCCCACATAGGTTAACATTTATGCACCCATTGGTGAGAGACAAATGTTGGAAAGGATATGTGCCGCCCTCGGGATCCTATGATTGAAGATTGGGAGTTTGATGCGCTACCGACAGCGGCACATTGTAGTTTAAGGCTAGAACCTAAGCTCCTATGATTTACAATGCAAGGTGAGCATAAAAACTTACCCACCAGCCCTAAATAGGCACAATACTATGACAATAACCAGCAGGTTATTGTCATAGCATTGTGCCTATCAATATGTAGATCATTAACAGATTCCTTCTTTTGATAGAGATGACAATATAATAAATTAAGCTTTTACCTTATTTTGAGTTTGAGATTTTATTATGGTTAAAGACAAGGCAGAACTCATAAACTTATGATCAATGTCAGGGGAAAATGAAAAGTTACTAAATTCTATCTTCAACCTATTAACCCAATAACTGACAACAAATTTTTGACAAGTTCATATTCAACAAGAGTTTTCCGTGGACAATATAGCTCTCCTGTTTGGGTGCTTTTGAAACAGGATAAAATGTTACATTCATACTGTCTAGGCCATCCCCTATGTGAATGTTTGTGGGAGATATGAGCAACCTATGTTGAAAAATGACCAAAATATATTACGTTGAAGTTTTGGGTTGAAGTTTTAAGCCATAAGGTCATAGGGTCAAAAAGATTGTCTCAAATGAAAGTCTATCTCCTGATGAATGCATATGTAAAATAAGAGCCCCCTAGCACTAGTAATAACAAATTTGTTGGATAACACTGTGGATAATGAAGAAAATACTTCAAGCAATTTCTTAACCCTTGCCATACTGAACCTAGAAGTTTCCTGTTCTGGCAGGAGCTGCAGGCAAAGATCAGTCTCTACATCAGACTGATCTTAGTCTACACCATCTGTGTGCCACTTTTTATCCAGAGTTGTTGATTAGACATATTTTCAAAATATATATTAACTTCCAGTGTTTTCAGCCATTTGTTTTAATGCATTTTCATACATAATGTAACGTATCTTGGTCATTTTCAACATAGGTTGCTCCTATCTTACACAAACATTCACATGGGGGATGGCCTAGACAGACGGACCGACCGACCCACAAGCTGACTCAATGCTATCTACCCTATTTGGCCCATACTTTCCAATCTTTCTGCTATTTGAAATGTCAAATGTGAGGTGCATGAAAAGCAGTACAGGTATTTCAGTAAAGGGCCAATAGGTGATTAGGCATGCAAAATTTGAAAGCTCTAGGCAGTTGGTAGAATTTAGAAAATCTTTGCCGTATAGGGTAGAAAACATTGTCGGCATTGAAGAAATTGCTTGCTACAAGCAAATTCTTCATTGTCCACAATGTTTTCCAACACCCTTTTTCTTAGAAGGCATCAAAGGCGTCATTGTGTGGAAATGGGCTAAGCAGGCTCAATACGCCCCACCCACTAAATCCTACAAATCCTTTTTACTTTCCTAGAGCAACTTTTTATATTCTAGCCTAATGAGAATAAATATTTCTACCTTTTTAGATCTAATCATCTTGTGGTCTCTGAACTCTGTAAGTTGTGCTTGAAGTGTAAGGTCACTGTTCACTAGGAAAGATTCTCGACATCGCTGGTACAAATCATGGAGAGACATACCTGTGAACAAATATTAAACATTATTTCTAAATAGTTTTGGGAAAGATCAATGAAAAAAGACAACCAATCATAACGAATTATCAATGAGTTTTACCCGTTCCCACAAAACCAAATTTTAGACTGCCAAATATAAAGAATTAGCAGATGACAACTGATATAATTGAATTTCTCTTTCTTCTTTTTGGACAGAAAACATTGTGGATAATGAAGAAATTGCTTGATACCAACAAATTCTACATTTCCCTCCATGTTTTCAAAGGCATTTTTTCTTTAGGGGCATAAAAAGGAGGGATTGTGTGAGCATTAGTTGAATCTGAAATTAACAAAGTGGGGTCTAGGGACTCAACAATGGGTGTCATAGGGGTCCTTGCTTAAAGCTTACAAGTCATTGGTTTCAATATTGACAGTTCTTTTTAATTATGGTAACATATTTTTCGACTTTTTCTAAAATAACAAAAGATGTTTGTAAAACATTTATGGCCCCGAAGAGCAGATCAATGGCATACTTGATACCTCTTGTACTTTCAGAAAAATGTGAACTAGCCTGTGATAATGTTTACAATTCTACCATAAATACTTTTGAGTTGTGCTATGCAAAAATTAAGTTCGAAAATTAAACAAGAGCAATAACTCAAGAAATTTGAGGTAAATTTACACAGCAATTCTCCTTGAAGACATCTATCCATCTGTGAAGATTCATGATTGAATCTCACATACTTTCTTACACTACATGTATGCTCCAGATGAAAATTAAAGAAAACAAAGGGTAATAACTCAACAAATATAATACATGTACTGTAGTTATGGTTCTTGTGAATTAAACTTTTTTTAATGAGATCCATCCGCCAATTAAGTTACAACATGATAGATGAAAGAAATATTTTTTGAGTTATGCTTGAAACAAAAATCAAATTCAACAAGATGTGTTTGTGAAACACCATGCCCCCGAAACAGGAATTCTTTAGAAATGGGTGATTTTTATTGTTTTTTTTTTCTATGTTTTAGGAAAAAGGGTTAAAAATTTTACCTTGACCTTGATGAAATGACCTTCCCCAGTTGCGCCTTGTTGAACCCTATCTACATACCCAATATTTGCATTGAAACTTTATTAGGGATGAAGTTATAGGAAAATGTTTAGTTGGCAGGTTAAGTTTTTGAATAACATTTTAGGGAAAAGGGTTAAAATTTTGACATTGACCTTGATGAAATGACCTTCCCCTGTTGCGCCTTGTTGCAACCTATCTACATACCAAATATTAGCATTGTAAGTTAATTAGGGATGAAGTTATAGGAAAATGTTTAGTTGGCAGGTTAAGTTTTTGAGTAACGTTTTAGGGAAAAGGGTTAAAAATTTTACCTTGACATTGATGAAATGACCTTCCCTAGTTGCGCATTTTTTAGACCTATCTACATACCCAATATTTGCATTTTAACTTAATTAGAGATGAAGTTATAAGAAAATGTTTAGTTGGCAGGTTAAGTTTTTGAGTAACATTTTAGGAAAAAGGGTTAAAATTTTGACCTTGACCTGGATGAAATGATCTTCTCCAGTTGGGCCTTGTTGTGACCTATCTTTATACCAAATATTAGCATTGTAACTTGATTAGGGATGAAGTTATAAGAAAATGTTTAGTTGGCAGGTTAAGTTTTGCAGACAGACAGATGGACGGACAGACAAACAGACAGACACTGGTAAAACAATATGCCCCCGATCTATAGATTCGGGGGCATAAAAATTAACAAAGGGCACAAAAACAAACAAGAGCTGTCGAAGACGGATTATGCTCCCCGAATAAGGCTTTTGTTCCAAAACTGTATGCCATTATTGGAAAAAAAAACTTCTTATTGAATGCAACTATTTTTTGCGAGTTCAGTTCACAAGAAATTTGGAAGTTTGACAAACACTGAAGGAATCTGTTTGGCTTAACAGGCCTGTTTCTAGTAAAATTCAATATCATTATATGATAAAGTGTTAATATTTTACGTTGACCATCAAAATTATCAATGAAAAATGTCTCCATATAAAAAATGAAGACTCTAACTTGAGAAGTCTTGCAGAAACAATAGACTGATTTATTTTAAAGTAGGAAATATACAAAATGTAAAGCTACATGGCATTAAGCTTCCTTTTAGCATGGTAAGGTTCATTGGGTCAAAAATTGAAATAAACATTACCTAGGGCACTTAATAAACAACATTTATGTAAAGTAACAAGAAATTTTGGCAATTTGTAAAGGAGGTATATTTGAAAAATAATGACCTTAACAATTTGAGCTTGACCAATGACCTTGAACTTAGTACCAACAGAAAGTCCATGTCATAAGCAATGCATATGTAAAATATGAAGGCTATATAACATTCCATTGTATACTTATGGGTGATGTTAAAGTTAAAATTTTCGAAATTTTGACCTTGAGAAATGACCTTTACAGATGACCTTGAACCTAATACCAACAGAAAGGTCATGTCATAAGCAATGCATATGTGAAATAAGAAAGGCGATATCACTTACCATTGTAAACTTATAGACAATGTTATAGTTAAGATTTTTTGAACTTTTGAATTTAAGAAATGACCTTGATCTTGACACATGACCTTGAACTTAGTACCAACAGAAAGATCATGTCATAAGCAAGGCACATGTGAAATATGAAGGTTATATCACTTATCATTGTAAACTTATGGACAATGTAAAAGTTAAAAATCTTGAAATTTTTACCTTGAGAAACGACCTTGACCTCAACAGATGACCTTGAACTTAATACCAACAGAAAGTTTTTGTCATGAGCAATGCACATGTGAAATATGAAGACTATATCTGTAACCAGTCAAAAGTTATGGCCAATATAAGTTTTTGCAGGACAAAAAGAGAGCTTACATAAAGCTAATAACATTAAGGCCCGATTCCCATGACATCTGTTTTTAAACTTAATTTCTGAAAATTTAACGTCAAGAGGATCTGATTTGCTACTCAGATATGAAATTTCATAAAATTCTGACTATTAGACTAGGAGAAATTGGCAAAAAACTAATTTTTACATTAACTTAAGGCCCCTTTTTCCATGACGCAGCCTTGAATTGAGAAAATTCAAAAAAAAGTCTCTTGGAAATTTCCTAGGAAGATTATATATGAAGTTTCATCAAATTCGGCCCAGGGGTTCCTGAGATATGATGAGACGGACAGCAGGATGGAAGGATGGACACGAGCACAAGACAGTAACTATATGCTCCCCCAAAATTTTTTTTGGGGAAGCATAATAAAAGTCTAGCAGATGATGCTACAAACCAAACATAAAAGCTTTAGGCCTTTCTGTTTGGGAAAAAAAGATTTTTTTTAAGTTTTCACTATACAAGCCGGTGCTAAACTTAACCCTGGGGTATAATTTATACAATCTTGATAGAGGTCTAACAGAAGATGCTACACACCATCTATCAATGCTCTAGACCTTTGTGTTTAGGAGAAGAAGATTTATAGAGTTTTCACTATATAAGCCTATGTCAAACTTGTGACATCTGGAAACAGGTTGATTCTGACCCTGAGGCCATAATTAATACAATCTTGACAGAGTTCCACCAGATGATGCAAAATATCAAATATCAGAGCTGTCAGTCTTTTTGTTTGATAGAAAAAGACTTTCAAAGTTGTCACTATGTAAGCTATGTGCCCTTTTTTGCCCCTTATGGGGGCCCCAGGGTAGACAACTCCATTATGTGTACACACGTACAATGTTAACCCACGAAGTACGACACACAATGGACGACGACAGACAAAACATGATCACAATATGTCACTACTACCTTTGGTTAGGTGGGCTAAAATATATGAGCTATGATTCTTGTGCACTTAACTTCTCTTTCATGCAATCTATCCACCCCTGAAGTTTCATGATTCTACCTTTGAATAAGTCAAGTTTAAATTTCAACAAAGGGAAACAACGCCACAATTATGAAGTGCAGAATTATGATCTGGTAGGAAAAGTTTCATGAAGATGGTACTAAAATTGTGGCCTCTAGAGTGTAAAGAAAGAAAATGTTTTTAGGGCCACTTTTCCTGTGTTTTTGAAAAGAACCTTTCCATAATCAATAGGGTTCTTGCTTATGACCTAACAATTATTCTGGCTAAGTTTCATAAAGATGAAGCCAAAATTGTGGCCTCTAGAGTGTTGACAAAGAAATTGTCATTTCTGCCACTTTTCCCGTGTTTTCCAATGGAATCTTCCAATAGTCAATATGGTTCATCCTAATGACCTAACAATTATTCTGGCCAAGTTTCATGAAGACCGAGCCAAAATTGTGCCATCTAGTGTGTAACCAAAGAAATTCTCATTAAGGCCCATTTCCCTTGTTTTCACATGGAACCTTCCCCTATTCAAAAGAGTTCATCCTTATGACCTTACATCTATACCGGCCACGTTTCATGAAGATGGAGCCAAAATTATGGCCTCTAAAGTAAAAACAAAGATATTGGCATTAAGGCCCCTTTTCCAGTATTTTTTACAACCAAACCTCCAAGTTATCAATGAGGTTCATCCTTATTACCTAAAAATTATTCAGGCAAAATTTTATGAAGATTGAGCTAAAATCATAGTCTGTAGAGAGTAAGCACAGACATTGTCATTAAGACCATGTTTCCTATGTTTTCCAATCAAGCCTTTCGATTATCAATCAGATTCATCCTTATGACCTGACAATTATTCTGGCAAAGTTTCCAAATTGTGGCCCATAGATTGTAAACAAAGAAATTATATTTAAGGCCCCTTTCCTGTTTTTTGTTGTTGTTGTTTTAATAGAACCTTCCCCTAGCAATAGATTTAATCCTTATTACCTTACAATTATTCTGACTGAGTTCATGAAGTTTGAGTCAAACATGCGGCAACTAGAGTATAACACTTAAATTATTGAAGTCTAACAATGTTCTATGCACAAACGAGGATAGACATTCAATTATCACTAAAGCCCAAAAGTAAACATGTGCTCAGGTGAGATAAAAATTATGATGTACAGAGTCAAGGTTTTTGTGCATTACACTTCTCCTTAATGAGGTGTATCTATCAGCGAAGATTCATTATTCTACCTTGCATTCTTACTGAGTAATGCTCTAGACAAAAATCAAGTTCATAAATTGACAAAGAGCAATTAATTTGAAATTGTAAAGTGCAAAGTTAAGGTTCTTGTGAACTATACTTCTCTTTCATGAGATCTATCAACCTTTTAAGTGTCATAATTCTACCTTACACACTTCTCAACAAATACACCAGACAATACTTATGTTAACTCCAAAGTTATTAAGTGCATGGTAAGGGTCTTGAGCACTGCACTTCTTCTAAATGACAACTATCCACCTATAAAACCTTGCACACTTCATGAGTAGTGCTCTGGACAGAAATCATGAATATTAATAAAGGGCAATAACTCCAAAAATATGAAGTATAGAGTTATGGTTCTTGTGTACTAATGAACTTCTCCTACATGAGATCTATCTACCTGTAAAGTTTTATAATTCTAGCTTCAATAATTTTTGAGACCAACAGCCCAACAAACCCACTAGCAATCACAAAGCAATATACCCACTCTTCTTAGAAGGATTGCATAAATATAGAAGCAGTAGCATAGTTATAGGTAAACAAAGTATTGGACAGCTTTCCCATTCCCACACAACAAAATTTTAGACTAGTCCGAATTGAAAGAAATTGCAGACAACATTTTTCAGTTGGTGAAATATTAACATTTTTGTTACTTTGAGGAAGAAAACATGGCGATTAATGAAGAAATTGCTACTTACAAGCAATTTCTTCATTTTCCAGAATGTTTTTCAAAGCTTTTTTCTTGAGGGGCGTAAAAAAGGAATTGTGTGGGAATGGGCTATGACCTTCTAAGGCTGAACTCCAAAAAAGGAATCTTCAATTCTTTATTGAAGTTGAAACTCAGAGGGTCCATGGGATTAACATCAGATCAATTTGTGGGCATTAGACTCTCAAAAACTGAATCTGTTAAAACCCTGGATCACTTGACATTTTCAGTGATAGACCAGTGATATTATCCATATTTAGCAATTCACTCTTTCATGTTTATCAAAATTTTAGACCTGTATAAATTCAAAGGATTTGCAGACAAGAATTCAAAGTCAATTTCATTTGAAAAATAATAATTCTACATGGTAAAATCAATTGTGGAAAAAGAAGAAAATGTTTTTACAAGCAGTTTCTTCTTTTTCCACAATGTTTTCTAGAGGATAAAAACACAGGGATGTAAAAAAGCAGTGATTGAACAAGAAAGGATCCATTACCACACAATCCCACTTTTTGAACCCCTGAGAAAATATATTATCATAGATAATATTGTAGGAAAAGGAGAAATTACATGAAACAAGCAATTTCTTCTTTTATCACAATGTTACCTACCTTGTTTTGCTTTTATTTTCCAATTTGAGCACAGTTTGGAATATTGTCTGCAACTTAATTCAAATTGGACAAATCTAAATTTTGCCAACTGGAAATGGGTTTCTCACAGTTTTTAGGTTGGTTTCACCCTACTTTTGCTCATTTTTCTGAACCTTTAACCCTTTCCCGTTTTTTTTTTAATTTTAGAATGGTCAAAATCCAAAGAGGTTGCAGACAACAATGAAAATTTGATGCAGTTTGAAATGAAACCATCTTATAAAATTTGTTACAGGCAATTTCTTCTTTTTCCACAATATTTACTCAAGCATAAAATCACATCAACGTAGATCTTGGGTTTGAACAGGAAAGGGTTAATTACCTTGGATAAAAGGTGTTGGTAATGTGATCAAATTTTTCATATGTTATCTGTGCATATGAACACTTTTTCTTGACTTTGAATGTAACATTCTTTCAATGTAGCTCTTTTGCATCAGCAATTTTATTGGTAAAGAAGATCTATATAAATTCTGTTGTCCCAGCGTTTTTTTGAGTATTTTCTTAAGTATTTTAGTGAAGAGTCATTAGGTTATGATACACATTGCATACCAAACACAAAGCCCTAGCCCTTATGGTTTGGGAGAAGAAATTTTTGACAGATTTCCTTCTTTATACATGTCTAAAAATTACGACTAATTTTCACAGAGTACCGGTACATATTTAATCAACCAAATATCAAAGGCCTTATGGTTTGGGAGAAGAAGAATTTTAAGGGTTTTTTCACTCAGTTGCCATGGAAACCAAAATCCTTCATGGATTTCAATTCTTTGAAATATTTCAAAATAGCATGACTTAGGGATCACTTGGTGGAAATTGCTTGAAATTTCATGGCTTAGGAGGAGGGTTTTTTTTTTTTTTAATTAAGAACAAACATCATGATGGTTGTTCACCTAAAGATGATCAATCACAATAGCTCCTGCAAGCATTTCTATGACTTGATAATTTAGACACTGAAGAGGCCACTTTTTATCCCAGAACTACCCTAAATTTCACAAATAGGAGAATTTTAAAGTTGATGACCCCAAGCGTGTAATTTCAAGATACTTTATAATGATCCATCCAGCTAAACCAAAAAAGCCCTACACCTAACCCTATCCCCAAAAATCCTGCACAGGAGAAAAACGCAAGAAAATATTGTAGAAAGTGAAGAACGTGCATGCAACAAGACAAAATATTAAAAATTTCGGACATAAAATTGCCATCTGCAACATCTTTCAATTCTGACCAGTGTATTTCAAAACTTCGTATATATCACAGAAATATGTTTTAAGCGACCACATTCTTAACCCATTCCAACTCAACAAAATTTCAGACCGGTCCAAATTGAAAGGAGCTGCAGACGACATTTCAAGTTGATGGATTTTTTTTTTTTTTTGTCTTTTTGGGTAGAAAACATTGTGGATAATGAAGAAATTGCTTGATACAAGCAATTTCTTCATTTTCCACATTGTTTTCCAAAGCTCTTTTATTGAGGGGCGTAAAAAGGCGGGCTTGCGTGGGAATGGGTTAAGAAATTATTTACAAACAACATAAGACAAACCACAGACAGGGGGATATAAAAAAAGCTCAACTTGAGCCCTTGTGCTTGCTAATTTGTACTTTATTAGTAGAAAACATTATCAGACGAGAGGTCCGTAGGGCTATATCATTAACCCGAGTCAAGAGAGCAATTCAACAGATAAGAGTCCACCAGATGGTGCTACATAACAAATATCAAAGCTTTTGGACTTTTTTGAGGGGAGTAGATTTTTTTCAAAGTTTTCACTATACAAGCCTATATTAAACTTGTGACATTTTGAAACGGGCTTATTTTGACCATGGGGCCATAATCTATACAATCTTGATAGAGGTCCACAGGATGATGGTGCATACCAAATATCAAAGCTGTAGGCCCTCATCTTTGGGAGAAGATTTTTGAAATTTTCATTATACAAGCCCTATGTTAAACTTGTGACATCTGGGGATGAGCTAATTCTGACCCTGGGGTGCAATTTATACAATCTCTATAGAGAACCACCAGATGATGCTACATAACAAATATCAAAGCTCTATGCCTTTCTGTTTGAGAGAAGATTTTTAAAATTTTCACTACATAAGCCCATGTTAAACTTGTGACATACAGGCAGGCTTATTTTGATCTTGGTGCACAAATTCATACAATTTTGATAGAGGTTCACTAGATGATGCTACATAAAAAAATATCAAAGCTCTAGGCTCTCTTGTTTGGAAGGAGAAGATTTTTTAAATGTTCACTATATAAGGCTATGATAAACAAGTGATGTCTGAGAACGGGCTAATTCTGACCATTGGGTCATAATTTATTCAATCTTGATAGAGGTCCACTTGATGATGCTACGCACCAAATATCTAAGCTCTAGGCCCTTCTTTTTGGGAAAGAAGATTTTTAAGATTTTCACTATATAAGACCCATGAAAAAATTGTTACATCCGGGGATGGGTTTAAAAAATTGTTACATCCGGGGATGGGTTTATTTATACCATGGGGCAATAATTTACACAAACTTAATAGAGGTCCACTAGATGATGCAAAATACCAAATATCAAAGCTCTTGGCCTTAAAGTTTTCTCTATATAAACCTATATAAAACTTGTGACCTCCGGGGATGGGCTAATTCTGCCCCTGGCCATAATTTATACAATCTTGATAGAAGTCCATCAGATGATGCTACATACCAAATATCAAAGCTTTAGGCCCTCCAGTTCAGGAGAAGAAGATTTTTAAAATTTTCACTATGTAAGCCTAAGTTAAACTTGTGACTTCTGGGAATGGGTTTATTTTATACCTGGGGTTATGATTCAAACAATATTGTTAGAGGTCCACTAGATGCCATATACCAAATATCAGAGCTGTAGGTCTTTTGGTTATGTACAAAAATTATTCCAAAGTTGTCACTGATGCATCCCCCCAAATTTGCCGCCCCCCCACTAGCATGGCCATTTCTTGACAGTTTTTTTTTCTTGTACAAACTAGATAGACCTTGCCCTTTATACTCTAAATACTAGTTGTGAATCCAATCTGACAGCCAGTTCATGACAAGAAGATTTTTAAAGAAGTACCCTTTTTAACCTCTTATGGGGCCCAAAGTGGAGATAGCTCCATTATGTGCAAAATTCTGAAGTGCCTTTTCATCAGGAAGCTAAAATCCTGCAAAGTTTGGTTGAAATCCTTCCAAGGGTTCTTACGAAGAAGTCAAAAATGTAAAAAGTTAACACACCATGACAGA
Organism: Fragum fragum; assembly: GCA_946902895.1. Taxonomy (NCBI): domain Eukaryota; kingdom Metazoa; phylum Mollusca; class Bivalvia; order Cardiida; family Cardiidae; genus Fragum; species Fragum fragum. Next base: position 29,813,241 of record OX336372.1, read on the forward strand.
CAAACACAATCGCAATAGGTCACCATGACCTAAGGTCAGGTGACCTAAACAGGAGAAATTGCAATTTGTCATTTGATAACTTGTTAAAGCAGAAATTGATTGTTACATATATTTTTTTCTAAACAATCTCAATATAAAACTTTTTTTACTTATTTCCACAAAATCAATCTTTTTTAAGACCCTAATGAAAACAGTTCATGAAGATAATATTGGAAATGGAGAAATTGCTTGTTTACTAAACACAAATACAGAGAAATTTAAATATCTTTAAACCTTAAATTGTTATCCGTTACTTCTTTGAATTTAGACCAGTCTAAAGTTTTGTTGCTGGGCAATCAGTTAAAGCAAGAAAGCATCAGGATTTTGAGAGAAAGGGGACAAGTTTACCCATTCCCACACAGTGACGCTTTTGGATGCCCCCGAAAAAAGCAATTTGGAAAACATTGTATAAAATGAAGAAATTGCTTGCAGTTAGCGATTTCTTCATTTTACACAATGTTTTCTTCCAAGAAAGCTGAAAATCTTGAAATTTCATAAACATCTGCAACTTCCTTCAATTTGGACTTGTATAAAAACTCATTGTCTGGTAATGGGTTAACAAGGGACAATGCGTAGAATGTCTCAGCCAAAACTGACCAAGAAAAATCATATTCTTTAGCTATGTGCAATTTAAAATTATTAAGTTGAGAAGACAGGGTTTTGCACTTTATGTTCAAAACAAAAATGGCATAAAGATTCATTGTTCTCCCGTCTGACGGGTCTCATTAAATCACAAAAAATCTTCAGACATGTCATTTTGAATGCTTAACAAACATCCTAGACTGTTGATTAAATAGCATTCGCCCTTTACCTATCTGAACTCTTATTCGAAAATTTAACAAGCTCTTCATTACACAACTTCAAAACAGTCTATATTAAATGAAGTTGCAGACAAAAATTTTGACCTTTGTCAAGCTGAGCCTGAAATAATCCTGTTTTGGCAGGACGTTCAGACAATGATTAGCCTGCACATATGTGCAGTCTGATCTTAATCTACACTAGCTTTTTGCCCCTTTCATGTAAGACCAGTTTGTAATAGCATAACCTATGACTGGGGAGTGAAATTAGTCACTAGTGAAATAACTATATAATTGAGTTAAAGCATATGAAGATATTTCCTGACCTTGAAAATAATGTCACACAATGTATGTAATACCATCATTTTTGGATATGCAGTTTTGACCTAATAAAAACAAATATACTAATACATTCTAATAATCAAAATGAATATTTGAATATTAATTTTGCCATTCATTCTCATCCCTAGTTGAAATCCATTGACCTGTTTCTGAGGAGAAAACTTCAGTTATATACATGTACCATATAGAAAATTAGCCCCCCCCCCCCTCCAAAATAAGCCATATTTTTCATCCATTATAATTCTTTTTAAAATCTGATACAGTCTTCACAGGATCATTTCGGTGAAATTTGGTTGAAATCAATGAACTGGTTTTCGTGAAAAAAGATTTTTCACTATGTACCATATAAGGAAATTAGCCCTGTCCTTTAGCCTTTAACCAATTCCCCTACAATGACGCTTTTGGAAGCCCCTCAAGGAAAATAATTGGGAAAACATTGTGTAAAATGAAGAAATTGCTTGTGACAAGCAATTTCTTCATTTAACACAATGTTTTCTACCCAGAAGTTGAAAATTCTCACATTTCATTTACATTAAATTATCCTCTGCAACTCCTTTTAATTTGGACCAGTCTAAAATTTTGTTATGTGGGAATGGGTTAAATATCTTATCGCTTTATCACAACTAGCGGCTCTTGATTGCCTGATTCTGTCAATCAGCTTGAAATTATTTATGATAAAGCTAACTCAGTTTCTTTAACATGGGAGGCAACTCCTATTGAAGGAAGAAATCAATCTTTTCAAATTACTTTATTAGAGGCAACAATCTTTTATGCAACAAATATTCTCAGGCAAGCAGTTTCAATTATTTCCCATGCATCACTAAGTGATCTCAACCTGATTGATTGATTGATAGGATTGGGTTTAATGCCACTTTTAACAGTATTTCAGTCATATCGAAATGGCTGGAGCACCTAACAATGGATTCCTCATATTTGTCACACCAGTACTACCACTACATCCTTTCCTAGCCTCAAGTTGCGATCCCACTTAGGTTTACGATGATCAACCCATTGGTGTGAGAGAAATGTTGGAAAGCACATGTGCCATGGCTGGGGATTGAACCCATGACATCCAATGATTTGAAGATTAGAAGTCTGACGTGCTACCGACTGCACTATGCACATGGCAATCTTAACCTGTAATTTGGCCAATCAACCTAAGCTTTATTATCAAGCCTACTAAACATTTTGAAAGTCCGATAATGGAGAACCAAAAGATAATTCCTGTGAAGTTTGGTTTAAAATCATACTCTTTTTTGAGAACATGATTTTCAAAATTTTCATTATATACTATAATAATATAGATAAAAGTTCTTTAAAAGCCATGTTCTTTAATCAAGCCAAAATCTACAAAGGAATTGGACAAAGAGTCACTTAAAAACCATTCCTGTCAAATCTTGTTAAAATTCATTCACCGGTTTCTGAGAAGAAACTGATACAGTCTTCACAGGATCATTCCAGTGAAATTTGGTTGAAATCAATGAACTGGTTTCCGAAAATAATGATTTTCAAGTTTTCACTATGTACCATATCAAGAAATAGCCCTGTCCATTAAAGCTATGTTTTTGATCTGATCAAAAAAATTTCAGGAATATGATAAATGGTCACCAAAGGATCATTCTCATAAAATTGGGTTGAAATGAATCCCTTGGTTGATGGTTAGAAGGTTTCCACAATGATAACTTATGGTTTTGTGTTTTTCTTGTTATCATGAGGTTTTGAAAACAATAGACTGTCACACTAAAAGAGATTTGAAACAAAATCAAATGTGAAAAACAACAAAGGGGAATAATCTAACAAGAGGGCCAGAATGGCCCTAAAATCGCTCACCTGACTAATGTAAGATGATACGAAATTTTGCCAACACTTTTGAAAAGGAAATCCATTTAAGTTTAGTTGAAATTGGCCCAATGGTTACTGAGGAGATGTTCAAAGTAAAAAAACTGCCCGCCCTGCCATGCCCATATTTGGCCGTAAATCAAAATTCTGCAAACACCTTTTGAATAAGGTCACCAAAGGAATATTCATGCCAAGTTTTGTTGAAATTGGCCCAATGATCAATTAGGAGAAGATAATTTAAGATTTCTAAATAAACAAGAGGCCCAGTGGGCCTTAACGGTCACCTGAGTAAAAGAGCATCAAGACAAGTGATTTAGGGTTTATTAGAAAAAGATTTTTTAAGAAGTACAAAAATTTACCCCTTTCAGCCCCCGACTGGGGCCCCTTTTACCCCAAGCCCCTCCAACCTCTTTTCAAAAACTGGAATTGGCATCCCCCAATGATGCTTCTGACCAAGTTTGGTTGAAATCCCCTCAGTAGTTCTTGAGAAGAAGATGAAATATTTAAAAGTTACCAAAAATGACCCCCTTTTGGTCCCCATTTTAGGCCCCCCTGACCACCAGCCTTTTAATTGTCACAAATCTGTATAATCAGTACCCAATGATGCTTTTCACCAAGTTAGTTTGAAATTGGCTTAGTACTTAATCATCAGAAGATGAAAATGTGAATTTTTTAACATGATGAACTTTGACCTCTGGCTGTGGCCCCATACATGACCCTAGGGACATGAATTTCACAATCTATAATATACCTGTCTTAGTTGTCATGCACACAGAATATCTAAGCTCTGGCATTAACAGTTTATTAGAAGAAGATTTTTAAAGAAGTACCAAAAATTACCCCTTTTTGCCCCCTATTTGGGCCCCTTTTACCCCCAGAACCCCCTTTTTTTCACAAACTTGAATTGGCATCCCCCAATGATGCTTTCTACCAAGTTTGGTTGAAATCCCCCCAGTAGTTCTTGAGAAGAAGATGAAATATTTAAAAGTTACCAAAAATAACCCCCTTTTGGTCCCCATTTTAGGACCCCCTGACCCCCCAGCCTTTTTATTTTCACAAATCTGAATAACCATTACCAAATGATGCTTTTCACCAAGTTTGTTTGAAATGGGCTTTGTACTTCATCAGAAGATGAAAATGTGAATTTTTTAACATGATGAACTTTGACCTCTGGCTGTGGCCCCATACATGATCCCAGGGGCATGAATTTCACAATTTATAATATACCGGGTACCTGTCCTAGTTGTCATGCACACAAAATATTTAAGCTCTGGCATTAACGGTTTATTAGTAGAAGATTTTTAAAGAAGAACCAAAAATTACCCCTTTTTGCCCCCGATTGGGGCCCCTATGATCCCCAGAAACCCTATTTTCACAAACTTGAATTGGCATCCCCCAATGATGCATTCTACCAAGTTTGGTTGAAATCCGCCAAGTAGTTCTTGAGAAGAAGATGAAATTGTTTAAAAGTTAACAGACGACAGACGACGCACAATGGACGACGTACGACACACGACGACGGACATTCGATGATTGCAATAGGTCACCATGACCATTCGGTCAGGTGACCTAAAAACTGCCCCACCCTGCCACGCCCATATTTTGGCGTCAATCAAATTTCACAAACAACTTTTGAAAAAGGTTCACCCAGGGAACATTCATGCCAAGTTTGGTTGAAATTGGCCCAATGCTTACTGAGGAGAAGATATTTAAAAATTTCTAAATAAAGAAACAGCCACGCCCATATTTGGGCGTCAATCAAATTTCCTAATATGATTTGAAAAGGGTTACCCAAGGAACATTCATGCCAAGTTTGGTTGAATTCCACCCAATGGTTACTGAGGAGAAGATGTTTAAAGATTTCTATGTCAAAAACTGCCTTGCCCATATTTGGGCATAAATCAAAATTCCAAGAACAACTATTAAAAGGGTCACCCAAGGAACATTCCTACCAAGTTTGGTTGAAATTGGCCCAATGGTTACTGAGGAGAAGATGTTTAAAGATTTCAAAGTCAAAAACTGCCATGCCCTGCCACGCCCATATTTGGGCATAAATCAAAATTCCACGAACAACTTTTGAAAAGAGTCACCCAAGGAACATTCATGCCAAGTTTGGTTGAAATTGGCCCAATGGTTACTGAGGAGAAGATGTTTAAAGATTTCTAAGTCAAAAACAGCCACGCCCTGCCACGCCCATATTTGGGCATAAATCAAAATTTCGCAAACAAATTTTCAAAAGGGTCACCAAAGGAACATTCATACCAAATTTGGTTGAAATTTGCCCAATGGTTACTGAGGAGAAGATGTTTTAAGATTTCTAAGTCAAAAACTGCCACGCCCTGCCACGCCCATATTTGGGGGTCAATCAAAAATCCACGAACAACTTTCAAGAAGGGTCACCAAGGACATTCCTACCAAGTTTGGTTGAATTCTGCCCAGTGGCTACTGAGGAGAAGATGTTTAAAGAATTGTTGACGCCTTCCGACGCACAACGCACGACGGACAAAAGGTGATACCAAAAGCTCAATTCATGCCAATTGTGGTTGAAATTGGCACAATGCTTACTGAGGAAAGGATATTTAAAGATTTCTAAATAAAGAAACAGCCACGCCCATATTTGGGCGTCAATCAAATTTCCTAATATGATTTGAAAAGGGTCACCCAAGGAACGTTCATGCCAAGTTTAGTTGAAATTGGCCCAATGGTTACTGAGGAGATGTTTAAAGATTTCTAAGTCTAAAACTCCCCCACCCATATTTGGGCATAAATCAGAATTTCGCAAACAACTTTTAAAAGGGTCACCCAAGGAACATATCTACCAAGTTTGGTTGAAATTGGCCCAATAGTTACTGAGGAGAAGATGTTTAAAGATTTCAAAGTCAAAAACTGCCACGCTTATATTTGGCTGTGAAACAAAATTCTGCGAACAACTTTTGAAAAGGGTCACCCAAGGAACATTCCTACCAAGTTTGGTTGAAATTGGCCCAATGGTTACTGAGGAGAAGATGTTCAAAGATTTCAAAGTCAAAAACTACCATGTCCTGCCACGCCCATATTTGGGCATAAATCAAAATTCAAAGAACAACTTTTGAAAAGAGTCACCAAAGGAACATTCATGCCAAGTTTGGTTGAAATTGGCCCAATGGTTACTGAGGAGAAGATGTTTAAAGATTTCTAAGTCAAAAACAGCCACGCCCTGCTACGCCCTTTTTTGGGCATATATAAAAATTTTGCGAACAACTTTTCAAAAGGGTCACCAAAGGACATTCATACCAAATTTGGTTGAAATTGGCCCAATGGTTACTGAGGAGAAGATGTTTAAAGATTTCTAAGTCAAAAACTGCCACGCCCTGCCACGCCCATATTTGGGGGTCAATCAAAAATCCACGAACAACTTTTGAGAAGGGTCACCCAAGGAACATTCATGCCAAGTTTGGTTGAATTCCGCCCAGTGGTTACTGAGGAGAAGATGTTTAAACAATTGTTGACGCCTTCCGACGCACCACGCACAACGCACGATGCACGACGGACAAAAGGTGATACCAAAAGCTCACCTTGAGCACATTGTGCTCAGGTGAGCTAAAAAATAAGCCAAGTAGATTTATGGTTCTTTTGACCTGCACTACCCCTTGAAGATATCTACCCACTTATGAAGTTTCATAATCATAGCTATTACACTTTCATGATATAATCTAGACAAAATCAAAGTATTAACAATGTCTGAAAAACAACAAAGGGCAACAACTCTCAAAATATGCAAGGAAGAGTTAGAGTTCTTGAACACTGCATTTCTCCTTGATGAGATCTATCTACCTATTAAGTTTCAAGTTCATAGCTAATATACTTTCAGAGATATGCTCTGGACAAGATCCAAGTATGAAAAACAACAAAGGGAAATAACTAAAAAAATAAGCCAGGTAGAGTTATGGTTCTTGTGCACCCCACTTCTCTTCAACAAGATCTATCCACCAATGAAGTTTCAAGTTAAAAGCTATTATACTTTCATAGCTATGCTCCGGGACAAAATCTTAGTCTTTAAAACAACAAAGCGCAATAACTCCAAAATAATGCAAGCAAGAGTTGTGGTTCTTGTACACTGCACTTCTCCTTAACAAGATCTATCCACCTATGAAGTTTCAAGTTAATAGCTATTATACTGTAAGAGATATGCTCTGGACAAAATCTTAGTCTTTAAAACAACAAAGGGCAATTAATTCAAAATTATGAAGCAAGAGTTGTGGTTCTTGCACACTGCACTTCTCCTCAACGAGATCTATCCACCTATGAAGTTTCAAGTTGATAGCAATTGTACTTTCAGAGATATGCTGCGGACAAGTTTAGTGACGGAAGGACGGAATGATGGAATGATGGAAGGACGGAAGGATGGATGGAGACCATTACTATATCCCCTTCGCCGAAACGGTGGGGGATAAAAAGGAGGAATGGCTTGAAACAAGCCATTTTCAGTCTTTATTAACACTCAATTTGAAACTCTGCATGTCTGCAACTTCTTTCAAGTTAGACCAGTCAAATTTTTTTAGTGTGGAAATGTGTCTTTACTTTTGTCTTTTGTTGTCATGGCGACCAGATTTCTTCAGATTGTAACTCTTTGGAATATTTTGAAAGGATAAAAAATGTGGGGAAAAGGAAAAATGGTTTGTTACCTAAGGATCATTAATTTTCTTTGATGTTTGTTTGAATTCTCATGGTCGGTTTTGGAGGATAAGATTTTTTTGTATTTGTTCATGGATAGATAGACGGACAATGATGAGTGAATCACAATAGCTCACCCAAACACTTCATGTTCAAATGAGCCAATTAAAATAAAAACTTGCCCAGGAAAAACAAGTTGAGTCACCAAATATTTGACCTTGTTCTGCGATCCTGACCTTGGAGCTTCCCGAAAATTTGTTTCTACTAGCACATCTATAAGATAGCTACCCATAAAGTTTCATGATCATAGCTTAGATACTTTAAAGATATGCTTCTGAAAAGATCCACGTATAAAAAATAACAAAGGGCAATAACTAAAAAATAAGCTAGGTGGAGTTATGGTTCTTGTGCACTGCACTTCTCCTTGGTGAGATCTATCTACCAATAAAATTCATGATCATAGCTTGAATACTTTTAGAGATATGCTCCGGACAAGGTCCAAGTATGAGAAAAAACAAAGGGCAATATATTAAAAAATAAGCCAGGTAGAGTTATGGTTCTTGTGCATTGCACTTCTCCTAGATGAGATCTATCTACCCATGAAGAGTCATAATCATTACTTGAATACTTTTTAAGATATGCTCCGGACAAGATCCAAATATGAACAAAAACAAAGGGCAAAAACTCAAAAAAATAAGCCAGGTAGAGTTATGGTTCTTGTGCACTGCACTTCCCCTGGATGAGATCTATAGACCCATGAAGTTTCATGATCATAGCTTATACACTTTTAGAGATACGCTCCGAACAAAAATTGCACGCCGCCTGCCCGCCAGACGCCGGGACACCACGGGTGATCTATCTACCCATGAAGTTTCATGATCATTGCTTATATAATTGTATAGATATGCTCCGGACAAGATCCAAGTATGAAGAACAACAAAGGGCAATACCTCAAAAAATAAGCCAGGTAGAGTTATGGTTCTTGTGCCCTGCACTTCCCCTTGATGAGATCTATCTACCCATGAAGTTTCATTATCATAGCTTATGTACTTTTAGTTATGTACTTTTAGAGATATGCTCTAGACAAGATCCACATATGAAAAAAAAAATGCAATAACTCAAAAATAAGTAAGGCAGAGTTATGGTTCTTGTGCACTGCTCTTCCCCTTGATGAGATCCATCTACCCATGAAGTTTCATGATTATAGTTTATATACTTTTAGAGATATGCTCTGGACAAGATCCAAGTAAGAATAACAACAAAGGGCAATAACTCAAAATAATCCAGATGGAGTTATGGTTCTTGTGCCCTGCACTTCCCATTGATGGGATCTATCTACCCATGAAGTTTCATGATCATAGCATATATACTCTCGCAGAGATAAGCTCCGGACAAGATCAAAGTATGAAAAACAACAAAGGGCAAAATATCAAAAAATATGCCAGGTAGAGTCATGGTTCTTGTGCCCTGCACTTCCCCTTGATGAGATCTTTCTACCCATGAAGTTTCATGATCATAGCATATATACTTTTAGAGATATGCACCGGACAAGATCCAAGTATAAAAAACAACAAAGGGCAATACCTCAAAAAATAAGCCAGGTAGAGTTATGGTTCTTGTGCCCTGCACTTCCCCTTGATGAGATCTATCTACCCATGAAGTTTCATTATCATAGCTTATGTACTTTTAGTTATGTACTTTTAGAGATATGCTCTAGACAAGATCCACATATGAAAAAAAAAATGCAATTACTCAAAAATAAGTAAGGCAGAGTTATGGTTCTTGTGCACTGCTCTTCCCCTTGATGAGATCCATCTACCCATGAAGTTTCATGATTATAGTTTATATACTTTTAGAGATATGCTCTGGACAAGATCCAAGTAAGAATAATAACAAAGGGCAATAACTCAAAATAATCCAGATGGAGTTATGGTTCTTGTGCCCTGCACTTCCCATTGATGGGATCTATCTACCCATGAAGTTTCATGATCATAGCATATATACTCTCGCAGAGATAAGCTCCGGACAAGATCAAAGTATGAAAAACAACAAAGGGCAAAATATCAAAAAATATGCCAGGTAGAGTCATGGTTCTTGTGCCCTGCACTTCCCCTTGATGAGATCTTTCTACCCATGAAGTTTCATGATCATAGCATATATACTTTTAGAGATATGCACCGGACAAGATCCAAGTATAAAAAACAACAAAGGGCAATATATCTAAAAATATGCCAGGTAGAGTTATGGTTCATGTGCACTGCACTCCCTCTTGATGAGATCTATCTACCCATTAAGTTTCATTATCATAGCTTATGTACTTTTAGTTATGTACTTTTAGAGATATGCTCCAGACAAGATCCATGTATGAAAAAAAACAACAAAATGCAATAACTCAAAAAATAAGCAAGGTAGAGTTATGGTTCTTGTGCACTGCTCTTCTCCTTGATGAGATCCATCTACCCATGAAGTTTCATGATCATAGCTTAGATACTTTTAGAGACATGCACCGGACAAAAAGTGCTCGCCGCCTGCCCTCCAGACGCTGGGACACCACGGGTGATCCCATAATACCTCCTGTTTTTCAACGGGCGGATAATAACAGTAACCAATTACCAGATGACTAAATTTTAGACTGGTCTAAATTCAAAGTAAATGCAGACGACATTTCAAAGTGCGCTTAAATATGAAACAAGTGCCAAGTAATGTGGAAAACATTGTGAGAAAAAGAGAAGTTGCTTTCACAAGCAATTTCTCCTTTTCCTACAATCTTTTCGATTAAGGTAATTCTTAAAAGCATCAAAAAGTGACATTTTGTGGCAATAGGGTAAATGTTCATAAAAATCCCAATTTGTGTCACTTTTCACCTAAATCAGATAACAACTCCACTACATTTTTTCTGAATATACAGTAGATCCTCATTAATTCGAACATCTCTTGTTTGTAGGTTTGTATACTTTACCCCGTCGAGATCTTTTTTTACCTTGATTTTCACACCTGCTGATCTGTTTACATGCAATCTGTTATTATATACTTTTAATTCAAAGGTGCTGTTTGGTTTTTAATGTTGGTAATTAATGGAATAAAGGTTCCCCTAATTATTGAAAATTTACTGAAATTGCTGCATCCCCATTAATATCAGTGTTTTTGGTCATTTAGAAATTCTGACCATTTCATTTTAATCTGCAGGTGCTTTCTTCACAATCGTCGGTCCTAAGTTTCATGATTTGATAAAAGAATACTCACAGTGATATGATCCAATGCATTGAAAAGCAAAATCGCTCTGATGGAGGTAGAAATATGATACAAGCACCGTGTTTAAAAAAAATGCCCATTTAAACATGGAGATAAAATCATAAAGAAACAAGATGAGTAATTTTCAATCTACGTTTACCTCCATCAGTATCTGTGGTTCTTGTTTAAAAAAATAACCAATTTAGAATAATTCCTAAATGGGGAACAGAACAAGACCGTGTCCATTTCCGAGTATCTCAAAAAGCCAGCAATTTGCCCATCTTTTTGTTGGTACTAAACTTAGTTATACATGTCCTGGGTCCCTAGTGCTACGAACTACCAAGGTTTTAATGCATATCCCTTTTTTCTTTATATAAATTCTGTACTTCACAACCAGTTATTGAATATCCTCTATGTATGCAATTGCTAAGGTAACTATGATAGTCGCAGAGCGAAATTATACCTTTTGTCACTCAAGAGGCACAGTTGTCTTTAATCAAGGTCATCCTGAAAAATTATGGCACGTCCTTGAATCGATATTATCAATTGTATGTAGCTTCATAGTTTAGATAGATTGGGTAAGAGCATGGACATGAAAAAGTCTACAGACAGATGAACAATGAAGCAGATGATGGGGGAGGGGTATGATAAATCTTTTGGAGGATTTTAGATGTAGAGGACTCACCCATATAATTGGAATTATCCTTATTTTCAAGTTGATACTTGGCAAGAAGTAGAAATATCCCTTTTGCATTAGGTGTTAAAGACTTCATCACATGGGTTAGAGAGCTAAGTGCCAAGGCTCCGGTCTGCTGCACAAGTAATGAGTTTTCATACGAGGTTTCTTCTTGATACGCAGTATAAGTTGTAACATCATGCCATAACCAATTGTATCGGCAAAACTTGGTTTGATCCCAAACTGAGAAATAGGAACAATACTAGACTAACTTAACTCATCATCAAATGACAGAATTTTAGACCAGTCAGAAATGAAAGAAGTTGCAGAAGACAATTTCAAGTTGATGAAATGTCTAAAATCTTTATTCTTAGAAAACGTTGTAGATAATGAAGAAATTTTGATACAAGCAATTTCTTCATTTTCCATTTTGTTTTCCCAAGCTATTTTCTAGAGTGGTGAAGAAAGGGGGATCATGTATAAATGGGTTAATAACTACAACATTTACTTTTTTACAAACAACACTTTAAGTATCTAAGGTGCTAGACAGTACCCCAAGAGGTACATGAGGGCCCTCTGGCTACAAAATTTGACCAAATTTTCAAAGACCCTTTCTGCCTGTTATATTTCAAAACTTTCAAAATATATCAACTATTTAAAGAAAAGTTAGAAATATATTACTATCAAAAGTCTCAAGGTAAACTCTGGCCTGTAGGTAATGAAAAACAGTATTAACATAAGGGTAATGCAATGAAATTTTTCATTTAGTATGTGAGGTCAATTTTCTAGTGCTATCATTAATTCTTATTTAACCCATTACCAGACAGGAAAATTTGAGACTGGTCCAAATTGAAAGGAGCTGCAAACGATGATTTAAAAAATATGGAATTCTAGATTTTCAACTTTAAGGGTAGAAAATAATGTGTAAAATGAAGAAATTGCTTGTTAAAAGCAATTTCTTCATTTTCCAAATTTTTTTTCTTGAAGGGCATCAAAAAACGTCATTTTGTGGGAGTGGGATAATGGCTAATTGGCTATCCATGTCTTTACAGCACCTAAATTCTAGCAGTATTGTTCAGGAATTCTACCTCATGAATGGCTATGCATGATCCCACCATGTAAATACTACCTACAGTGTAAGACAATCAAACCTCATATTGACTTGCCTTCTTCATTTTCCAACCAGTATCCCATAAAACATAAATGGGATACCTGTGAGCATGCAATTTTGACCAGACATGTTAACCCATTCCTGCACAATAATGCTTTTAGATCCCCTTGAATATAACAGCTTTGGAAAACATTGTGGAAAATTAAGAAACCGCTGGTATCAATCAATTTCTTAATTATCCACCATGTTTTCTATGAAAAAAGCTAAAAAAAAATCACAATTCCATCAACTTGGAATTTTCGTCTGCAGCTTCTTTTCATTTGGACCATTTTAATGTGTGGGAATGGGTCAAGAAGGTTTAGTGCCTCTATATCACTTTTACAACCTCATCTTTTAAATGCCAATGTCACCCTTGAACCTGCTGACAATGCCAGAAATGATCCACATTAGCTAATAAGTGATTGATCCTATTTCAGTTTTTAGATGTGTTTGTGAAACACCATACCCCTGTAAGAGCCTTTTTCAGAAAATTAACCTTAATAAAAGACCTTGACCTTGATGGATCACCTTGACCTTACGAAAAAAAACTTATTCCTATCAATGCAAGGAATGTTTGTCCCAAATATGAGTCATGTATCTTGGGCAGTATTTGAGTCACAGTTAAATATGGATAATAAGGAAATTGCTTGAAACGGGCCATTTCTTTTTTTCCAAAATGTTTTCTGAACAAGAATATTTTGAATGTAGATCACTAAGGCTTTTTTTCCTGTGTTTTCCAACAGATCATCTCAAATCCTGATAAAAAAAATTTCCTTTTGACCATATAAAGCATGTTTTAAGATTTCAAGAGAAAATCAATAGCCTTGCAAACTTTATCAATTAAAATTTTTTCATACAATTTCATTCAGAATTATAGGACGAGGTGTGTTAACAAAATGTAGACAGATAGACAGACGTATGGTTGGACAAGATGATACAAACACCTTTGGTGGCATATAAAAGTGTTTATAGTGTACTCCATCCGCTAACAAAAAAATTTATCCTAATGACCCTACAAACATTCTGTTTCTAGAAAACCTAGAAAAATCCAAAAACATTAGTGGATTTTCTCCTGTATACAAGAAGGTTCCTTTACTAATATTTATAGATTATTTATAGATTATCTCTTGTTTCCAAAACAATATTCCTGATAACCTTACAAACACATCATCAATGTTTCCCTGTGACTATTCCAGCTTCCTGTGAAAGTTTCAAGAAAATCTTAAGTTGAAATACGAGCATAAGTGAGAAAAGTTTACAAACAAATGTTAACTTTATGCAAGAGTGATTAACCTTTCAATTTGTGTGAAGACGTAATGCTGTAAGACTCAATTCCTTACCTAAGGGTGAATTGATGTGGTCTATCGAAGCTACTATGTGTAAACCAGCAACCTGACTAAGAAGACTAAGTATATTCTGAGATTTCTCGTTCCGTAACATCACACCATCAATATTATGAATAATCAGAAATATATCACAACCTGAAGATGATATAAAGCATTTATCAAAATGTATATTAGCATTTTCAATTTCTATATTATTTCAAATCACTTAAACAGAATCATTTTCCTACATTAACTATGGGCAGTGTACCTTTTTTACATATCAAAATCAAAAATAAACATTTAAGCCATATTTACATGGAAGATATAAAGGCTATTGTTGACTTTGTTGAATTACCCCCATTCCCACAAAATTCCTCATTTTAGACCCCTCAAAAGAACCCCAGCTCAGGCAAACATTGTAGAAAATGGAGAAACTGCCCGCAATAAGTTCTTTGTTTCCTACCTTTAAGAGGAAAAATGAATTTTTACCAACTTCAAATTGTTGTCTACAATTAGAATATGGACCAGTCTAATATTTTGTTGTAGGGTAATTCGTTGACCCATTTAAACACAATGACACTTCTTCACTCCTCAAAAATTGATTGATTGAATGGGGTTTAACACTGCTTTTAACAGTGTTTCAGTCATATCCCGGGGACTGGAGCACCTAACAATGGATTCCTGGTATTTCTCACACCAGTACTACCACTACATCCTTTCTAGCCTACGGCTGCTATCCCACTTAGGTTTACAACTAAAACTCTCACCAATAGGTGAGAGACAAATGTCGTAAAGAATATGGACTCCTCAAAGAAAGAAAAGCTTTGCTTTGTTGAAAAGCAATATCTTCATTATTCATCATGTTTTCAACCCAAAAAGCAGGGGTAGACCCTAACACCAGTCCTATTGCCCCATGCCTCTGATTTATAGGGAGGACTAGCAGAATTCCCGAGTTGTAAGTCCTAAGGTCTTGTAGTTTTTCTTATTCAAATCTAATCCACATGAATCTCCCTTTTTCGTCCTAACCTTGCCGCTAACTTATTTGGTTTAGTTTACACTGGTTTATTTTAGTTTGATTGTGACAAAAGCTTAATTCAATTCCCACACAATGAAGCTTTTGGACGTACCTCAAGAACAAGAGGCCCATGGGGGCCTGAGACGCTCTACTGGTTATCAAGTTTTCCGTTAAAGAAATCTGATATTTAAGGAAGTTAATTGCTAAAAGAAGATTGCATAAAGCAAAAAAGGGGCTTTATCCCCTTTATCATTTTAAGCAACAATCCTCAAAGCCCCTTTTCCCATGTTTCATGACGGATCCACTCCATTTCCAAAAGAAAGTTACCTTATGACCCTACAATCATTCTGTGAATATTTCATCAGAATCTGACAATAATTGTGGACTTTATCACATAAACAGGATTGTTTTGAATGAAAATCAATAAGGCCCCTTTTCCTGTGTTTTCTGATGGATCAATTTCATTCCAAAAGGAACTTTCCTTACAACCCGACAATTTTCCTGTGAAATTTAAAAGACAACTTGATAATGATTGTGATCTTCATCACATACACAAGAATGTTTTGAATGATAATCTGTAAGGCCCCTTTTCCTGTGTTTCGAATACCACAATTATTCCATGCATCTTTGAAGAGAATCCAATAAAACTGTTGACTTTATTGTGTTAACAAAGATATTAAATTCAAGTTCTCATAAGGCCCCTTTTCCCGTGATATTTTACTGTTGGTTTTATCATTCTATGAAAGTTAAAAGTGAATCCGATGAAATATTGGGAATTCATTATGTTTACTAGAATATTTAAAAAAAAATCATATGGCCCCTTTTTACATGATACTTGATGGATTGTACCCAGTTCTGAAAAGAACCATCTAAGTATTTGTACAATCATTCCGTGAAATTTTGAAGTGAATCCGGTGAAATCAAGGGACATCATTGTGTTGATCAGAATATTTAAGAGAGTTTTTCATAAGGCCCCTTTTTAAGTGACCCTTGCTATGGTCAGATCCACTGTCAAAATCAACAATTGGAATGATGGTACAACCAATCTGTTTAATCTGTGGAATTTATTGTGTTAATGAGTTTATAGTGAAATCTTCATAGGGCCCCTTTTCTCATGATACTTTACAGAACAAACCAATTTTCAAAAGGAACAATTCTAATGAAGGTAGAATCATTCTTTAAAAGTTAAAGAGAATCAATGAAAACAGTGGACTGAATTGTGTCAAGAATTTTTGTAACAAAATTTTCTAAGGCCCCCTTTTCCGTGAAACTTAACAATTCAGACCCAATTACCAAAAGGAACAATCCTAATGATAGTTTGAAGAAAATAATAAAGACTGAGGACTTTATTGTAATAATGATGTTTTGTAATAAAATTTTTATAAGGTCCCTTTTCTTGTGTCACTTAACCAATCAGACCTAATTTACAAAGGAACAATCCAAATGATGGTACAATCATTCTATTAAAGTTTGAAGAGATTCTGATAAAGACTGAGGGCATTGTTGTGTTTATGAGGATTTGGTAATAATTTTTCATACAGCCCCTTTTCCTATGATACTAGACAGATCAGGCCCAATTTGGAAAGAAACAATCCTTATGATGAAAACTGCAGACTTTATCTTGGTGTCAAATTTTTAAAATAAAATTTTCATAAGGCTCCTTTTCCTGTGATACTTGATGGATCAGGTCTCATGTCAGCATCAACAATCGTGATTATTGTACAATGATTCTGTGAAGGTTTGAATAAAATCCAATGAAAGCTCTGGACTTGGTTACAAGGATTATAGATAAAATTCTCTAAAGGCCCCTTTTCCCATGATACTAGACAGATCACGCCTAATTTGAAAAGAAAGAATCCTCATGATGGAATAATCATTCTGTGAAAGTTTTAACAGAATCTGATGAAAACTGTTGACTTTATTGTGGTACAATGATTTTAAAATTAAATTTCATAATGCTCCTTTTCCTGTGATACCTGACGGATCAGGTCTAATGCAAACATCAACAATCATTATTATTGTACAATTATTCTGTGAATGTTTGAAGAAAATCCGATGAAAGCTCTGGACTTAGTAAAAAGGATTTATAAATGAAATTTTCATAAGGCCCCTTTTCCTGTGCTTCTTGACAGTTCAAATCCTGTTATGAAAAGAATGATAGTTATGACCTTCCAATCATTCTGTGAAAGTTTCAACAAAATCTGATCAAAGCTGTGGGCTTTATTACGTTAACAGGGTTTTATTAATTGAATTTTCATATAGCCCCTTTTCCCATGTTACTTGATGGATCTGAACCAATTCCAAAGGGAACTCTTCTTACAAAAGTATAATTATTCTGTTTGAGTATAAAGACAACCCCATCTCATCTGTGGACTTACAAGCATTAATTAAGATTTTTTTAATTGAATTTTCCTAAGGCCCCTTTTCCTATGTTTCTCAATGGATCAGACCCAATTGGAAAGGAACAATCCTTATGATGGTACAATCATTATGTGAAAGTTTGAAGTCAATCAGGTGAAATCTAGGGCCATTACCTGTTAACTAAGATTTTTTTATTAAATTTTCATAGGGCCCCTTTTCCCATGAAACTTAATGGATCAACCTACTTCCGAAAGGAACAATCCATTTAATGTAATAATCATTCTGGGAATGTTTGAAGAGAATTTGTTGAAAACTATGGACTCTATTGTGTTTATGAGGAATTTTTCAATCCAGTTTTTATCGGGCCCCTTTTTCCTGTGTTTCTTGACTGATCATACCAAATTTTGAAAGGAACAATTCTTATGATGGTACAATCATTCTGTGAAAGTTTGAAGTCAATCAGATGAAAACTGTGGACTCTACCATGTTAACAAAGATCTTTGAATTAAATTTTAATAAGGCCCCTTTTCCTATGTTTCTTGAGGAATCATATCCCATTCCAAAAGGTACAATCCTTATGATGGTACAATCATTCTGTGAAAGTTTGAAGAGAATCCGATGAAAATTGTTGGCTCTAGATTATTAATGAGAATTTTTTATTAAACATTTCATAAGGCCCCTTTTTCCTGTGTTTCTTGAAGGATCATACCAAATTTCAAAAGGAATAATCTTTATGATAGTACAATCATTCTGTGAAAGTTTGAAGGGAATCCGATGAAAACTATTGACTCCAGAGTGTTAAAGAGTATTTCTTAAAAGATTTTCGATTAAATTTGAATAAGGCCCCTTTTCCCGTGTTTCCTGATGGATCTCACCAAATTCCCATAGGAACAATGGTACAATCATTCTGTGAAAGTTTAAATACAATCTGATGAAAACTGTGGACTCTAAAGTGTTAACAAGAATTTTTTAATTAAATTTTCATATGGCCCCTTTTCCCCTGTATCATGACAGATCAGTCCCATTTTCGAAAGGAACGATCCTTATGATTGTACAATCATTCTGAGAAAGTTTGAAGAGAATCCGATAAAAACTGTGGACTCTATCACGTAAACGAGGATTTTTAATGGAATTCTTAATTGAATTTTCATAAGGCCCCTTTTCCCATGTTTCTTGACGGATCATACCCAATTTCGAAAGGAACGACCCTTATGTTGGTACAATCATTCTGTGAAAGTTTGAAGAGAATCTGATGAAAACTGTGGACTTTAGAGTGTTAACAAGAATTTTCTAATTAAATTTTCATAAGGCCCCTTTTCCCATGTTTCTTGACGGATCATACCCATTTTCGAAAGGAACGATCCTTATGATGGTTCAATCATTCTGAGAAAGTTTGAAGGGAATCCGATGAAAACTGTGGACTCTATCGCGTAAACGAGGATTTTTAATTGAATTTTTAATTAAATTTTCATAAGGCCTCTTTTCCCGTGTTTCTTGATGGATCTGACCCAATTTCGAAAGGAACGATCCTTATGATGGTACAATCATTCTGTGAAAGTTTGAAGAGAATCCGATGAAAACTGTGGACTTTATCGCGTAAACAAAGAAAAGTTTAAAGGACGGACGACAGACTGACGCACGGACGGGAAAAAGCCATCGCTATAGCTCTAGTGGCCTTCTGCCTTCTGACAAGCAATTTCTATATTTCCAACAATGTTTTCTATCCAGAAAGTTGAAAAATTCTAAAATGTCATCAACTTTAAGTTGTCCTCTGCAACTCCTTTCAATTTGGCCTAGTCTTAAATTCTGCTATCTGGTAATGTGTTAAGCTTATAGTTGCCACACACTCACAATCCAGATGTTTTCATATCCATTAAAGAGGAGTCAGTGGCTTAACCACTGCTACCCACTTTTTAAAGCTGGGTAGAATGCCTGGCTATCAAGTTCTTTCCATAAACACACCTAAGTGATAGTTAGGCTCGAACCCCGACCTTCAGAAAACAAGTCAAGCACCTGTACCACAGGTCTGAATTTACTGATTAACTCATTTCCATTAATACCCCTTTTCCCCAAATTAGTTCCTTGTCCAATCTTTCAACCCTATTAGACAATTTGTTTTTAAACAAGATGTGTTGTGAAACCCCGCAACAGGACTAAACGTTTGACCTTGGTATGTGACCTTGACCTTATCACATGACCTTGACATGAGGACATGCATATTATGGAGATGTATCATCATGCCAAATATAAGTATTGTATCTTGAATAGGCTGGTAGTAATTGGCTATGTTAAGTTTTTTGGTTAAGTTTTGCAGACAGACAGACAGACTGACAGACTAATAGACAGACAATGGTAAAACAATATGTCCCCAATCTTTTGATGCATGAGCATAAAAAAATCATAAACTTAAAATGAGACATCTTTCAAGACTAACATTTTGTTGTTTGGTAGTGAGATTAATGGGTTGAAGGTGAATAATATATATTCTTTTAAAAACAAACGAAGCAACTTTTTAGAAAATCTTTAGACCGATAATGGTAAAGCAAAATACCTCCAGTCCTACCTATGCTTTTAACCCTTTCCCGACTAGTCCAAATTGAAAGTGGTTGCAGACGACAATGAAAACTGGATCCCATTTGAAATGAAACCATCCAATGTGGTAGAAAATATTGTGGAAAAAGGAGAAATTGCTTGTAACAAGCAATTTCTTCTTTTTCCACAATGTTTTCTTGAGCTAAAATCACAGGAACGTAAAATCCCGTATTTGAACTGGAAAGGGTTAAAGCACTGAACAAATTTGAAAGATACTAAGCTATCTTTGACCATTTTACATAACATATAAACTTAATTTTACCTGTGTTTTCTATTTGAGTCCTTATTGAGTCTACATGGTCTAAGGGACTTTTATATGACACAGTACTTTCTAATAACTCATCTGTGATCATATTTAAAATCTGAAAATAAAAACAGAGCAATCAATAAACCAATTATATGGCCAAATATTCTTCTTTACAGAATTGAAGGAAAAAATCATACATGATTCTCAGAGTACAAGACAAAACCCAGGGCTCTTTCTTAAAACCCTAATCATAATTAACCCAGGATACTTTCTTTTTTTGTTTTAACCCTTTCCTGTTTTTCAAAATTTAAGACCTTTCCAAATTCAAAGGTTTTGCAGACAGCTATTTATGGTCATGTTTATTTTAAAAATATTCATTCAGTTGGGTAGAAATCATTGTGGAAAAAGAAGAAATTGCTTGTTAAAAGCATTTTTTCTTTTTCCACAATATTTTCTGAATTATAAAACACAGGGACATAAAAACCAGGGATTAAACAGGAAAGGGTTAATAAAGAATCTTTAATCTTAGAAGTGGATTTTAAAATAGTGCCCCTGAAGTAACATATTTCAAATACATTTGTTCAAAAGGTAAATCAAACATGATGTGTTTGTGAACAAACAAGCTCCTGTAATAGCCTTTTTTGGGAAATGAAACCTTAATTAATGACCTTGACGGATTACCCTGACCTTACAACTAGCCTGTCTATGCATTGAACCTATGTCTCAAATATGAGTCATGTATCTTGAAAGATGTTGGGAAAACAGCAAAGTTTTATGATTTGGTGTTAAGTTAACCTTCTTAAGTGACTTTGATCTTCATGCATGACCTTGACCTTACAACCAACTGATGTCTATCAATTCAAGGAACCTATGTCCCAAATATGAGCCATGTGTCTTGAAAGATTTAGAATAACAGCAAAAAAGTTTTTGAGTTAAGTTTACCTTCATAAGTGTGCTTGACCTTTATGGATTAACTTGACCTTAAAATTAACTAGTACTTTTCAATGCAAGGAACCTATATCCAAAATATGAGCCATGTATCTCGAACAGTGTTTGAACTAGACATTGTCTCAAAGCGGACTAATCCCCCCAAAACAGCGCTTGTCCATATAAATGTGCTATCCGCCAAAGGTCCTAAACAAAAAATGGACTTTTTAGTTAAAGGGCCCTAAATCCGTCAAAAATCAATGGACCATAACAAAATAGGATATGCATATGTCTGACTTATACTGAGTGTTTGTGTAAAAATTGAATCAAATCCTTCCAATGGTTTGCTGAGAAATTGAGCAGACATGATTTTTCACCAAAGGGCCATAACCTATCAAAAATCAATGGACCATAACCAAAATAGAATATGCACATCTCTCATTGATACTGATTATATCAATGAAGTTTGAATAAAATCCATCCAATGGTTGCCCAGAAATTGAGGGGACACAAAAAAGCTACAGACAGACGGGCGGACCAACAGACCGACTACTGGACCGACCAACCTACAAACTGACTCCTATATACACCCCAAACAAAGTTTAGGGGGGATAATAATAACAAAATGTTAAGTTTACAAAAAAAGGGCCTGTATAATTTAAATTGACCTTGATGGATGACCCTGATTTTACTTTCAACAGATCTTATCAATTCAAAGAACCTTTGTCTCAAATTTGAGCTATGTATCTTCAACAGTGATTGATAGCAGCAAATTCTTACATTTTGGTGCTTATTTTACTGCTTGCAAGACAGACACCCAGACATTGGTACAAAAATATGCACCAGGTCTTATCAATGTGTGGGTATAAAACAGGTGGGAAGAGGAGATTTTTTAAAAGATTTCAGAAGGACATAGGGATAGGCAGACCATGGGCGACTGAAATAGCTCACCTTCTAAATCTTAACCTATAGAGTCGTGACCCTAAAAGCATTTACTGTGTTTCAACGATGATGCCTAAATAGTTACAGATACTTGCATGTACACCTCAAATGAAATTGAATAAGGGCCTTATCCATGAAAATGGATGTCAGAGCAATGACTCCTTACTAAGGGGCTGATACTTAGTCAAAAAAGGCACTTGCAAGGAGTTTGAGCAATGGCATCAGTAGGAACAAAGATTTTATATTTTCACATAAAACTTTACACCGAGCATTACACGGACACCTTATTGGCAGTAAATTGACAGCAATATTTGGGTTGTGTAAACTTACATGCTTAATAGTAAGACTAGGAAAATAACCATTAACAACAAGCTGAGAATACCCTTTCAAGTATGAACTTCTTAAATCTTCCATCAAATTTCTTTTGGATCCTAGTCCATATAGAAGTATGTTGAAACCATTACTGGAAAATAATACATAGTGATTAAAAACAAGAGGCCCAGTGGGTCTTAACGGTCACCTGAGTAAAAGAGCACCAAGACAAGTGATTTTGTTTGAAAGAATTAGAAAAAGGTTTGGTTGAAATCCCCTCAGTAGTTCTTGAGAAGAAGATGAAAATGTTTAAAAGTTACCAAAAATGACCCCCTTTTGGTCCCCATTTTAGGCACCCCTGACCTCCAGCCTTTTAATTTTCACAAATCTGTATAATAAGTACCCAATGATGCTTTTCACCAAGTTAGTTTGAAATTGGCTTAGTACTTCATCAGAAGAAGGTGAAAATGTGAATTTTTTAACATGATGAACTTTGACCTCTGGGTGTGGCCCCATACATGACCCCAGGGACATGAATTTCACAATTTATAATATACCTGTCCTAGTTGTCATGCACACAGAATGTTTAAGCTCTGGCATTAACAGTTTATTAGAAGAAGATTTTTAAAGAAGTACCAAAAATTACCCCTTTTTGCCCCCTATTTGGGCCCCTTTTACCCCCAGAACCCCTATTTTCACAAACTTGAATTGGCATCCCCCAATGATGCTTTCTACCAAGTTTGGTTGAAATCCGCCCAGTAGTTCTTGAGAAGAAGATGAAATATTTAAAAGTTACCAAAAATTACCCCCTTTTGGTCCCCCTTTTAGGGCCCCCTGACCCCACAGCCCTTTTATTTTCACAAATCTGAATAACCATTACCAAATGATACTTTTCACCAAGTTTGTTTGAAATTGGCTTAGTACTTCATCAGAAGAAGATGAAAATGTGAATTTTTTAACATGATGAACTTTGACCTCTGGGTGTGGCCCCATACATGACCCCAGGGGCATGAATTTCACAATTTATAATATACCTGTCCTAGTTGTCATGCACACAAAATATTTAAGCTCTGGCATTAACGGTTTATTAGAAGAAGATTTTTTAAAGAAGTACCAAAAATTACCCCTTTTTGGCCCCTATTTGGGCCCCTATGACCCCCAGAACCACTATTTTCACAAACTTGAATTGGCATCCCCCTATGATGCTTTCTACCAAGTTTGGTTGAAATCCGCCCAGTAGTTCTTGAGAAGAAGATGAAATATTTAAAAGATACCAAAAATTACCCCCTTTTGGTCCCCATTTTAGGGCCCCCTGACCCCCCAGCCTTTTTATTTTCACAAATCTGAATAACCATTACAAAATGATGCTTTTCACCAAGTTTGTTTGAAATTGGCTTAGTACTTCATCAGAAGAAGATGAAAATGTGAATTTTTTAACATGATGAACTTTGACCTCTGGGTGTGGCCCCATACATGACCCCAGGGGCATGAATTTCACAATTTATAATATACCTGTCCTAGTTGTCATGCATACAAAATATTTAAGCTCTGGCATTAACAGTTTATTAGAAGAAGATTTTTAAAGAAGTACCAAAAATTACCCCTTTTTGGCCCCTATTTGGGCCCCTATGACCCCAGAACCCCTATTTTCACAAACTTGAATTGGCATCCCCCAATGATTCTTTCTACCAAGTTTGGTTGAAATCCGCCCAGTAGTTCTTGAGAAGAAGATGAAAATGTTTAAAAGTTAACGGACGACGGACGACGCACGACGACGGACAAACGATGATTGCAATAGGTCACCATGACCATTTGGTCAGGTGACCTAATAACTAGAACAAAATATGTGCAAAAATATAAATAGTATCTTATCTGTCTAAGGTAAGAATTAATAATTTGATACACTATAATTTTTATATAGTTTGATTCACAATGTGAATCTTGATATCAATGAAAAATTTAGTTTAAGGAATTCCCATACAATCCCACATTGTTAAAATATCAAGAAAAATAAATGTAGAAAACATGGTACAAAAAGATGAACTTGCTTGTAAAAAGAAACTTTTCTTTTTCTCATACTGTTTTCTACCTTATTTTGAACGTGCTTATCAAGTTCACAACACTTTATATTGCATCTGCAATTACTTTCAATTTAGATCAGTCTAAGACTTTATAGTTTCATGAGGGTTGAGTATCTCAACTCAATACTCCTGTGAACGGAGTAGCATTGTGAGATCTAAGTACAGTGGTAAACAATAATATTTGAAGGGAGCTAATTTCCTACACTGTGAAGATGAATTTTGATATGTCTTGAAACACTCAAGAGAATAATGATAGGCCAAAATTACTTACCTGATTTATCTGCTAATTAAATAACTTTTTTACATAGAAACAAGATAAGCCTGTTAAACAGGTGAACCCTGATGGGGAGGACTCACCTGAGTGCTTTATGATACATGTATATACAAAATATCAAAGATCTATGCCTAATTATTTTGGAGAAGAAGATTTTTAAAGATGTTCTCCCATAATCCTAGGTATTCCAAAGAACCAACAATCCAAATATTTCTTCAAATGGTACATCTACTCATGATAAAAAACAATTGTGCAATGTTATATTGAACTCCACCCATCATTTAAGGCTCTATTCTCTAGAAAAGGTCAATTTTAATGTTTGACCTTGAGATGTGACCTTGACAACTAATACAAAAACAAGGGAAAATGTGTTGGCCCATTATCATAATTTATTCACATGTGAAGTTTCAGCAAACTTGGCCCAAGGGTTGTGAAGAAATTTAGGCTGACAGACAGACAGAAGGACAGAGAGACAGAAGGACAGTGGGACAGAGTAAGCGGTGGCCATATGCTCACCCTCCTTCAGGGGCATAAAAAGAAAACACTAGGCCTTATGGTTTGTCCCAGGATATTTATAGCCAGTTGACCACAATAGCCCTAGATTGCTCACCCTAGTTCTATATTGATCAAATTGGGTCTTAACCGTGAAGAGTAAAGTGGTACTCAAGGATTATAAAATGTCTTAATATTAATCAAAATATTATTAAGAAAGCTTTTCAATAGAGCCTCCCAATTTTGATAGGGCTCATTCCTATGATTCGACAAATAACCAGATCAAGTTTTATGAGATTGAGCAAAATTTGAGGCCCCTTAGAGTGCAAACAAAAACACCCTTGAGGTCCCTTTTTCCTGTTCCAATTTCCATAAAGCTGTATCATTATGACTCATAAATCATTGTTACAAAATTTCATCAAGATAAAGCCAAAATTGTGACCCTTAGAGTGTGAACAAAAAATGCCCCTTTTCCCCTGTTTTCCAATGAAACCTCATAGAATTCATCTTTTTGACCCAGCAACTTATCAAGTTTCATCAAGATTGGAAAGTCAAAATAAGACCCTCCCTGCCAATCCCATATTTGGAGGGTTAATTCAAATTTTGTGAACAAGTTTTGAGGAGGGCCATCCAAGGAGCATTTCTGCCAAGTATGGTCAAACTCAGCCCAGTGGTTACTGGGGAAAAGATATTTTAAAAATTTTAAAGTCAACAATTGCCCCGCCCTGCTAGGTCCATATTGCGGGGGGCAATCAAAATTTGCGAACAAGTTCTAAGAAGAGTCACCCAAGGAAGTTTGGTTGTAATTTGGTTTGGAGTTTGGTCAATTAAATTGTTGTGAACAACTTTTGAGAAGGGCAACCGAGGATCATTTCTGCCAAGTTTGGTTGAAATCAGCCTACTGCTTACTGAGGAGAAGATATTTAAAGTAATGTTGACTACTTCCAATTGACAAAGCACAATGGACAGAAGCTGATCACAATGGCTCACTTTGAGCAGGTTGTGCTCAGGTGAGCTACAAACAACTGATGCCTATCTAGCAATGAACCTATGTCCTGAAATTGAGCCATGTATCTTCCACAGTGTTTAAATAACAAGAGCACCGCCTACGCTGCCTACGGCCTACGCTGCCTAGGCTAGGCTGTTGGGTGCTGGATAGTGGACAAAATGCATCTAGGTTTATCCCCCTTGATAGTATAGGTTGCTCTTTTGATAGTGTAAAAGTGTGCCAAGTTTCAAGTGAATGCCTTTAGTAGAACCAGAGATATCACAAAATGTCAAAGTTTTCGCACGACGACGGCAACAACGACTACAACGCTGATGATGACGACAACACCAAGGCTAAAGCAATACCTCAGGATTTCTCTGAAAACAGCCAAGCTAAAACGCAAAATGTTAAGTTTTTGCATAAAGTTTACCACTCTTAGACAGGCAAGGCAGACAGACATCTGTAAAATGATATGCATCTGATCTTATTGATAAAAATAACTAGATCAAATTTTGTCATGATTTAGTAAAAATGTAGGTCTCTATTCCTATTTCAATTAGAAATTCCCATTTTGAATAGTATTAATCCTAATGACCAAGTTTCATTCAGATCAAGGTAAAACAGTGGCCTCTAGAGTGCAACAACTTTAATTATAGTTGTTGCACAACAGACGACAAAAGCAGACAATCAAAAGCTCACCATGAGCATGTTCAGGCGAAACTAGACATTGTCGCAAAGAGGACTAATACCCCCCAACAGCGCTTGTCCATATACATGTGCTATCTGCAAAAGGGCCATAACAAAAAAAAAAAGACTTTTTAATTAAAGGGCCATTAATCCGTCAAAAATCAATTGACCATAACCAAAATTGGATATGCACATGTCTGACCTACACCCAGAGTTTGTGTAAAATTTGAATCAAATTGTTCCAATGGTTGCTGAGAAATTGAGAGGAGGCGCTTTTTCACCAAAGGGCCATAACTCCGTCAAAAATGAATGGACCATAACCAAAATAGAATATGCACATCTCTGCTTGATACTGATTATATCAGTGAAGTTTGAATCAAATCCGTCCAATGGTTGCCCAGAAATTGAGCGGACATGAAAAAGCTACAGACAGACGAACAGACAGACGGACGGACTAAAAAGCTGACTCCTATATACCCCCCTAACAAAGTTAAGGGGGGTGTAATAAAAACAAGAGTACTACATGCTGATGTAAATCCTTGGCTGTAGGTTGGTTTACTATAGACTTAGCTCTAAAACATTTACATAAACTCAACCTGTTCATTAATTAACATCTAAAATCAATCTGTTAATACAAATACCTCTTGACAAGCAATTTCTCCTTTTTCCACAATATTTTCTACCCCTCAGGATGGTTTCATTTCAAACAGTATCCAATTTTTATTGATGTCTACAACCTCTTTCAATTTTGACCAGTCTAAACTTTCAAAACAAAACAGGAAAGGGTTAATAAGATTGAGCAAAAATTCAGGCCCCTATTTCATATACCTCATCTGATACATCCACTGGTTAAACAGATCTTGATGTTCTCTGTACATTTCACCACACTCTTTTATATGATTGGATGGCAGTGATGACAGTAGCTTATTTAATGTCTCCTGATCCATACGAGGCATATCTAACTTGGCGAGTGTTGCATCAGACGTAGGTCCCGTTCCACTTGAATGGAGGTCAAAGTAGTCTTCAACATTACTGGGTTCCTGTAATATTGTATTGTCACAGTTAACCCCTTCCCTCACACTCCCTCCTTTTAACACCCCGTAAGAAAAAAACCTTTGGAAAACATTGTTGGAAATTAAGAAATTACTCGTCTCAAGCAATGTCTTCATTATCCACCATGTTTTTTATCAAAAAAGGTTCAATATCAATAGTAAAGCAGAGTCTTATCACTTACTACCAATAAATTGAAAAAGGATAATAAAGAAATGATAACAATCAAAATTCAAAACTTGGAAAGTTAATTTATACTGCAGATATTTAAATGCCTTGTAAAATTCCTCACAATGTCAAGCTCCTCTGTTTTTCTACGCAATTTCCTGGATGGTGTTCCTCTTTTAGAACTTGTTTTTTCTTCGCTGACATCACTGTCATCACCACTACTGTCGGAACTGTCGTCTGTATCAGAGTTCCCTTGAGAAATATTAATAAAAGGACTATTATAATGAAGGTTTGAAGACAATGTGACCGGAGACCAAGAGATTTCGATGCAGATGCCACACTTGACTGCAGGTGGATAGTGAAAAATTATAAATTGGAAAAAGGACCTTATTCTAATGGAAATGCATACAGTCTGTAGAAGTCCCACTCTTGTTTAAATGATATGACCAAGGTTAAACCTATGTCAACACCGACCACCCCAAGGTGACAACAATTCTACTTTATGTGCAGAAAATGCCACTGTTTAGCCCTACAAACTACATTGTTTTTATAATTATTTTGGATCCAATCACCAAGAGGATTTATTCAGATTTCATTCAAAGTTTACTATTGTTTAATTGATTACCGGTACCACCTTATCTACTAAAATGTCAAAAAATAGCCCTTTATCAAATCTTGTCTAAGAAATCAAGAACAACATTCTTACAAAGTTTCAAGTTATTCAAGCAGAAAAAGTAACATGAACATTGCAACTTAGATTTCTTTAGATCAGATCTAGTGACCTACTGTTTTAATTAATGTGACCAAAATATCAAGCTTGCACATAATTATCCTTTCCGACATTTGTCTCTGACCAATGGGTGGATAATCTTAAACCTGAGTGGGATAGCAGCTGGAGGCTAGGAAAGGATGTAGTGGTAGTACTGGTGAGAGAAATACCAGGAATCCATTGTTAGGTGCTCCAGCTGCTATCACTGAAATAATGTTAAATCAATCAACTTTTTAATTAAAACAAACATTCCGTCTAGATATCTTATAATTTGAGCCAAAATTGAGGCACCAAGGTATTTCTATCATTTGACCTAGTAACCTAGTTTTTGATCCCATGTGACCCAAATTTGATCTCAGCCAAGAGACTATGGAGACAATCATTCTGACCAAATGGAAAGTTACTTAAGCAAAAAAATGTGGTATCTAGAGTGAAAACAAGGAATTTCTAAGATTTTACTTTTTGACCTAGTTTTCGACCCAACATTGAACTGGGAAACACTGAGAAACCATAAAACATATCCTCAAGCTCAACTAATTAGAGCAAAAAATGTAGCGCCTATGGTGCAAACAAAGTATTTTTCAGATTAAACCTAGTAACCTAGTTTTTGACGTGTGACCGAAATTTAAACTTTGACAAGAAACCATGAAGACAATTATTCTGACAAAAAAATGAGGCCTCTAGAGAGCAAACAAAGTATTTCTTTGATCCAATGTGACCCAAATTTGAACATTGCCCTAAGGCCATTGAGAAAATAATCCTGACATAATTTGAAGACATTTGGTCAAACAAGAGCACTGTCTACGGTTGCCTATGCTCAGCTGTTGGGTGCTGGATAGTGAACAGTATAGGTTGCTCTTTTGATAGTGAACAAGAGTGCCAAATTTCTAGTGAATGCCTTTAGTAGAACCACAGATATCACAAAGTGTCAAAATTTTCATGCCTACAACGACAACTCCAAGGTTATAGCAATACCTCCGGTTTTCTCCGAAAACAGCCGAGCTAAAAATGTGGCCTCTAGAGTGCAAAAAAAAGTATTCTTATCATTTGACCTTTCGACCTATTCTTTTATCAAATGTGACCAAAATTCAAACTTTGCCAAGAAACCATGGAAACAAACATTCTGACCAAATATCAAGTCACTTGAGCTAAAAATGTGGCCTCTACAGTGCAAACAAGGTATTCCTTAGAGTTGATCTTTTGATAAGGTAATCCATATGACCCCAATTTTAACTTTATCAAGAGACCATTGGGCAATCATACTGACTAAGTTTGAAGACATTTCAGAAAGAAATGTGGCCTCTTGAGTGCAAACAAGGATTTTCTAAGATTTGATCTAGTGACCTCATTTTTGACCCTATGTGAACAAAATTTGTACTCTGCCGAGAGACAATCATTCTGACCAAGTTTGAAGACATTTTAGCAAAAATTGTGGCCTCTATAGTGCAAATAAGGTGTTGACACACAGCCAATGACAGACAATAGAGGATGGACACAGGATGATCACAATAGCTCAACTTGAGCATGTTGTGCTTAGGTGAGCTAAAAACGAAGCAATAAAGATATATATGCTAATAATATTGTGTCAAAGATAAAATGAAATCATGAAGAAATGTTTAGATACATTTGTATATGGTTTAATCATTGGATCAATAGTAAATGAAGTATGACAAAGTTGCAGATTAGGAGACACCATGGACCATTCCCCCCTTGGACAATTTAATCTGTAATCATTTTCAGAATTTTTGTAGGAATGGTAAAACCCTTAGCAAAGCAGGTGACAAAGACAATGACCAGGGCCAGTGTTCACCATCCAGCATGACTTATAATTTCATTTACAAGTTTCATAACTAACAGCAAATGACCAGTCCAACCAGAGCCTCAAACAAACTAGAGGGCCAAAATGGCCCTAGATTGGTCACCTCAGAATGATTTGAACTAAGCCCTACCTGCCATGAAGATGATTTTAACCCTTTCCTGTTTTTTGAAATTTTAGACTGGTCCAATTTGAAAGAGATTGCAGACGACAATGAAAAATGCATGCAATTTGAAATCTTACCATCCTATTTGGTAGAAAATATTGTGGAAAAAGGAGAAATTGCTTGTTACAAGCAACTTCTCCTTTTTCCACAATGTTTTCTGAAGTATAAAATCACAGAAACGTAAAATCCCAGGTTTGTCCAGGATAGGGTTAAAAGAATAATTGCATGATTTCTCTAAGTTTGATAAGCTCTACCATGCCCAAAACAAGTTTTAAAAAATCTCACTTAAGGAACATTCCATTCAAATTTGGTCAAAATTGGCCAAATGGTTCAGGAGGAGAAGATTTCTAAAGAATTATTTCCTGATTTCTCAGATAGGCCAGGCCTTGCCCACAATTTTTTTTTTCAAAAAAAATTCATAAACAGGAATTATTTCATGATTTCATTAAGTCTGATAAGCCCAGCCCTGCCTCATTTTTACGAATCATAATTTCATAAACTAGTTTTGAAAAGTGTCACCCTAGGAACATTCCTGACAAGTATGGTCCAAATTGGCCCACTGGTTCAAGAGGAAAAGATGTTTAAAGAAATAGTTGACAACGAACAACACCTATGGAGGATGTACAACATTACAACTACTTTAAATTCAATACACATATTTGGCATATGATAGATCTCATTGATATGCAACTGCACATACCAAGGTCAAGGTCATGTGACAAGGTCACTTTTCAAGGTAACATTTCTGGAAATAGAATGTTACAAAGGTATGGTGTTTCACACTCATCTTATTTATTCTAAAATTTCCAGCATATTGTCAGATTTTAACTCCAGATTTCAGATTTCCTCACTATTTCCTTAAAATATTATATTGCAGGTACTTGTCTATATTGCCTCATCAACTTTCAGGTCTCTTACCTGTTTTAACCCATTATTTGACAGCTTAATTTCATACTGGTCAAATTACATATGACAATTTCATGTTCATGAACTTCAAATATTCTTTGATTTCTCTGATAATGAAAGATCATGGGAAATGAAGAAATCACTTGTTACAAGCAATGTTGTCCACAATGTTCTGTAAGGTTTTGAGCTAAAGGTTATAAAAATCAGCATTTTAATGCACATTTTACTGGCATTTTGTTCTTTAACCCATCACCACACAATCCTACTTCTTTATGCCCCTCTAAGAAAACTAGATGGTTGTCCCATGACAACTGCTGTCGAGCCCGCAAAGTTTTGTAGGTATCATGCTCTAGACAAGCACAATTTTAGTATTTGACCTTGAGCCTTGACCTTGATGCTACCCTAAACATTCTTTCCATATAGCACATCTGCTCATGATGGAGAATAATTGTGACAATTTATTTTGAGATCCATCCATAATTGTAGAAGAATTTCTCCAGACAAGCACTATTTTAGTGTTTGATCTTGAGCTGTGAACTTGAACTTGAAGCTATCCAAAAAATTCTTTCAGATGGCACATCCACTCATGATGGAGAATAATTGTGCCAATTTATTTTTAAATCCATCCATAATTGTAGGAGAAATGCTTCGGACAAGCACAATTCTAGTGTTTGACCTTGAACTTTGATCTTGACATTAGATATATCCGAAAAATTCTTTCAAATGGCACATCTACTCATGATGGAGAACAATTGTGCCAAGTTATTTTGAAATCCATCCATAAATGTAGGAGTAATTGTCTGGACAATTTCGGACGGACAGATACTAACGCACTAACACACATACACCTCCTTGACAATAAAATTTCTCGTTTCCAGTGCTGACAACACTTTGATTCATACTAACAATGTAATATTAAAATTATGTTTCCAAATTCTGCTGAAAAAACTGCCAGTTTTTCACAAAATGAAAAGGCTAAGAGCTCTTTCTAAATTTTGAAGAGAAATAACAGAATTACGATAGCATCACTACTCCTTTCATAGATCTTTAATCTTTAACCCTTGTCATGCAGGATAAAAATCAATTTCTTAAAATTCTTTTGAATCAAAGCACCAAAAGCACTGGAAACCCTTATAGAGGTTCAGTGTTTCTTTTAAACAAGAGCACCACCTACAGGTGCCCAAGCTAAGCTGTTGGGTGCTGGGTAGTGGACAAAATGCATATAGAGTTACCCCCTTGATAGTATAGGTTGCTCTTTTGATAGTGAATAAGTGTGCCAAGTTTCAAGTGAATGCCTTAGTAGAACCACAGATATCACAAAATGTCCAAGTTTTTGGGCGTTGACAACAACGCCGACAACGCCAACACCAAGGCTATAGCAATAACTCGGGTTTTCTCCAAAAACTGCCGAGCTAAAAATTAATTTCACAAACATATACTATGTAAAAAGTACTAGAAGGTTGTGTAGACTAAGATCAGAATGCATTTATGTGCAGGATGATCTTTGTCTATACCTCCTGCCGAAACAGGAATATTCAAGGTTCAGCATGACCCGGGTTAATAAAAAATTCCTATTAAACTTACCAGCTTCATGTCGTTTGTGCAGCCTGTACGGTGTTGTAGAAACTGGTTTTCTGTCTCGCAGTGTACGACCTTTCCTTGTGGGCGTCTTTGGCTGATCGGCACTTTCTTTACTTGGTGTAAAATTTACAGCTATATATGGACAAAAAGTTCTTTTATTTAATCAAAGTATGTTGCTAAGCAGAATAAATGTGCTTTTGACATGGAAAAGCTGAAAGCATTTTATCTTGTTCTAACTCAACTTTTGATCAAATATCTAAGCTTTAAATAGAATAAACCTTTTCTTGCTTTTGCAGATATAAATTGATTCATTATATATAAATTGTTTTTGCCCAAGAATGCCAACAAGATGCAAGACTATAAGAGAGACAACAGAATTACTTGTTTAACTCATTACCAGATATTCTAGACAGGCCAAAATTGGAAGAAGTTGCAGATACAATTTCAAGTTGGTGAAATTAAGAAAATAATTGCCTTGTAGGATAGAAACTATTGTTGACAATGAAGAAATTGCTTGATACAAGCAATTTATTCATTGTCTACAATGTTTTCAAAAGCATTTTTGTAGAAGGGCGTCAAACGTGTTATTGTTTGGGAATGGATTAGCAACAGGCAACTTCTTTATTTTTCCACCATGTTTTCTACTCAGAAAGTTGAAAAAATCTAAAATCTAATTTTTGTCTGAATCTTTCAATTTGGACATGTCCAAAATTTAGTCATCTGGTAATCTGGTTAGCACATTTCCTGCCAACACAATTTCAGACAGGTCCAAATTGAGAGAAGTTGCATACAGTAATTATAGGTTGTAACATTAATGGATTTTTTTGTCTTCCAGCTTAGAAAATATGGTGGGAAATAAAGGATTTGCTTGATGTAATCAATTCCTTCATTTTTCCAAAACCCATCTCTTGAGGGTGATAAAAGGTCGGATTGAGTGGGAATGGGTTAAAAAGCTAACAGTATTTTCTATAGTGTTTATCAAAAGGGCAGTTGCGACTAACCACAGCTTTCTGATATTTCACAAGTCAGTAGGTCGTACAGCACCGAACATCATGAAATTGACAATCTCATTTGAATGCGATTAAACATTGAATGCTACAAGATCAGGATTACTTGATTGTGGTTGAGCTCAACACTTTCTGGGCAAGATACAAGGGTTCAATCAATAAAGGCGTTCAATCAATCAAATGTTTCATTCAATCACTACAACATCAGGAATCAACTTAAACAAAAATATTATAATTTTTTAGATTCAAATTACTGAATTTAATATGGCAATGTTTATTATCAGAATGATTGAACGTGTTGATTGATCACTTTTGTTTAAGAATTGATTGATTGCAGATTCGAAAAATATTATTGCTACGGGTTTGAACACTGATTGAATGTAATTGCCCCAATTGTCCAGAATGTGATTGAAATGATTGTCAAATTAACAATGTTCTGTACAACAACATTCAATCCAAGTCACCAATTACTCACCCAATTTCAGAGGGCAATAAAGATGACTTCTGTGTAAAAGCATCAGACAGACAGAAGGAAAGACAACAGTGAATATATTAGGGCTCAAGTTAAATCCCATTGCTTGGGTCTTTACCATTCTGAAATGTCATGTTCCTTAAATAATTTTGGACAGTCAAATGGGTAATTGACGGATCACACAGGAAGTGAATGCTGAGCACTAATATTTCTATCAAGCATCTTTGTTGATTTGGCAAATTTCAAGCTGAATTGCAACTGATACCATTTGATAACTAGCCTTGTTAGGTCAGTGGGGGTGGTGAGCAATCCATCAATGCATGATCCTTTATACACTTCCAGTCATTCTCAAATATTATCCTCTAACTGACCTATCATGACTAGCAATCAAAGAATCAATTGACCAATCAAATCATCCATTTAGTAAACTCTTAACTCCATCATTTGCTAACATTTTTCAGAAGCATTTTAGTTGGTATTGTGACTCAATGTCGTAACTCAAATTGAATTAGCTGTAATTATGACTTTTAGGTTACCAACCAACCGTTTAACTTTTTTATTGCATGTTACTGGCCATCATTTTGTAAAACGACACTGTTTACTTCCTGTCAGAGTCTGTGGTTGTCATCTATCAAGTCCTGCGTGATACTCACACTTTCTCCTGATATCTCCTGTTCCTGGTGTTTTCAAAATAGATTTTGGAGTTCTGGATTCAGACGCAACAGCTGCCATCTGGCCTGACTTTTTGGGAGTACGAAAAGTGTACACATCTCCGCCAAAAACATCATCTTCATTCTCGAGCACTGCAAAAATATAAAACATCTTACATATAGGTTGAGATTGCAAACCCCTCTAAAAGGGGCACCCCACTATTCCCAATTACGTCAACTAAATTCAGGACCAAATGTAGCTGATACACTATTTTGAACCCCACTAAAACAACAAGTAGCTTCACACCTTTAGACCTACCACCTGAATTTCACAATTGATAAGTGCGAGACTAATTAGGTACAAATGCATAATCAGAAGATGAAGTATCTGAGAAGTAACGATTGGTTTGATTACTGTGTTCCGAACATTTAATTAGAGATTTAAATTTAATTTCAACTTAATTGGTGTTTGCTTATCGCATTATAGAAGATATGATATCAACAGTTTGACGCTTTGAACCTGTGCGTACGTATGAAAAATCTGAGGTTGAACTTCTGAATTGGATTAAAATGGAGAATAGAGAAGTAGAACATATCAAAGATTGTAAATTTGAAAAATGACATTACATTTTCTGTAATACATGTTTTCATAGTTTTACATTTTGTATCTATTGTATAAATAAATGCAAATAATGATTATAAAGTAAGCATGAATTACTTGACAGCAATCAAACAAACCACCAAACCTCAGTATTGCGACCAGCCCACTATTAAGACCACTTTAAAAAAGTACCACAGGTGGTTGTATTAGAGGGGGTTTTACTGTACTTGCAACATGCAATTTCTCATTTCCAAACAATGTTATCTATACTAAAGGGTCCTTATTTTCAAATTCTGCATTTTAATTAGTCATCTTCAACATACTTTAATCAGGACTAGTCCAAATGGGTTAAAATTATTGATTGAAACAAATACATGGAACAATATTTTGAATAGTTGTTTCTGTAATGATCAAGTTGGGTAATGAAAACAAGAGAAAAACATTTAAACATTTAAAACATGAGACTGATTATCCTCCCCAAATATTGCCCTGTCACTAAAAGTATAAAATAAACAGGGAAAAGGGTTCATACAGATGGACAGACGAGGCAGTGGCCCTTCTCCAGACAAGCTCAACTTTAACAATTGACCTAAAGTAGTGATCTTGACCTATTTTTTTTTGACACATCTACTCATGATAGAATACATTTAAACAAAGTTATATTGAAATCTATCCATACTATCCAGCTATATCCCTGGCATGATTAATTTTGACGTATGACCTTTGGCTGGTCCTTGACCTGCGAGCTTCTGCATATTTGTTTAAAATGGTACATCCACTCATGATAGAAAACAATTGTGCAAAGTTATATCAAAATCCATCCCAAATTGAAGGAGCTATGCTCTGGACATGCTTAATCTTAAATATTATATTTATCACAATATTTGAAAGCTTTTGAAGCTTTTATACAGAGATAACAATGAAACTTTTAAGAATGAAATACTCCAACCTCTGACTCGAATAGAAGCTAATTCTTAAATAGTTATACTAAAATGGAAAAGAATGAGTTATAAAACAAACTTTATCATATAAAGTTAAAAGCATTGTGGAAAAAAGAAACAATTGGGCAAATGGCCCTGGTATTCACCTGAAGTAAGACTCCCTTTCTTCAAGGTTCAATACTTACTTGGTCTGGAGAAGAATTTCTTTAAAACTAAACTAAAAGTCAATATATGTTGCCATGACAACCAAAGTTTCAAAAGCTTTCAAGTATTTATGTAATCATTAAAAGGGGGGGGCAACCTAAGACTAAGCCCTGCCTAATTTTGCTGAAATTTGTAAAATAAGCCCCCCCCCCCACCAGGGCTCCGTCCTCAGGGTAATGATTTTAGCTATTCTGAAAGAGGTCAATGCAATGTACACCTTCTAGGTAAGGAGGAGATCATTTTAAAATATTTCTTTAAATTTCACTTTTGTTTCAATGGCAACCAGAGTTTTCAACGTATTTCAATTCTTTTAGTAGTATTTAAAAGGTTAAGAATGACCCATTAATTTGGGAGGAGATGTTGTTTTGAAAATCCGTCGTTATATGCCTCACCCCCTCCTGGGGCTCTGCCCCGTATGACACAAGGGTAATGATCTTAGCAATGCTGAAAGTCAATTTACTGAAGCTTCATGCAAAATATCACGGCTATATGCCTTCTAGGTCATAAGGAGATGATTTTCAAAGGGTTTCTTTTTTGTAAATTGTGCTTTTGTTGCAATAGCAACCAGAGTTTTCAATAGTTTTCAATTCATTTAGCAATTTATTATTTTTTTAAGGTAAAAGGGTCTGGCCACAATTCTTCCAACTTAGAAACAGCCATTGCCTCAGTAATATTCATTCAAGATTAGAGCCTTTTGGAGTTTTAGAATATACTATTCAGTATTGTCAACAAATTCATTCATGAGTTCCAAAAAATTGCATCAGCAAACACACACATATATGCAAGCAGCATGCTAGTGCAGGCATATATTCGTGTCTTTAGCTGACGACAGTTGAGCACTTCTGTAAATAAGGCAAAGTGGTTCCAGTAATGAAGCAAATACTTGTATAAATTATTTTAAAAAAAGAACATTAACCCTTTCCTATACAAACCTGGGATTTTACCTTGCTGTGATTTTATACTTTAGAAAACATTGTGGAAAAAGAAGAAATTGCTTGTAAATTTCTCAATTTCCCACAATATTTTTTTCACCACATAGGATGGTTTAATTTCAAATTGCTTTCGAATTTTATTGTCGTCTGCAAACTTTTTCGATTTGGACCAGTCTATAATTTCAAAAAACAGGAAAGGGTTAAAGAAATTAGAAGATTTTATGTTTTGTTTGGATAGTTACTGATTCATGAAATATGATAAACAATTGACCAAGCCCGGCCGTCAGTCAAGGAATCAATTGATCAATCAAATCTTTTATTCAGCCCGACCTGAGCTTTTTGCCCCCACTTTTGTTAACCTTTCGTATTGGTTTGGCGACTTAAACGTTGTTACTACAGCTTATGCAAGCTGTAGTTATGACATTAAGGTCATCATCCAAACATTTTACTATTTTGTTACATGCTACTTGCCATAAAATTTGCAAAATAACGCTGTTAACAATCATAGGGGTACTTCCTTTCGGATTTAATTGGCAGGGCCTAAAGAGTCAATGGGTGGGCCAGCGATTGGTCAATTGGTCTGGTTAAGTGACATATGCTAACTAAACATTTCTGTGTCCCTAATAAACTTTTGTACAGAGATAAAGATAAAAAACAATCCAAAAACAGATTTTCAGAACCGAAAAGTAATAAATGACTATTAAGAAAATTGAAACACCAAATTTTTAGAAAAAATTTAACTCTGCTTTGTAAAAATGATTGACATTGAATTGAAATCCATTGAAAACTTAACTTTTGTTATCATGGCAACAGGAGTTGCAATCCTTTTAGTGATTTTTAAAAAGGACAACCTAAGGAACAGTTCCCCAAAATTGGATGAGATTGGCCCAGTGGTTTGGAAGATGTCATTTAAAAATGGTTGACACATGACGGACCACACTCAACAGATGCGGGAGACAGTTGATGATAAAAATACCTCAACATGAGCACTTTGTGATCAGGTGACCTAAGAAGACTTGTACGACAAAAACTATTGTCAGATAATTCTTAGGGTAATGAAAACATCAGGTAAGAATGGAAAATTCAAATCATGAAACTTATACCTGTGGACTTTCCTAAAGATGTACTTTCCTCATCACTCTCATTTTCTTTATTGGCATCTTGTTGGGGATAGCTTTGGCGTCTGGATTTTCTTTTCTTCTTATCTACAAAAATGGTAATTTTTTTGCCCATATAAGTCTGCAGCTAATGATAATCTCTATATTTGCATCTTAAACCCATTACTAGATCACAAAATACTTGTCTGGTCCAAATTGAAGGCCTTTTGGTTTCAGAGAAGATTTTTTTAAACATTTCCTTCTTTGTTTTTATGTCAAATGGACAATAGGGTATCCTCACCTGAATTGTCTGCTGTTAAAACAAGAGGCCCAGTGGGCCTTGACGGTCACCTGAGTAAAAGAGCACCAAGACAAGTGATTTTGTTTGAAAGAATTAGAAAAAGGTTTGGTTGAAATCCCCTCAGTAGTTCTTGAGAAGAAGATGAAAATGTTTAAAAGTTACCAAAAATGACCCCCTTTTGGTCCCCATTTTAGGCACCCCTGACCTCCAGCCTTTTAATTTTCACAAATCCGAATAACCATTACCAAATGATGCTTTTCACCAAGTTTGTTTGAAATTGGCTTTGTACTTAATCAGAAGAAGATGAAAATGTGAATTTTTTTAACATGATGAACTTTGACCTCTGGGTGTGGCCCCATACATGACCCCAGGGGCATGAATTTCACAATTTATAATATACCTGTCCTAGTTGTCATGCACACAAAATATTTAAGCTCTGGCATTAACGGTTTATTAGAAGAAGATTTTTAAAGAAGTACCAAAAATTACCCCTTTTGCCCCTATTTGGGCCCCTATGACCCCGAGAACCCCTATTTTCACAAACTTGAATTGGCATCCCCCAATGATGCTTTCTACCAAGTTTGGTTGAAATCCGCTCAGTAGTTCTTGAGAAGAAGATGAAATATTTAAAAGTTACCAAAAATTACCCCCTTCTGGTCCCCATTTTAGGGCCCCCTGACCCCACAGCCTTTTTATTTTCACAAATCTGAATAACCATTACCAAATGATGCTTTTCACCAAGTTTGTTTGAAATTGGCTTTGTACTTAATCAGAAGAAGATGAAAATGTGAATTTTTTAACATGATGAACTTTGACCTCTGGGTGTGGCCCCATACATGACCCCAGGGGCATGAATTTCACAATTTATAATATACCTGTCCTAGTTGTCATGCACACAAAATATTTAAGCTCTGGCATTAACGGTTTATTAGAAGAAGATTTTTAAAGAAGTACCATAAATTACCCCTTTTGCCCCTATTTGGGC
The DNA here is from genome assembly GCA_946902895.1 of Fragum fragum. Lineage (NCBI taxonomy): Eukaryota > Metazoa > Mollusca > Bivalvia > Cardiida > Cardiidae > Fragum > Fragum fragum. The sequence continues at coordinate 29,853,857 of OX336372.1, forward strand.
CCCTATGACCCCGAGAACCCCTATTTTCACAAACTTGAATTGGCATCCCCCAATGATGCTTTCTACCAAGTTTGGTTGAAATCCGCTCAGTAGTTCTTGAGAAGAAGATGAAATATTTAAAAGTTACCAAAAATTACCCCCTTCTGGTCCCCATTTTAGGGCCCCCTGACCCCACAGCCTTTTTATTTTCACAAATCTGAATAACCATTACCAAATGATGCTTTTCACCAAGTTTGTTTGAAATTGGCTTTGTACTTAATCAGAAGAAGATGAAAATGTGAATTTTTTAACATGATGAACTTTGACCTCTGGGTGTGGCCCCATACATGACCCCAGGGGCATGAATTTCACAATTTATAATATACCTGTCCTAGTTGTCATGCACACAAAATATTTAAGCTCTGGCATTAACGGTTTATTAGAAGAAGATTTTTAAAGAAGTACCAAAAATTACCCCTTTTTGGCCCCTATTTGGGCCCCTATGACCCCGAGAACCCCTATTTTCACAAACTTGAATTGGCATCCCCCAATGATGCTTTCTGCCAAGTTTGGTTAAAATCCTCCCAGTAGTTCTTGAGAAGAAGATGAAAATGTTTAAAAGTTAACGGACGACGGACGACGCACGACGGACGACGCCTGACGTCGGACAAACGATGATTGCAATAGGTCACCATGACCATTCGGTCAGGTGACCTAAAAATGCAACTAGAGACAAATAACAATAACCAGCAGGGTTTTCCATGACCCTCTCCTTCTTTGAATTTGGACCCTCATTTTTCAGAAATGACCCCCAAAATAGCTAGACAGCCTTCTTTATCTTATTTGATAGGGGTCATAATGTGGCAAAATGACCCCCTGTTTTGAAAGTCGAGGGAAAACCCTGATAACCAGTTTCATGAAGATTGAGCAAAAACTGTGACTTCTAAATTGTAAACAAAGAAATTGTCATTATGGCCCTTTTTTTGTGTGTTTTCCCATAGAACCTTCCCATAATCTATAGGTTTCGTCTTTATGATCCAACAATTATCCTGACCAAGTTTCATGACGAGTTGGCCAAAATTATGGCCTCTTGAGTGTTAACAAAGAAATTGTCATTAAGATACCTTTTCCTGTGTTTTCCAAAAGAACCTTCCTATAATCAATAGAGCTCATCATAACAAGTGACCAAACAATTATTCTGACCAATTTTCATGAAGATTGAGCCTAAATTGTGGTCTCTAAGAGTATAAACGAAGAAAAAGTTATAAAGGCCCCTTTTCCTGTGTTTTCCAAAAGAACCTTCCCATAATCAATAGGGTTCTGGCCATGTTTCATGAAGATTACCCCAAAATTGTGGCCTCTAGAGTGTAACAAAGAAATTTTCATTGAGGACCCTTTTCCTGTGTTTTCTGACAGAATCATTCCAATAATCAATTGGGTTTATCTTAATGACCTAATAATTATTCTGGCAAAGTTTCATGAAGATTGAGCCAAATTTGTGGCCTCTATAGAGTGTAAACAAAGAAATTGTCATTAAAGCCCCTTTTCTTGTATTTTCACATAGAACCCTCCCATAATCAATAGGGTTCGTCCTTATGACCTAACAATTATACTGACCAAGTTTCATGAAGATTGGGTCAAAACTGTAGCCTCTAAGAGTATAAACACTTCAATTGTCGATGCCGCACACTGCATGACAGACATTCATTTTTATTAGCTAAATGGTGATGACTGTTCTGTGCCACCATATCTTGGGCTTAGACAAAGTGCCTTGTGGTCCCTAATTCAGGGTTTTCCCTCCACTTTCAAAACGAGGGGTCATTTTGCCATACTATGACCCCTTTCAAAGAAGGTTGTTAAGAAATTTTGGGGGTCATTCCTAAACAAGAGGCCCATGAGGGCCTGAGACGCTCTACTGGTTATAAAGTTTTCCGCTAAAAAAATCTGATATTTAAGGAAGTTAATTGCTCAAAGAAGAATGCATAAAGAAAAAAAAGGGGCTTTATCCCCTTTATCATTTTAAGCAACAATCCTCAAGGCCCCTTTTCCCATGTTTCATGACGGATCCACTCCATTTCCAAAAGAAAGTTACCTTATGACCCTACAATCATTCTGTGAATATTTCATCAGAATCTGACATTAATTGTGGACTTAATCACATAAACAGGATTGTTTGAATGAAAATCAATAAGGCCCCTTTTCCTGTGTTTTCTGATGGATCAATTTCATTCCAAAAGGAACTTTCCTTACAACCCGACAATTGTGAAATTTAAAAGACAACTTGATAATGATTGTGATCTTCATCACATACACAAGAATGTTTTGAATGATAATCTGTAAGGCCCCTTTTCCTGTGTTTCAAATGCCACAATTATTCCATGCATCTTTGAAGAGAATCCAATAAAACTGTTGACTTTATTGTGTTAACAAAGATATTAAATTCAAGTTCTCATAGGGCCCCTTTTCCCGTGATATTTTACTGTTGGTTTTATCATTCTATGAAAGTTAAAAGTGAATCCGATGAAATATTGGAAATTCATTATGTTTACTAGAATATTTAAAAAAAAAAATCATATGGCCCCTTTTTACATGATACTTGATGGATTATACCCAGTTCTGAAAAGAACCATCTAAGTATTTGCACAATCATTCTGTGAAATTCTGAAGTGAATCCGGTGAAAAAAGTTTTTCATATGGCCCCTTTTTATGTGACCCTTGTGTTAATGAGGTTATAGTGAAATATTCATAGGGCCCCTTTTCTCATGATACTTTACAGAACAAACCAAATTTCAAAAGGAACAATTCTAATGAAGGTAGAATCATTCTTTAAAAGTTAGAGAGAATCAATGAAAACAGTGGACTGAATTGTGTCAAGAATTTTTGTAACTAAACTTTCATAAGGCCCCTTTTTCTGTGAAACTTAACAAATCAGACCCAATGTACAAAGGAACAATCCTAATGATAGTTTGAAGAAAATGATAAAGACTGAGGACTTTATTGTAATAATGATGTTTTGTAATAAAATTTTTACAAGGTCCCTTTTCTTGTGTCACTTAACCAATCAGACCTAATTTACAAAGGAACAATCCAAATGATGGTACAATCATTCTATTGAAGTTTGAAGAGATTCTGATAAAGACTGATGGCATTGTTGTGTTTATGAGGATTTGGTAATACTTTTTCATACAGCCCCTTTTCCTATGATACTAGACAGATCAGGCCCAATTTGGAAAGAAACAATCCTTATGATTGTACAAACATTCTGTGAAAGTTTGAACAGAATCTGATGAAAACTGCAGACTTTATCTTGGTGTCAAATTTTTAAAATAAAATTTTCATAAGGCTCCTTTTCCTGTGATACTTGAAGGATCAGGTCTCATGTCAGCATCAACAATCGTGATTATTGTACAATGATTCTGTGAAGGTTTGAATAAAATCCAATGAAAGCTCTGGACTTGGTTACAAGTATTATAGATAAAATTCTCTAAAGGCCCCTTTTCCCATGATACTAGACCGATCACGCCTAATTTGAAAAGAAAGAATCCTTATGATGGAATAATCATTCTGTGAAAGTTTTAACAGAATCTGATGAAAACTGTTGACTTTATTGTGGTACAAAGATTTTAAAATTAGATTTCATAATGCTCCTTTTCCTGTGATACTTGACAGATCAGGTCTAATGCAAACATCAACAATCATTATTATTGTACAATTATTCTGTGAATGTTTGAAGAAAATCCGATGAAAGCTCTGGACTTGGTAACAAGGATATATAAATGAAATTTTCATAAGGCCCCTTTTCCTGTGCTTCTTGACAGTTCAAACCCTGTTATGAAAAGAATGATAGTTATGACCTTCCAATCATTCTTTGAAAGTTTCAACAAAATCTGATCAAAGCTGTGGGCTTTATTGTGTTAACAGAGTTTTATTAATTGAATTTTCATATAGCCCCTTTTCCCATGTTACTTGATGGATCTGAACCAATTCCAAAGGGAACTCTTCTTACAAAAGTATAATTATTCTGTTTGAGTATAAAGACAACCCCCATCTCATCTGTGGACTTACAAGCATTAATAAAGATTTTTTTAATTGAATTTTCCAAAGGCCCCTTTTCCTATGTTTCTCAATGGATCAGACCCAATTTGAAAGGAACAATCCTTATGATGGTACAATCATTATGTGAAAGTTTGAAGTCAATCAGGTGAAATCTAGGGCCATTACGTGTTAACTAAGATTTTTTTTATTAAATTTTCATAGGGCCCCTTTTCCCATGAAACTCGATGGATCAAACCTACTTCCGAAAGGAACAATCTATTTAATGTAATAATCATTCTGGGAATGGTTGAAGAGAATTTGTTGAAAACTATGGACTCTATTGTGTTTTCGAGGACTTTTTCAATCCAGTTTTAATCCGGCCCCTTTTTCCCGTAGTCCTTGACTGATCATACCAAATTTTGAAAGGAACAATTCTTATGATGGTACAATCATTCTGTGAAAGTTTGAAGTAAATCAGATGAAAACTGTGGACTCTAGAGTGTTAACAAAGATCTTTGAATTAAATTTTAATAAGGCCCCTTTTCCTATGTTTCTTGAGGAATGATATCCGATTCCAAAAGGTACAATCCTTATGATGGAAAAATCATTCTGTGAAAGTTTGAAGAGAATCCATTGTAAATTGTTGGCTCTAGATTATTAATGAGAATTTTTTATTAAACATTTCCTAAGGCCCCTTTTTCCTGTGTTTCTTGAAGGATCATACCAAATTTCAAAAGGAATAATCCTTATTATAGTACAATCATTTTGTGAAAGTTTGAAGGGAATCAAATTAAAACTATTGACTCCAGAGTGTTAACAAGAATTTTTTAATTAAATTTTCATAAGGCCCCTTTTCCCCTGTTTCATGACAGATCAGAACCATTTTCGAAAGGAACGATCCTTATGATTGTACATTCATTCTGAGAAAAATTGAAGAGAATCCGAAGAAAACTGTGGACTCTATCGTGAAAACGAGGATTTTAATGGAATTTTTAATGGAATTTTCATAAGGCCCCTTTTCCCATGTTTCTTGACGGATCATACCCAAATTCGAAAGGAACGATCCTTATGTTGGTACAATCCTTCTGTGAAAGTTTGAAAAGAATCCAATGAAAACTGTGGACTCTATCGTGAAAACGAGGATTTTAATGGAATTTTTAAAGGAATTTTCATAAGGCCCCTTTTCCCATGTTTCTTGACGGATCATACCCAAATTTTGAAAAGAACAATCCTTATGATTGTACAATCATTCTGTGAAAGTTTGAAAAGAAATTGATGAAAACTGTGGACTCTATCGCTAAACAAGGATTTTTTAATTAAAATTTTCATAAGGCCCCTTTTCCCGTGTTTTTTGACGGATCATACCCATTTTGAAAGGAATGATCCTTATGTTGGTACAATCATTCTGAGAAAGTTTGAAGAGAATCCAATGAAAACTGTGGACTCTATCTCATAAACGAGGATTTTTAATTGAATTTTTTAAGAATTTTCATAAGGCCCCTTTTCCCGTGTTTCTTGACGGATCATACCCATTTTCGAAAGGAACGATCCTTATGTGAATACAATCATTCTGTGAAAGTTTGAAGAGAATCTGATGAGAACTGTGGACTCTATCGCGTAAACGAGGATTTTTTAATTAAGTTTTAATTAGGCCCCTTTTCCCGTGTTTCTTGACGGATCTGACCCAATTTCGAAAGGAACGATCCTTATGATGTTACAATCATTCTGAGAAAGTTTGAAGAGAATCCGATGAAAACTGTGGACTTTATCGCGTAAACGAGGATTTTTAATAGAATTTTTAATTAAATTTTCATAAGGCCCCTTTTCCCGTGTTTCTTGACAGATCATACCCATTTTCGAAAGGAACGATCCTTATGATGGTACAATCATTCTGTGAAAGTTTGAAGAGAATCAAATGAGAACTGTGGACTTTATCGCGTAAATGAAGATTTTTTAATTAAGTTTTAATTAGGCCCCTTTTCCCGTGTTTCTTGACTGATCATACCCATTTTCGAAAGGAACGATCCTTATGATGGTACAATCATTCTGAGAAAGTTTGAAGAGAATCCGATGAAAACTGTGGACTTTATCGCGTAAACGAGGATTTTTAATTGAATTTTTAATTAAATTTTCATAAGGCCCCTTTTCCCGTGTTTCTTGACGGATCATACCAATTTTTGAAAGGAACGATCCTTATGATGATACAATCATTCTGTGAAAGTTTGAAGAGAATACGATGAAAACTGTGGACTTTATCGCGTAAACGAGGATTTTTTAATTAAGTTTTAATTAGGCCCCTTTTCCCGTGTTTCTTGACGGATCTGACCCAATTTTGAAAGGAATGATCCTTATGATGATACAATCATTCTGTGAAAGTTTGAAGAGAATCCGATGAAAACTGTGGACTTTATCGCGTAAACGAGGAAAAGTTTAACGGACGGACGCCGGACGGACGGATGCCGGACGGGAAAAAGCCATTGCTATAGCTCTAGTGGCCTTCGGCCAGTAGAGCTAAAAATGAGGGTCCAAATTCAAAGAAACAGAGGGTCATGGAAAACACTGCTAATCAACAGTAATTTCAATTAACATTCACATTTCACTTGAAGCTGTTAACTTGAATTGGTGGATCATTGTCTGAAAATGGTTTTTGACAGCAAATATCATTTGCTTATCAAACTTGGTAAATAGATCTACTTCTTCTTGCTGATTCAACATTTTAGGTGGACACAGTGATCAACATTTTTGCCTGAAAAGTAGATCTTTGAAGAGCTTTCGGTTGCTATAAGCAACAAAATCTCTTGAGAAGGATTTTCTGGCCTAAAAACACCTAGCCACACCTATATCAAAAGGCAAATCTAAATCTAACAGTTTTGAAAAGGCTCAGTCCAAGATCATTTCTTCTAATTTTGATGCACAATTTGGCCCTTTACCTTCAAAAGTGGAGACAATCAATATATTAACCCTTGTCATGCTGAATTAAAATCCCATACAGAATTGTTTTGAAATCAAAGGACTGACAGCACAGAAAGAAATACATGTGGGTCAAAATTCCTTTTGAAAATTGATTGTTTAACCCTTTCCTGTTTTTCAAAATTTTATACTGGTCCTATTTGAAAGGAGTTGCAGACGACAACTAAAAGTGGGTGCAATTCGAAAAGAAACCAACCAACTGGTTAGAAAATATTTGGTAAAAGAAGAAATTGCTTGTTACAAGCAATTTCTTCTTTTTCCAGAATGTTTTCTCAAGTATTAAATCACAGAGACGTAAAAACAAGGGATTGTACAGGAAAGGGTTAAACAAATCTGACTTAAAGCAGAAAACCAGGATCTGTAGAATAATATCAGCCTTCACATAAGTCCTGGCTGATCTTTGTATATACCTCCTGCCAAAACAGGAATATTCCAGGTTCAGCATGATAAGAGTTAAAAGTGAAAAAAACTTCCACATCTATAATTACAGGCCAATAAAAAATTGAAACAGTCACATGAGGAACATTATGCAAAGTTTGGTCTAATTAGGCCAATTGGTATAGGATATGTTGCTTAGGGGTGAAAAAAAATTTACCCTGACAATCAAAAATTCCACTTATAATTTTCAGAAAGGGTCACTTGAGAAAAGTTTGATCTAGATAGGAAGATTGTTTAGGAGGACATGCCATTTCAAAATTTTATAGAGAAATAATCTTTCACCCTGCCATGCCCATTACATACAGGGCAATTAAATTCAAAAGGTACACATTTCATGCATAACGCTAGTGCTTTGTTCATTCACCGACATAAATGACCCGCTTGTGGTCAGTGATCACAGTGGGTTCAATACAATTTCTAGGTGTTAACTCCAGACATGAGACTATTTCAACTTTAAAGCAGCTTCAGCTTACAAATAAATTGGTTACAGATGAAACAAGGGCCATTGGCCCTAAAGTGCTTATCGTAGTCTATGTCTACAACAGCCTAAGTGATCTAAGTTTTTCCAAATATGGCCATTATTTTTTAACCAACTTATAAAAAATGACTAACTTTTTATGGAGATAACATTCTAAACAAATATCAAGTCAATTGAGCCAAAGATGCAGCCTCTAAGTTGCAAATAGTTTAGGCAAATAATATGGCCTTTAGAGTGTAAACAATGTGTATATTTCAGATTTTACCTACTGACCTAGTTTTTATACCATGTGACCCAAAGTCAAAATAGGTCAACATAACATGGACACAAACATTCTGAGCAAATATTAATACCTAGAGTGCACAAATTTTTTCTAAATATTTGACCTAGTGTCCTAGTTTTGATCCCATGTGACCCAAATTCAATATTGGCCAAGATACTATGGACACAAACATTCTGACCAAAAATCAAAAAATTCAATATAGTGTCTCTGAAGTGCACACAATGTATTTCTAATATTTGACTCTGTGACCTATTTTTTTACCCAACTTCACCAAGATATTATGGGGACAAACATTCTGACAAAATATTACATTATTTGAGTGTACATTGCACCCTTTAGAGTATAGAAAAGGTCTTTTTAAAATTTGACCTAGTTCTTGACCCCATGCGGCACAATATTGACCTTAACTGAGATATGCAGACCCAGCAATTAATTTGAGGCTAATATGATCCCTCTAGACTGCACACAATGTATTTCTAAGATTTGATCCTGTGACCTAGTTTTCGACCCCACGTTACCCAATATAAAGTTTGACAAAGTTATTATCCAGACAAAAATTATGAGCAAATATAAAATTATTTGAGCCTAATATAAAATCTCAGAAATTTATTGGCTGAATATAATGTGACAACACCCAGTGATTTTTACTTTAAGTCAAAGATTGTGATTAACATTTTGATGGTTTTAAATGATGTTATTTACAAAACAAATGCCAGTCAACACACATAAGCGACCATCAGGGGATCTGTATAACAAATAAATGAATATTATAGACTAAGAGGGACAGTCAAAAAATATGCAGACTTCTGAAGTGTTCTCGAAAACCATTCAACTTTTAAAAAAAAATCTTTCTACTCTTTTTCAAAATATTCTCCATTTACTTCTACGCACTTTGCCATCTTCATGGGAACTTTTGTATTCCCTCTGTGAACCATAACGTAGACCTATGTTTTAGGTATTGTGTAACAACAGATATCAAAGCTGCCCTGGTCTTATATTTCTTTCCAGCAAGCATTTTTTTTCAGTTCTGGAAACAAATAAAAGTCAAAGAGGGTGAGGCCTGGGCTATAAGGAGGATGAAACAACAATTGCCTTTTGTAAGAGTTGATAACCTCCACTGTAGCTGCAGTGGTATGAGAGGATATGTTATTGTGAAGGAGGATATTTTTCTGTGCTCACCTGAGACACATTTGCTTGAGCTTTTCTCTGAGATTTTTCAGTATTACTTGGGAGTAGTACTTGTCAGTGACAGTTTGACCCCTTGATATAAAATGAGTAAGTATCATTCCTTTGCCAACCAAAGGAGACCGCTTAAACTTTTTAGGAAGGGGGGAACCAGCTCGTTTCCACTGCTTTGACTGAGCTTTTGTCTAAAGTTCAGAACTAGAGGCATTGAGCGCCTGTATCACTCCACAGACCTGAATATACTGATTAAGCAAATGGTGTTTTCAACATTCAATATAAACCGAATCATCTTATAGCCATCTCTGGCAAATAAATCTAGTCACATAGATCTTTGAAAGAGTTCTAGTCAAGCATTTCAAACTTTCACTGTTTTACAAAGTCATGTTGAGTTATGTAAAATTCATTTATTAAGTAAGATGAAAAGACATTTACAAAATTTTCACTGTATACCACAAAAAGGCATTTATAAAATTTACACTATATTTCATTTATGGACATTAGCCCCACCCATAAAAGCCATATCAAAAACATGTGAAGGATTCTGCAAAGAACCCCCTGAGGATTATTCCTTTGAAATTGGGTTGAAATACATTGATGGGATTCTGAGAAGATTTTCAAAGTTCTCAGAATATATTCCAAATGTTGATATTAGTAAACCCACCAAAGTGCCATGATTTTTTTTTCAATCAAATTGACTGAATATATCAGATCTAAAAGATGGACATTTCTTGTGATATTTGGTTAAAATCAATCTACTGGTTTCTGAAAATAAGATTTTTAAAGTTTCCCCCATAGACCATATATGCAAATCAGCCCTGCATATTCAATGCCATGTTTTTCATCAAAATTCTTTGAAGAAATCTGATAAAGGGTCACCCCAGGACCAATCCTGTAAAATTTGGTTGAAATCTATCCACTGGTTTCTGAAAATATTTTGAAAGCTTTCACGATATATGGAAATAGCCCCCCTCCCCCCCCCAAAAAAGCCATGTTTTTCATCTGATAAAAATTCTTTGAAGTATTCTGATAAAGGTTCACCCAAGGATTATTTCTGTGAAATTTGGTTTAAATCCATCCACTGCTTTCTTAGAAGATTTTTTAAAGATTTCACCATATAAGGAAATAGCCTCACCCATTAAAGCCATGTTTTTCAGTGGATAAAAATCTGACAAACGGTTACCAAGGACCAATTCTGTGAAATTTTACTGAATTCTGTTTAGTACTTTCTGAGGAGAAGATCTTTAGAGAAAAAGTCTTTGGATGGACAGACAGATGGACGGAAAGACAGACATCCACATGACAGACACCTAACCATGACAATGGTCCCTTAGCTTTCAGCCAGTGGAGCTAAAAGGAGAATGTTTGTTACAAGCAATTTCTCCTTTTCATACATAGTTTTCTATACTCATATTTCTAAGAGTGTGAGAAAAGCAGCATTGTGTGGTGCGGTAATGGGTTATATTTGCATTTTCTTACAATAAATTCAAAATATCAATTTGTCATCTGGTTTAGGGCTAAAGGATAATGATAATTCTTTCTCTCAAACATTAAATAAAGGAAACTCATTATGCAAAATGATATGCATAACAGTTGACTAAGTCAGCTGAATTTATTACCTCCCTTTAATAAACCTTACAATATTGGGCACATAACATCAAAAATTTTCAACTGATCAAAATCTCTTTAGAAAAATCTTATTTAAGGTAATCAAAAAGAGATCCATGAACATCCATGTAAAATATAACAAGAGGACCATGATGGTCCTAAATCGCTCCCCTGAGTATGATGGTTCATGGCTTTATGATATATGCAAAATAGCAAAGCCCTCTGTCTAAATATTTTGGAGAAGATGTTTAGGGATTTCTCTTTAAATCCTAGGTATATTGATGATCCCACCATATAGCACTAATTTCCTGAATATGGTAATGCTTTGTATAGACATCAATACATACCAAGTATAAAAGCTCTAGGACTAATGGTTTAGGATAAGAAGGTTTTCAAAGAAATCATTATTCATTCCTAACTAAAATTAGGGATTGCATTTTTTAAGTAATTTGGTAGAGGGTCAAATGCTGATGATATGTACCATGTATCAAAGCTCTAGGCTTTATGGTTAGGGAGAAGAAGATTTTCAAAAATATACTTCTTTATTCCTTTGTAAAATCAGGGATCACACAGAAATGGGCTAATTTTCAGAGTATGATAATTTTTTTAAGTATTTTGGTAGAGGGTCAATGGCTGATGATATGTACCAAATATCAAAGCTCTAGGCCTTATGGTTTGGGAGAAGAAGATTTTTAAAGATTTCCTTCTTTTATTCTATGTAAAATCAGGGATCACAAAGAAAAGGGCTTATTTTCAGAATGCGATAATTCTTTGAAGTAATTTGGTAGAGGGTCAATAGATGATGTATTCCAAATATCAAAGATCTAGGCCTTATGGTTTGGGAGAAGAAGATTATTAAAGATTTCCTTCTTTCATTCTATGTAAAATCAGGAATTGCCAAGAAGAGGGCTAATTTTCAGAATACCGTAATTTTTTGAAGTATTTTGGTAAAGAGTAAATAGATGATGATTTGTACCAAATATCAAAGCTCTAGGCCTTATGGTTAAGGAGAAGAAGATTTTTAAAGATTTCCTTCTTTATTTCTATGTAAAATAAGGGATCACAAAGAAAAGTGCTAATTTTCAGAATATGGTATTTTTTTGAAGTATTTTGGTAGAGGGTCAATAGATGATGATGTATACCAAATATCAAAGCTATAGGCCTTACCGCTTTGGAGAAGAAGATTTTTTAAGTTTTTTGACTCCGTTGCCATGGTAACCAGAGTTCTTCATTGATTTCAATACTTTGAAGTTTTTTGAAAGAGCATGACCTAAGGATCATTTCTATAAAGTTTTGTTGAAATTCCCTGGTTAGTTTAGGAGAAGAAGATTTTTTTGTAATTGTGAACGGTCGGACGGACCGAAGGACAGAAGGACGACGGAAAATGACCGATCACAATAGCTCCCCCAGAGCACTTCGTGCTCAGGTGAGCTAAAAATACCCAATAGATACTGTCTAAGGAGACTACCTTAAGTTAATTCGCTGTATTCCATATATGGAAAAAACTCCCTAAAGCTATGTTTTTTATCCAATCAAAATTCTTTGAAGGAATCTGATAGAGGGTCATCCAAGGATCATTTCTGTGAAATTTGGTTGAATTCCAACCAATAGTTTCTGAGAAGAAGGTTTTTAAAGTAAAAGCTTACGGACGGACGACCTGACGGATGCAGGCACAACGGACATAACGTCATGACAATAACTCGCTGGCTTTCAGCCAGTGGAGCTAAAAATGAATCCACATCTCATCTTGAAAGTGAATCATATTTGATTTTTTCTAGGACTATTTGGAATCATAAGTAAGATGATGATTCATCAAAGTACCAGGGTTCTTCAAAGGTTGGCAAAATTTGTTATAAAAGAATTTTACAATCTGAACAAACAAGACCGTAATGAAGGGCTGAAACTATCATTATACCAATTACCGGTGTACTTTGAAAAACCTTCTCATTGCAGCTAACACTGACAATTTCAAATATTTTATAAATTTTACACTAACATACATGTGTATAGACACAAGAAGCACTTATTTTATATTGCATACATCTTGTTCTTTTATTCACACGAAATAAATAAAAATACCCCCATGAACAGATCTCATTTTTGTGGGCACACTAGTAAAAATGACTACTAGATTTTATAAATTATATAAGGGCTCTTTCATGTGTAAATCTACCCAAATTCATTTTCCCAAATAGAGAGAAACAAAATATATTTCAAACAATATCTCAAATATTATTTCACTAAAAATTTGCCTTTAAACTTCATCTTTTTATTTGAATTTTTTTCTATACCATATCAAAAATACAATGCATGCAGTGAGTTACATTGTATCTAAAAATATTAAAAATTCAATTCTAACTAATCACAAATACCGAAATAGGGCCCATGCTTAGCAAAATTTTACCTGGGAGTAGAAAATGAATATTCTACCTTAACAAAATTCAATTGAATTAATTTTACCTCCAAATGTCACATTTGACAATTTGTAATCTTTATGCAATCATAAAGAGTATAAGATTAGTTACGGTCTTCTACTTTAACTATGAAATACTATGGGAAAGTTTATACAAAATAACAATGAAGTGTGTGACTATCTTCAGACGGTTATAAAAATGAGTATAAAAATAGAATACTTTATGAATGTCTCGCAATTCACAAGCAATCTGGTTGATTCAGTGTACTCCGGTAATTGGAATACACCAGTAATAGGGTAACTGAGCACACTATTACCATATTTCAACCCACCCATAAAAGCCATGACAGGGTTCTTACAAACTTCATAAAGTAAAATTCCCTGACTTTTCCCTGACTAAATTTCTAAATTCCCTGTCCAAAATTATCTGCATTATGCATTACATATTCAGCATAAAACAGCTCAGAAGGCAAAGGGCACTTAAAACCGTTTCGGTTTTTTCTAATGTGTTTGCACTTTGCAAACAAAACTAACTCATAGGCATTTTTTCTCTCTGAAACAGATTCAAATTAGAATATGCTTTCTAATTAGATACAATGTCAACACATCCATGCCTTTTTTTAAAAGAAACTACCATAGCCAGTCTTGTTGTTTTTCCTTTATTTATTAAAAATTTCTTCAGCTGATTCTGAAATTCCCTTACTCTGGCCATATTTTTAAATTTCCCTGACTAATTTCTAACTTCTCTGACTTTTCCCTGACCTTGATTTTTTTTCATTTTTCCACAACTTTTCCCTGACCCTTGGAACCCTGCATGATTTGGTCTATTAAAAATTTCTAAATAACATTTCTAATAACGAATCACTCCAAGTAATTTTTGGGTTGGTATTCAGCCAGCAAATTTTTGAGATTTTCAAATTTTCTTTGAATACAATTGGAACAGTCTAAATGAATCAAACAACACATAAAGTTAGTTACTTGCTTAGAGATACTTTTCTAATGACGATTTCTTTATAATTGAGTTTACTGAATTATACTGGGACTGTGTTCAAGGCTGTAGGTAGTGACTTTGTGTTCCCCAGGAATTTATTGAAGAAATACCCCAGGATGCGTCCCAGGTTAATTTTATTACATTTTCCCCCAAAGATCATAACTGTTTTTCATGTGGATCAACTTGGAAATGGAAGGTTTCAATTCATTAGATTTTTGCATGTTGTAAGATCTATGAGTGTCACGGGGAATTTCCCACACAAATCATTACATAGCTATTCTGATATCAGGATTATCGGAGAACCCAGATGATTTCACGTCCTTGAAAGAGAGGCAGAGGTGGCATCAAAAAGCTACCCACTTTTACAGCTGGGTAGATTGGGACTGGCTATTGAGTGTCTTGCCCATGAACACACCTAGGTGACTGTTGTGCTTGAACCTGTGACCTTCAGATCACAAGTCAAACACGGTCACCTATACCAATTGGCTATCGAGGCAGTCAAACCTTGAGAGAGAAAAAGAGAAATGATGAATTAACCATCAGAAGCCAATTACGTTTTCAGATATCTATCAAAACATCCTTTTTAGGCTAGTCAAGTGTGCTTAGTGAAGTTCGCTAGTTTTATAAATCAACACCATAAAATATTCTTACCCCTGGACTGATACCGACACCAACCTTTGAATAGAATGATTACTGGTAATCCATTTAAGAATATTTTACCTATTCTCATTTCTCTCATTTCTCATAGTATGACGATTTCTCTTCTGAAATCATTGCAAGATAACTAAGTATGCATTTAAGTTTAAGAAGAGAATATTTTTGAAAAGAGCTAAGAAGCTGTTGTCAAAAAGATGTTTCATGTCTTAAGCACTAATGCATCAAATTAACAATACAATCCTAGGTTTACCAATCTGTCAAAAGATGAAATATTTACCGTATATCCCATGACAATACAGGTACAAGGATTTGTTTCGAATTTATATATTTTGAATCGACTGTTTTCAATTTCTTAAAAGGTTCATAAAGTCTATACAATAAAGAATTTTAGCACTATGTTGTCTAATTGTTGTCGCCTAGTATTTTATCACCTTGTCTTCTTTCAATTGTTATGTTTGTATAATTGTGTTCAAAAGACTAAGAGGCAGGTTATATAGTCTTGCCATCTGCTAAAGATTTATCCTAATCTCAAAACTGATTTGTTCGATTTTACACCGAGAAGGTGATAATCCCACTATGAACAAAATAAAGTGGGATGACGCCGAAATAGATGAACCATTTTATCTTTGTTGGTCCAAAATGTATTCTGGGTATGATTCTTTTATAATTGTAGAATGTTGCATAAACTCCAGAATTACTGGTGTTTCAAGGAGATACCCTTTATTTCTTTTTTAACCCATTCCAACTCAATCCCTCCTGTTTAAGCCCCTCAAGAAAATAGCTTTTGAAAACATTGTGGAAAATGAAGAAATTGCTTGTATCAAGCAATTTCTTCATTATCCACAATGTTTTCTATCCAAAACGACGAAAAAGTTCAGAATTCCATCAACTTGAAATTGTCAACTGCAGCTTCTTTCAATTTGGACCAGTCTAAAATTTTGCCGTGTGGGAATGGGTTAATATATCAGTTTGCATAACATATAACCTGCAAATTATTTTTCATTTAAGTGCCTGAAATACTGCAGATTCACACATTTGGTTTGCAACCCTGAATCACAATGACTTCATACATCTGTCTGCCTCATGGTAATAAGAGGTCACAAATATTGTTCTTTTTCTACTGTGAATACTCTGAGAATGATCTGAACAAGGATATTAATTCTTGCATAGTTGGAGACCCAGGTATATGAAGATGTACATATGTTAGTAAGTTAAATGCTTTTTGAATAACAACTCCAACAAAGTCCTGTAAATCTTTCAAAAGGCATTATTTAATCTAATGAATTAAAACTACCTTTGTCCACGTTAATCTATATGTAAAATAGCTTATGCTATGATTTTTGGACAAATGTACTTGAATAACCCCAGGACGTGTCCTGAGGTATTTCTTCAATAAATTCCAAGATCACACAAAGTCACTACCTACCGTCTTGAAAACAGTCCTAGTATTATTCAGTTAACTTTGTCACAATAAAGTACAATAGTTGAAAAAATAACTTTCTATGCTGATAATTAAGTTTATTTAGTGTTTAATTCATTTAGAAATGACTTGTATTTATAGTCCGAGGTAGATTGGTCTATCAAATATGAAGGTTTTCTCTATGAAAATCAAAATTATTTGGTAGATTAGATAGAGTAAAGTAACTTTTATTCTAAATTTGATAAAAACACATCTTATTTATTGAATTAACCCTTGTCATGCTGTATAAATTACCTTGCTGAATTGCTGTAAAATCAATGGGCTGAAAGCACTGATAGAACTTGTTGCTAAAAAATCAATATTTCTTTAGATATCAATATTATAAACAACTCTGGCAGGAAAAGTACGAGCAGGGGTGTAGATCAAGATTAGACTGCACTTATGTGGAGGCTGATCTTGGTCTACAACCCCTGCCAAAGCCGGAATATACCGGGTTCAGCATGTCCAGGGTTAATATGTATATGCCTCTATTAATATATATATATGTGTGTGTGTACGTATCCTAGGGTCCCCTTCCCCCCCCCTCCCCTGGATAAACAGCAAGACCTTAATTAGAAATGAGCTGCTCTCACTTATCGTTACCTCATGCTGCAAAATAACAGAATAGAGAATCAGGGATAATACTGGCTCAGAATGTAATGTGCAAAAAGGGTGATAGTAACTTTGGTAAATTACAACTTCGGTAAATTGATATTATATAGTAAAATAAAGGAGACTTCGGTAAAAAGGTAATTATAGAGTAATTATCACCTACCGACTAGTTTTGACAAGAGTCAACTTAATTAATCTTTGTAAAAATTTTGTAAAAATTACTATTTTATCTTGGAGTAAGTATTTGAACTTGAATAATTGGCTCAATGTTCAGAAAATGCAGGGATAGAAAAGAGAAATAAAAACAAGAGGCCCATGAGGGCCTGAGATGCTCTACTGGTTATCAAGTTTTCCGTTAAAGAAATCTGATATTTAAGGAAGTTAATTGCTCAAAGAAGAATGCATAAAGAAAAAAAAGGGGGCTTTATCCCCTTTATCATTTTAAGCAACAATCCTCAAGGCCCCTTTTCCCATGTTTCATGACGGATCCACTCCATTTCCAAAAGAAAGTTACCTTATGACCCTACAATCATTCTGTGAATATTTCATCAGAATCTGACAATAATTGTGGACTTAATCACATAAACAGGATTGTTTTGAATGAAAATCAATAAGGCCCCTTTTCCTGTGTTTTCTGATGGATCAATTTCATTCCAAAAGGAACTTTCCTTACAACCCGACAATTGTCCTGTGAAATTTAAAAGACAACTTGATAATGATTGTGATCTTCATCACATACACAAACACAAGAATGTTTTGAATGATAATCTGTAAGGCCCCATTTCCTGTGTTTCAAATGCCACAATTATTCCATGCATCTTTGAAGAGAATCCAATAAAACTGTTGACTTTATTGTGTTAACAAAGATATTAAATTCAAGTTCTCATAGGGCCCCTTTTCCCGTGATATTTTACTGTTGGTTTTATCATTCTATGAAAGTTAAAAGTGAATCCGATGAAATATTGGAAATTCATTACGTTTACTAGAATTTAAAAAAAAAAAAAATCATATGTCCCCTTTTTACATGATACTTGATGGATTGTACCCAGTTCTGAAAAGAACCATCTAAGTATTTGTACAATCATTCTGTGAAATTTTGAAGTGAATCCGGTGAAATCAAGGGACATCATTGTGTTAACCAGAATATTTAAGAGAATTTTTTTTTTTAAAAGGCCCCTTTTTATGTGACCCTTGCTATAGTCAGATCCACTGACAAAATCAACAATTGGAATGATGGTACAATCAATCTGTTAAATCTGTGGAATTTATTGTGTTAATGAGTTTATAGTGAAATATTCATAGGGCCCCTTTTCTCATGATACTTTACAGAACAAACCAAATTTCAAAAGGAACAATTCTAATGAAGGCAGAATCATTCTTTAAAAGTTAAAGAGAATCAATGAAAACAGTGGACTGAATTGTGTCAAGAATTTTTGTAACTAAATTTTCATAAGGCCCCTTTTTCTGTGAATCTTAACAAATCAGACCCAATGTACAAAGGAACAATCCTAATGATAGTTTGAAGAAAAAGATAAAGACTGAGGACTTTATTGTAATAATGATGTTTTGTAATAAAATTTTTATAAGGTCCCTTTTCTTGTGTCACTTAACCAATCAGACCTATTTTACAAAGGAACAATCCAAATGATGGTACAATCATTCTATTAAAGTTTGAAGAGATTCTGTTAAAGACTGAGGGCATTGTTGTGTTTATGAGGATTTGGTAATACTTTTTCATACAGCCCCTTTTCCTATGATACTAGACAGATCAGGCCAAATTTGGAAAGAAAAAATCCTTATGATGGTACAAACATTCTGTGAAAGTTTGAACAGAGTCTGATGAAAACTGTTGACTTTATTGTGGTACAATGATTTTAAAATTAAATTTCATAATGCTCCTTTTCCTGTGATACTTGACGGATCAGGTCTAATGCAAACATCAACAATCATTATTATTGTACAATTATTCTGTGAATGTTTGAAGAAAATCGGATGAAAGCTCTGGACTTGGTAACAAGGATTTATAAATGAATTTTTCATAAGGCCCCTTTTCCTGTGCTTCTTGACAGTTCAAATCCTGTTATGAAAAGAATGATAGTTATGACCTTACAATCATTCTGTGAAAGTTTCAACAAAATCTGATCAAAGCTGTGGGCTTTATTGTGTTAACAGAGTTTTATTAATTGAATTTTCATATAGCCCCTTTTCCAATGTTACTTGATGGATCTGAACCAATTCCAAAGGGAACTCTTCTTACAAAAGTATAATTATTCTGTTTGAGTATAAAGACAACCCCATCTCATCTGTGGACTTACAAGCATTAATTAAGATTTTTTTAATTGAATTTTCCTAATGCCCCTTTTCCTATGTTTCTCAATGGATCAAACCCAATTTGAAAGGAACAATCCTTATGATGGTACAATCATTATTTGAAAGTTTGAGGTCAATCAGGTGAAATCTAGGGCCATTACATGTTAACTAAGATTTTTTTTATTAAACTTTCATAGGGCCCCTTTTCCCATGAAACTTGATGGATCAAACCTACTTCCGAAAGGAACAATCCATTTAATGTAATAATCATTCTGGGAATGTTTGAAGAGAATTTGTTGAAAACTATGGACTCTATTGTGTTTTCGAGGACTTTTTCAATCCAGTTTTAATCGGGCCCCTTTTTCCCATGGTCCTTGACTGATCATACCAAATTTTGAAAGGAACAATTCTTATGATAGTACAATCATTCTGTGAAAGTTTGAAGTCAATCAGATGAAAACTGTGGACTCTAGAGTGTTAACAAAGATCTTTGAATTAAATTTTAATAAGGCCCTTTTCCTATGTTTCTTGAGGAATCATATCCGATTCAAAAGGTACAATCCTTATGATGGTACAATCATTCTGTGAAAGTTTGAAGGGAATCCGATGAAAACTATTGACTCCAGAGTGTTAACAAGAATTTTTTAATTAAATTTTCATAAGGCCCCTTTTCCCCTGTTTCATGACAGATCAGACCCATTTTAGAAAGGAACGATCCTTATGATTGTACAATCATTCTGAGAAAGTTTGAAGAGAATCCAATGAAAACTGTGGACTTTATCGTGTAAACAAGGATTTTTAATGGAGTTATAAAATGGAATTTTCATAAGGCCCCTTTTCCCATGTTTCTTGACGGATCATACCCAATTTCGAAAGGAACGATCCTTATGTTGGTACAATCATTCTGAGAAAGTTTGAAGAGAATCCGATGAAAACTGTGGACTCTATAGTGTAAACGAGGATTTTTGAATTAAATTTTAATAAGGCCCCTTTTCCCGTGTTTCTTGACGGATCATACCCATTTTCGAAAGGAACGATCCTTATGTTGGTACAATCATTCTGAGAAAGTTTGAAGAGAATCCAATGAAAACTGTGGACTCTATCGCATAAACGAGGTTTTTTTAATTAAATTTTCAAAAGGCCCCTTTTCCCGTGTTTCTTGACGGATCATACCCATTTTCGAAAGGAACGATCCTTATGATGGTACAATCATTCTGAGAAAGTTTGAAGAGAATCCAATGAAAACTGTGGATTTTATTGCATGACCAAAGATTTTTAATTGAATTTTTAATTAAATTTTCATAAGGCCCCTTTTCCCGTGTTTCTTGACGGATCATACCCGTTTTTCGAAAGGAACGATCCTTATGATGGTACAATCATTCTGTGAAAGTTTGAAGAGAATCCGATGAAAACTGTGGACTTTATCGCGTAAACGAAGATTTTTTAATTAAGTTTTAATTAGGCCCCTTTTCCAGTGTTTCTTGACGGATCTGACCCAATTTCGAAAGGAACGATCCTTATGATGGTACAATCATTCTGTGAAAGTTTGAAGAGGATCCGATGAAAACTGTGGACTCTATCTCTTAAACGAGGATTTTTTAATTAAATTTTCATAAGGCCCCTTTTCCCGTGTTTCTTGACGGATCTGACCCAATTTCGAAAAGAACAATCCTTATGATGGTACAATCATTCTGTGAAAGTTTGAAGAGGATCCGATGAACACTGTGGACTTTATCGCGTAAACAAGGAAAAGTTTAACGGACGGACGACGGACGGACAGACGGACAGACGAACGCCGGACGGGAAAAAGCCATCGCTATAGCTCTAGTGGCCTTCGGCCAGTAGAGCTAAAAATTGACCAATCTCCCACAAACCCTGGTTTTGCGGCAACTTTTAAACCAATGTGGAAATGATTTAATTGTTAGTATTAAGCTTCAATTTCTTCAATATCCAATACGTTTTCTGTCCAAAAAGACGAAACAAATAAATAAATAAACAAAATATCATCAGCTTGACGTTGTTGTCTGTAGCTTCTTTCAATTTGGACTAGGGTAAAATTGTGTTGTGGGGGAATGGACAAAGCTCAGCCCAGTCAGCCCAATCAGCATAGAAAGGTTGATGGAGGGTTCTTTTTTTTCTACCATTCATCCATCTTTACTTTATTTTATTTTCAGATCTGAACGTAAGTACAAGGTGTATAGTTACTTTATCTAAATTCTTAAAATTTGAAGAAAATTAAGAAAATACAATTGATAAGATATAATCAACCTTTAACAGAGTGAAAATGGAAAAGAGAGAACAGCAAATATCGTATTCTTAGTATAATTCTATGAAATAAAATTGATATTGTATTTCAGATTGAAGATGTGTTTCCTTACAGATATTAATCAAACCTGTACTCTGAGTATAAACTCCATTCCACACTATAAAATTTCATACTGTTCAATGGCATAAGAAGTTGTCAATAATCTAAACAATTGGTTGAAATCACAAAAAAAACGGGGAAATTGCTGAAGACATGGAATCCTCATCTTAGTCTAATCCTAAATCCAAACTACAAGTAAATAATGGTGGTGAACTTGTATTTAACATGTTATTTCAAATTTTTATTTACCAATTTTCAACTGACGCGTCTCAAGGAAAAAAGGAAGAAAAAATGCATGAAACAAAGTGATATAACATTGATAATTTCTAATTATTTTTTTTTATATGATTTAACTTTTTAGGCAGGTTTAGAATGTCAAAGTGGAGGACAATATACCAAATGGGAAATAAGATTTTTCTTAGATTTATTAACATTCACTTCGGGTTCTAATTTAGAATCAATTAAAGACCAACTAATATTCATATATTTAATTGTTGTGTGTTTCATTGAGGGTATTGGTGCAAAATTAATGTTTGTCAAATATCTATCTATCCTAAATAATTATAATAAAAATAATAAACACTTCTCTCCTTTTCGATTTTGAGAATGTAAAAAGTTTTTACTAATGACTAAGTATAAAACAATAAATAGGTGCAAAACTTAAAATTACTGGTAAATCCGTCCACAGGTGATAAAATTTCTCATCAAATCTCAACCCTTTTCGATCAGTATGTGAAAAATTCTTTTAAACCGGTTGGTGGGTTGCAGCCTAGGGTCAATTCCCAGTGCTCCAGATAAGGTCCGTTTTCCCGTAATTTACGGACGTAAATTGGCTGGTTATGCATATTTTTAAGCGAATTGCTGTACAAGTTACGGACCGTTAAGCATGTGTACGGACATTATTAGGTACGAACGCGTACACAAAAGGGAACTTACTCTTGTAGCATTTCATGTCATCACTCAGCTATTTCCGATATTGCCGAAAATCCCCGTTGCTTTGTTATTGCCTACCCTAATTACCGATCGATTTTCTGTCTCTTTCTGTGACATTGGAATGCAGACAGTGGGAAAATTCTTGTCAACAAAGACGGTACCCAGCATTGAATCTCTTTCTAATTTAATGTCGTGAGCTATGTGAAACCAGGCGTTCCGACTGACTAAATCGCAAAATGTCGAGACAGAAAACTTTGACGAGTTTTTTCAGTCGTCTACGGACAAATCCCTCCCAAAGCCAGAAGAAATCATAAGACCAATTATAGAGGAAAGTGTTTGCTCCATCCTGGAGAAACATTTTCTAAGGCATGGTAAGTCTAGGGTGTTATACGTATATATTGATTCACTCACAGCAGTTTCATTCTTGCCGGTTTGGACATCTGTTTGAAACGAGAAATCAGTGATGATTCTGAATAGAAATGGTTTCTTGTTTAATTAAATAGAATTTGTGATACAAAAACGAAATGAGAATAAATTAAAAGTTTTGTTGCTGAGTAGAATGTAAAATCTATTCCCGTCGATTCATAGAAGATAAAGAAGAGTTCGGTTGTCTACTACGGTAGATACTCGTATTTATGTCATGTTGTCTAATTTTCTTCAAACGGAGCTATAGCTAAAGCTCAGATTTTGAGTTACTGACTGTAATTCAATGTTTGATGAGCAATTGACCTGTTTATATATATTACTTTTAGTTAGGGCTGACTATCGGCTAAGAAAATCACTATCGCGATAGTTTTACAATCACAGTATTGATATCGTGATACTAACACTATCGTCAGAAATCAATCGCATTATATCACGATACTATCAGTGTATGTTACTTTGTTTATTTTCTATGTTGATCTGTTTAGATAGCAAAGTCTACAGGCGACTCTCTTTTTATCAATGTTTTCACCTTCCTTTAAGAAGCCAAAATAGTCCCAAAATGGACCAAAACATAGGCCTTTCCGCCTTTGTTTTTCACAATTTCTAAATTTGCAGCCATGTCAGACGACATAAATACGTAAAACAGAATATCTCGATTAGTGTGCTCGAAATAAGTAATTCATTATCATAATTAATCGAATGTCATTTAAGATTGTCTTATTTTTATTTTTTCGACGATTCAAGCGCTGAGAATTCATAAAACATTGGTAACAAGTCTTAACTTAACATGCTTATGGATTTTTGAGAACCTTTTCATTTTGTAAATCAAAAGTTAAAAATCAATTCCTAAACAAACAAGAGGCCCATGAGTGCCTGAGACACTCTACTGGTTTTCAAGTTTTCCGTTAAAGAAATCTGATATTTAAGGAAGTTAATTGCTCAAAGAAGAATGCATAAAGAAAAAAAAAAGGGGCTTTATCCCCTTTATCATTTTAAGCAACAATCCTCAAGGCCCCTTTTCCCATGTTTCATGACGGATCCACTCCATTTCCAAAAGAAAGTTACCTTATGACCCTACAATCATTCTGTGAATATTTCATCAGAATCTGACAATAATTGTGGACTTAATCACATAAACAGGATTGTTTTGAATGAAAATCAATAAGGCCCCTTTTCCTGTGTTTTCTGATGGATCAATTTCATTCCAAAAGAAACTTTCCTTACAACCCGACAATTGTCCTGTGAAATTTAAAAGACAACTTGATAATGATTGTGATCTTCATCACATACACAAACACAAGAATGTTTTGAATGATAATCTGCAAGGCCCCTTTTCCTGTGTTTCAAATGCCACAATTATTCTATGCATCTTTGAAGAGAATCCAATAAAACTGTTGACTTTATTGTGTTAACAAAGATATTAAATTCAAGTTCTCATAGGGCCCCTTTTCCCGTGATATTTTACTGTTGGTTTTATCATTCTATGAAAGTTAAAAGTGAATCCGATGAAATATTAGAAATTCATTATGTTTACTAGAATATTTAGAAAAAAAAAATCATATGTCCCCTTTTTACATGATACTTGATGGATTGTACCCAGTTCTGAAAAGAACCATCTAAGTATTTGTACAATCATTCTGTGAAATTTTGAAGTGAATCCGGTGAAATCAAGGGACATCATTGTGTTAACCAGAATATTTAAGAGAGTTTTTTTTTATAAGGCCCCTTTTTATGTGACCCTTGCTATAGTCAGATCCACTGTCAAAATCAACAATTGGAATGATGGTACAATCAATCTGTTTAATCTGTGGAATTTATTGTGTTAATGAGTTTATAGTGAAATATTCATAGGGCCCCTTTTCTCATGATACTTTACAGAACAAACCAAATTTCAAAAGGAACAATTCAAATGAAGGTAGAATCATTCTTTAACAGTTAAAGAGAATCAATGAAAACAGTGGACTGAATTGTGTCAAGAATTTTTGTAACTAAATTTTCATAAGGCCCCTTTTTCTGTGAAACTTAACAAATCAGACCCAATGTACAAAGGAACAATCCTAATGATAGTTTGAAGAAAAAGATAAAGACTGAGGACTTTATTGTAATAATGATGTTTTGTAATAAAATTTTTATAAGGTCCCTTTTCTTGTGTCACTTAACAAATCAGACCTAATTTACAAAGGAACAATCCAAATAATGGTACAATCATTCTATTAAAGTTTGAAGAGATTCTGATAAAGACTGAGGGCATTGTTCAGGGCTCTGCAGACTCCCAGAATTTGGGGAGAAGTCACTTCTCACTCATCTGAGAATTGGGAGAAGTTTTTCAAAATGGGGAGAAGTGGTGAGACTTTCAGGAGAAGTGAATCGTGTTAAAAATTAAGTTTTTGCGCGTATTCCTCATTTCTATCAGAAAATAAAATAGCTTTACAACCAAGTAGTTGCATTTTATATTATGTATCATGCAATAAACATAGAAAATACTGCTTATCCTTTCAGTCCTCAATAAAGATCTTATTCCTATGATCAAATACTTTTATATTTTTCTTTTTTTTTTGTTTTGTTTTGTTTGAGAATTCAAGAGTTTGATTCTGAATTTATTTTTTTTAAATATTTCATAATAGATTCATATATGATAAAAAAAGTCAACTAATAAAAAAAAATGCAAATAGTGTATAGGCAGTCTGAATGAAATGAGTAGTGTTTCTATTTGAAGCAGAAAATGAGAAAAGATTTTATTGTAACAACATGTATTTAATCAAACTATTACCAGAAGTAATTCAGACTGGTACAAATTAAAAGAAGCTAAATAAGACATTTCACAGTGAGCTTAAATAAGAATGAAGGTGCCAAAGAGGGTAGAAACATGTGGGGAAAGGATAAATTGCTTGCTGCAAACATTTCCTCCTTTTTCCACCGTTTCCCATAAAAACATTTTCAAGATGTCAAAATGGGGGATTGTGTGGTAATGAGTTAAAGTCTGTGCACTTTACCTGATAACATATAAATGGATAAAAATTGTCATTTATTGGTCAAAATAGGTCCTCTGTGATTAAGTCAGTTATAGTGTGTAAAGGGTAAGGGTTACTGCTCAGTACACAAAACCAGACTCTGTACATGCAGAGGTTTAAAGTTAACACAGGATAATTTGCTCCATTTTATAGGATTACATGTTATTTAAAGGAATTATTACCAACACAAGTAAGTGAAATTTAGTTTTTGGATAGAATGTATCATAACAAAAATCTCGGGAAAAGACCGTAGAAGCCTTTAAATTGTTTGCCATAATTTTCTTCACTTGTTACAATTAAAGCAGATAACTCAAATTGAAGGATTCTTATGAAAAATGAATTAACTCTACATAGATTTTTGGCAGAATTATTTTTCATCAAGGTTTCAAATTTTTAAAAATATTTTGACTTCTGGTAAATGACACGGTGTCCGTAAATGTCGGCCATTATTCTCATTATGTGAAAGTAAGCAACAAATCTCGTAGACTGATGATAACTTAATTTACAGAAATAATTAAAACTTAAGAAGGGAAAGGATTTAAATAAAGATTTCTAGTGCCGAGAGTATACACAGCATTGCCGAAATCAATCAGCGTAGGTGTGAATGAAGCAAGCATGTTGACTACATACCCCTATTTCTGATAATCTGCTGGCCTCGCGACTACAGTATCGATACACGCTTGAATTACGATCAAAGGGCTTCCGACGGACAGTTGTATAATTGCACACTGTCCCCTACTTTTATAGCCACTGGGCCAGATTTGGTTATCACCTATCGTATCCAGGCAACTTCCCGAAAATTCCAGGCGACTTCGACTTCGCTTTGATCAGCAAACCAGGCGAAGTTTTATGAAACCAGGCGACTTTTTCGCCCGAGTCGCCCACTCTGCAGAGCCCTGATTGTTGTGTTATGAAAAGAATGATAGTTATGACCTTCCAATCATTCTGTGAAAGTTTCAACAAAATCTGATCAAAGCTGTGGGCTTTATTGTGTTAACAGGGTTTTATTAATTGAATTTTCATATAGCCCCTTTTCCCATGTTACTTGATGGATCTGAACCAATTCCAAAGGGAACTCTTCTTACAAAAGTATAATTATTCTGTTTGAGTATAAAGACAACCCCATCTCATCTGTGGACTTACAAGCATTAAATAAGATTTTTTTAATTGAATTTTCCTAATGCCCCTTTTCCTATGTTTCTCAATGGATCAGACCCAATTTGAAAGGAACAATCCTTATGATGGTACAATCATTATGTGAAAGTTTGAAGTCAATCAGGTGAAATCTAGGGCCATTACATGTTAACTAAGATTTTTTTTATTAAATTTTCATAGGGCCCCTTTTCCAATGAAACTTGATGGATCAAACCTACTTCCGAAAGGAACAATCCATTTAACGTAATAATCATTCTGGGAATGTTTGAAGGGAATTTGTTGAAAACTATGGACTCTATTGTGTTTTCGAGGACTTTTTCAATCCAGTTTTAATCGGGCCCCTTTTTCCCGTGGTCCTTGACTTATCATACCAAATTTTGAAAGGAACAATGTGGTACAATCATTCTGTGAAATTTTGAAGTCAATCAGATGAAAACTGTGGACTCTAGAGTGTTAACAAAGATCTTTGAATTAAATTTTAATAAGGCCCCTTTTCCTATGTTTCTTGAGGAATCATATCCGATTCCAAAAGGTACAATCCTTATGATGGTACAATAATTCTGTGAAAGTTTGAAGAGAATCCATTGTAAATTGTTGGCTCTAGATTATTAATGAAAATTTTTTATTAAACATTTCATAAGGCCCCTTTTTCCTGTGTTTCTTGAAGGATCATACCAAATTTCAAAAGGAATAATCCTTATGATAGTACAATCGTTTTGTGAAAGTTTGAAGAGAATCCAATGAAAACTGTGGACTCTATAGCGTAAAGGAGGATTTCTAATTGAATTTTTAATTAAATTTTCATAAGGCCCCTTTTCCCGTGTTTCTTGACAGATCATACTGTGAAAGTTTGAAGAGAATCTGATGAAAACTGTGAACTTTATCGGGTAAACGAAGGTTTTTTAATTAAGTTTTAATTAGGCCCCTTTTCCTGTGTTTGTTGACGGATCTGACCCAATTTCGAAAGGAACAATCCTTATGATGGTACAATCATTCTGTGAAAGTTTGAAGAGAATCCGATGAAAACTGTGGACTTTATCGCGTAAACAAGGAAAAGTTTAATGGAAGGACGATGGACGGACACCGGACGGGAAAAAGCCATCGCTATAGCTCTAGTGGCCTTCGGCCAGTAGAGCTAAAAAGGAGTACGGAAGAAACAAAAATCAAACATGCCTATCACGTGATCATAGAAATTGAAAGTAGGATAAGTTGTTCTCCCTCTATCTCTCTCTTTCTCTCTCTCTTTTTAAACCAAAGAGACCAAGAAAACATTGAATTTTTGTGTGAGTATGTTTAGAATATTAACTATCGAAACTATTGGTATTTGAACAAACAATTGGGATAATTATCGATGTCAGGGAATTGCAATCGATACATCGATATCGTGACTGTCACTATCACAATACATCGACCTATCGATCTATCGTTACACCCCTACTTTTAGTGTAATATATAATCAGGACAATTGCTTTGAAAGCGATCAATTGGCTACATAGAAAAGTTCTAGCGTTCTTGCTGTATTATAATATTATGGTGTAAATGTTGACCATCTCTGTGTTGGGTTAAAGAGCTCAGTTTTTATTAAAAGGTTACTTAATAAACGAAAGAAATCCTTCTGTTTATTTGATACTAAAAGTAAGTTGGTACTGATCCTCAATTCAATTGCTGATTAAAATACTTGGATCAGTACTGAAGCCTCTTGAAATTATCTGGAGCACTGATACCATATATGCCTCAAGCACGGAGGGACCTTATAAAACTACGAACACACACACCACAGGTGATAATTACACTATAATTACCTTTTTACCGAAGTCTCCATTACTTTACATATAATATCAATTTACCGAAGTTGTAATTTACCCAAGTTACCTGAAACCTGCAAAAATATTTTTGGAGAGAAATTTTACAAAATCCTTCAGTACATTACATTTTGCTTTGAGATTTGTCCCCCATTCAGCGAGTTTCAATAAGAACTCTGGCAGCAAATGAGACAATCCCTCTGGAGATATCCCATGATTCAACTTGGAATGGGTACGAGAAATACAGGTAACGATGAGATCTAAAGGAAATTATTTGTCTAGTTATAATTACCAGATTTTGTTTCATTTATGTCCGTAATATGCTGAACAACATCATCATCTCCAGAAAATGTTACTGTCACAGTTTTCCTTCTCATTTTTCTTTCTGCCATGACCTCGCGGCAAAACTTCGCCAAACTGGTTCCCTTTGGTCTCACAGCTGTCTGCCCGCCTTAAATTTAGTATGGTTGTCCTTAGACTGGTCACACCCTGTCTCGTTTTAGATCGGTTACATTAAGGCTTATTAGGATTGTTCCCTCATTTGCTTCATTTTCTTAGCAATGGGGCAAATACAAATGTGCTAGTATCCAATCGGAAATGTTAGTCTTAATGCTGCTCGTGGCGAAAATAACACAAAACAAAACAAAACAAAAACCTTCGCAATTCTCCGTATTTTTAGTATTGTGATTTTTTTAAGTAATTTCACAATTCTAAATGCTGTATGTGAATGTATTTAGTACCTTGTAAGTATTTGTATCGTTTTAAGAGAATGCAGATCAATATCTCGAGAACATACATAGAAAATACCGTCTAGATGGTACTCCGATAAAGCTGAAAGAAGTGGAAGTAGCTAAGAATCTGGGGTGTTGATAGTACGTGATACCTTTATCGACCAAAAACTCCCAATAAACAATCTCGCCCTCTAGAGCATAAACAAACATTATCTAAAAAATGACCCAAGCAGTGTGACGTTATTCATGGATATCCATGATACTTTGAGGTGTTCTTTTAAAAAATATGACCCAATGATCATATATATGGGATTTGATTAAATGCCGTTTACTTGTTAAGAAGGTAGAAACTTTTTTCCGATTGTTAACGGACAGACAAACAGCGGACGACGGACATTCACCTATCACAATACCTTGGGTCACTTTGTGCTTATATGAGTTAAAAGCACACCCTTATGGTTTAATTAAGGTTTCGATAGCTTTGTAACATAAACGAGCAATAAAAAGGAATAAGAAATAAGCTTTTTTCGACGAGTAACTTTGTACAATAAACCAGCAATAAAAAGAGTGACAAACAAACTTTTCTTGAACGAGTTACTTTGTAAAATAAACGAGCAATAAAAAGAAAGCCAAATCTTTTTTCAACGAGATACATTAACCGTATTTGTAATCATATATGCATTTTTTTCTATGATGTATTATTATCGCACCCCGAATTTTATACAACACCAAACTTGAATAGCTTAAGAATTAGCAATAAAAGCATATTGTTTTAGACCTATCTTTTATGAATGGATAGAGATGTGTTTTAGGTCAAATTTGAACATGTTAGTCCTTATTTCATTGATATACAATATGTTGTAAAAAGGGTAGGAAAAAAGCTTCAGTGCACCAAAATGCCAGGAAGTGTTTCAATTCGTTAAAGAGGATATAAAAAAGTGGTACGAACAAGGAATTAAGACTACTCATTTGATGAGGCCTTCTTCCAGCAAATGATTTAATGAGTCCTAAACGTTTAAGTCTAAAAGATCACTTATATCGGAAGATTTATCATTGACCCAGCCAGAATGAGGTGATGAAACGCTTTTATCTATATCTTGGTACCCTCCCTCCACGGTTGTTATTTTTTTTTTTTTTTTTTTTTTTTTTTTTTCAAATTGGGCATGTATATTCTTGTAAGCTTCAGAACTGTTTACTTTTCTAAACCCATTACCAGTCAACCGTGCATTTTGCAGGAGGGTCTCCAAATCTTTATATACAACAACGGTGAAACTAAAACAGAAATGGACTAGACTCACTAATACAACTGCTTTTAAAACCAAAAGTTTATATGTGAAAATGGAATCTGATAACATAGAAAAGAAATCTAATTATCATGTTATCTATACCAAACTGTAAGAGATTTATTAAAGTAGTAAACTCAATTTGAATAAACACCATAAACAGTCATACAAAGACAAGACTTGGAATTAAACTCAGGCCAACTATAAGCAAGAGCGCAAAGATAGCACTAGATCGCTCACCTGATTTCTCTATTGGAAAGAAAACAAACAAAAATAAAAGGAATAGTCAAGCAGTACACGGGGCTTAAAATTTTGTTCATATTGTTCGAGTTGAACATTTTCCCATGTTTTCCAACGGAACCTTCCCATTTTCAATTTAGTTCTCATTTATGAAACAATAGTTATTCTGACCAAGATTCGTCAACATTGGACAAATTGTGACCCCTACAGTGAACACGAAGAAATTATCATTAAGGCCTTTCTCATGTTTTCTCCAATAGAATCTTTCAATTTTCATCAACATTGAACCCGAATTGTGATCCCTAAATTACACAGCAAGAATTTTTCATTATAGACCCATTTCTCATGTTTTCCGATGGATCCTTCCCATTTTTTAAACGGATTCATTCTTATGTCCCTTTATTTATTCTGGTCAAGCTTCATCAACTTTGAGCCCGAATTGTGGCCCCTAATGTAAACACAAAGAAAGTTCCGGAAGTCTCCTGTCTTTTGTTTTCCGATGGAATCTTCCCAACTTGAATAGAGAACATCTGTATAACCTACCAATCATTCTTAGTTCTGTCAATATTGAAACCAAATTGTGGCCCCTAGATTGTAAGCAAAGAAATTGTCATTAAGATCCCATTTCTCGTGTTTCTAAAAACTAGAAACTTTTTCATTATTTATAGGGTACTTCCATATGATCTTCTTTTCATTTAAACCGAATTTCATCAACATCAGACCAAATTGTGGCCCTTTGAGTAAAAACGAAGAAATTGTCATAAAGATCCCTTTCTCGTGTTACAAATGGAATCTTTCCATTCGCAACACAACAGATCATAATTAGCACATGTTGAATCAAGGCTCAGTTGGTAATATGCCATATCGTCAATACTGGGGTCTTAAAATTGAATCATTGCTGGCTGTACTTTAATCCCTAGGGTCTTAAATTTAAATATGTAATTCTATATTTTAGTCTAGTTGCGGATCTCTGTCTCAAGGTACTCTGCTTCCTTATTCCATGTTTTCCATATCTTTGTTTAAATGTAGATTTCTGCGTTCGAATACTGTGCATTTCTTTCTGGTAAACTCTGCAGAAATTAAATTCGCACTATTAACGAAAATCTAAGGCTCGGAAATAGATTGAAATAATCAAAGTAGCTAGCAGAGCAAATTATGGGTGTACATTTGAAAGTTTGACTATGACAATATCTTGCTTGTGGTAATACACTTATATAAATCTCCATTAAGATAATGAAGGAGACAGATAATTCATTATCTAAGCATTCAAAATGCACCTCTGAAAATTTTTAACGTCAAGTGGCCTCCTGAAGAATTCCCTAAGATTCAAACAGTATTTTTTCAAAAGCTTAGTTTCGCATTTCAATCACGGACCCAAAGTTAGAAGAATTATGTGCGCAAAAGGGACTCAACGTTCTTTTTCAAACTGGTAATGGACCAGAAATCAAATTCATACCAAACAAATAATATCCTAGTCATAGATGATAGAGTTATACATAATTCTAAGCAAAAGCACGAGGAACTTCCAGAAACTTGCAATCTCTTGCAGAAATTAATTTAATAACTAGTATCGAACAAAAAGCTTAATGAAAACTCAATGGTTGAATCTAATTTCCATGCATTTCAAACTAATTTCTCTGATATCAGAAAACTGAAGTAAAAATTCCTAGCAACAAAGTAAAAAACAAGAAAACCCCATATAAGTTAGGTTCGACCCGTGAACATTATAATAGCCAGATTCCATGTTCTAAGAGAATTTCAATCTCTATATGTAAGGCTTTAATGAATATATACAGAGATTACGAGGCATATTAAACCAATATTTAAAAAAAATCTCTCCAGACAGGCCGAGAACGGAGAATTACTATTACAACTTTACCTATGAAAATCCTTTCATATTATGTAAGGGCAGGTGTAAACAATACTGTGAATCAAGCCTGTCTGTGCTTTAAACTCACGAAGGACGAGTCTTTACTAATAAATAACTCCTCATAGTTACCGAATGTCTGTTAACAAACTAAGGCAAACAAGTAGATGATGCTATTAGGTATAACAGATACTATATAATTGATGTTGACCATAACGAAATTCTGTTCAACAAACTATATCCGATAACACAGACGGTAAAGACTGGGGTCCCGGGTTCATACACCAACAAAGGAAGTGTGGAAAGACTTGGTCAAAACAGCTAGGAGTCGTACGGTTTGGGATGACTGGGCTTGAGATAAAATGAAAGCAATCTATGAATATCTCCGAAAGACTCGCCATGAATAATCAAGTGTTAGCTAAAATCTACAAGATATACAAAGAGCTATAAGCTAAAGCTAGTCTTTCTGGTCCAATCAGTTTATATTCAAACAGCGCTGTATGGATCCAATATGTGTAAGTCTCCAAGAAACTCGTCATGATTTCATGGAAATTCATATCGTATAAAGAGAAAACGTTTACTAAAAAGCAGAAATGATATACACTCACAATGCCTTAAATACATGGATAGACATATATACACCAGATATTCGTATCCATACTCCATGGTCAGTGTAAAAATGAATTACTATCTGAAATTGCCTGGCATATGAATTTTGTCACTGAATTCTTTTAAATAGCTCTAGAGCAGCATTTGAAATTTTTCATTATTTTATAAAAGTCAAGTTATGTAAAATCCAAAAGTCAGATAAAAAATATTCACTGTATACAATATATGGACATAAACCACAACCATAAAGCCACGTTTTTGAACCGATCAAAATTATATTATGGAATCTGACAAAGAGTCATCTGAGAATCATTCCTTTAAAAA
This sequence comes from Fragum fragum, assembly GCA_946902895.1. Lineage (NCBI taxonomy): Eukaryota > Metazoa > Mollusca > Bivalvia > Cardiida > Cardiidae > Fragum > Fragum fragum. Next base: position 29,888,018 of record OX336372.1, read on the forward strand.
GAAATTAAAAAATCCATCGACATGTTTCTGAGAAGATTTTCAGTATACACCATTTATGGACATAAGCCCCATGCTTTTTGTCGACTCAAAATCAAAGGATCTCCAAAGGATAGTTCCTATGAAATTTGGTTGAAATCAACCTACTGATTTCCAAGAAAAAAGATTTTTAAAGTTTTCAATATGCAACATATCTGAAAATAAGCCCCCACATATTTAAATCATATTTTTCACCCAATCAAAATTCTTTAAATAGACTGATAAAAAGTCACCAAATGATGTTTCCTGTGAAATTTGGTTACATTCATCAACTGTTTTCTGAGAAAAGATTTTCAAAACTTTTACCATATATGGAAATTAGACCCACCCATTAAAGCAATGTTTTTAATCAGAACAAATCTCTTTGAAGGAATCTGACAAAAGGCCACACAAGGATCATTCCTGAAAATTTGGTTGAAATCCATCTACTGGTTTCTGAGAATAAGTTTTCAAATCTTTTACTGTGTAAGGAAACTATTCCCGCCTTTTCAAGCCATGATTTTCATCCGATCGGTTTTTTTGAAGAACTCTGATAAAGGTTCACCAATGGATGATTTCTGTGAAATTGGGTTGAAGTTTTTTTAAAGCTACACCATACATGAAAATTAGCCCTACCCATTAAAGACATGCTTTTTATTGGACCAACATTCTTTGCAGGGCTCTGATAAAGGGTCACCAAACATAATTTCTGCAAAATTTGGTTGAATTCTCTTCAGTACTTTCTGGGATGTTTTAAGTAAAAGTTAACGGACGCACGCACGACGAATACAGTGCCATGACATAGCGCGCTGGCTTTCAGCCAGAGGAGCTAACAATAACAGTACACTTTAATACGACGTTATTTAGATCGGGTTATTATGCCGGATAAATCAATCAATGTTCAAATCCAACATCCGTTCATCTCTCGACTTTGTAATGTGCACAACTTGTATGATACAGGGGCAAACAATAAGAAATGAACAAAATATCGAAAAAAGGCAGTGGGTCATCTCTCTTTGTTCTTTTCAAATCTGCGAGGTAGCACTAGTAGGTCATTTTACGTTTTCACATATTTTAGTTAAGGATTGTGTAAAACAATGCTACGATGCACGCCTGAATGTCACCTTATTATTAAAGGTAAGTTTGCAAAGTCAAAAATCAAAGCACTGAAAGCACTGATGATGGACTTCCGTGTTGGCATAATAGAGTGATATACCTGTTTTGGTGTACAAATTGCAATATTCATATAGATAATCTTTTAAAGAATAACGTCTCAACTAGCCTGGTTTGTTTAATAGGTACACGTTATACAGGGTGTTTCTATCGTAGAGTCCTGGGCACGATCACAAGTTCAGAAAAAATGCCATTATTACATACATCATTTGTCATTCACCCACCGATGGAAATAGAAGTAATTTGCATGTTAAGTTGGCTGAGCTGCTTTACATGTAATGGCCCAAATTTATCGTTGCAGTTGCACATGTTACTGGTGTGAAAAATGACAGAAAGCCATGATTGGGTGCACCTACCAAACGCGGTTTTACTGAAATACTACTGAAAGTCACGTTAAACCAAATTTACTTGATTACAGGCTAACTAGTTTTCAAGATCAAAACTACTTTTTTACTTTTCCAAGATTATCCTTTTCCGAAGACGTTCCACAAATAATTACGATATCATTTAAGAAACTTGGAAAATATTAGATTAGCAATATTCATTGAGAATTATAACCTTTAAGAAACAAATGAGAAATTTTATATATCTTTTAACCACATACAATCCCTCATTTTTACGCCCCTCAAGAAAAAAGCTTCTGAAAATATTGTGGAAAATGAAGAAATTGCTTGATAAAAGCAAATTCTTCATTTTCCACAATGTTTTCTATCCAAGAAGCCGAAAAAATGACTTCCCTTATCCAGTAGGAGCTTAACCCATTCCCACATTGTGAGACTAGTATGAATTGCTTGTTTCACAATGTTTTTTAAAATGTTTCTGTCCTAACCCAAACCCACTCTAAAACCACACTCTTGACCATTTTATCTCGAACTAGGATCACATTTTTCCAGAACCACGGCACCCGCGAGCCTCAAATTAAGCCCCGCATAGGGACCCCAAATGAATACCTCCGTGCCAAGTTTGAAGCGAGTCCGAGTTATAGCGCCAGAGAAAGGTCCAAACCTACCCTTCGACCACGCTCTACCACTCTTTAACTGCATGGATTTTACCCCGAACTAGGATCGCACTTTTTTCCGATACAAAAACACCCACGGGTCTCAAATTATTTCTTATTGGTAGGAGTTTTCGTGTTTAAGAGGAGTCTGTACGCGTTCTACGAATTATATAAAAACCCTGGTATTGCGCCATCTTCAAATTGTACAGTTGTTTGTGGGAGACAGGTTTTGAGGAATAATAAATCGAACCTTACTTGGCACTTCTTCTGTTCTAACTTAGTAACATCCTACTGGATTTTCAAAATTGGATCATAGTATCAATATATGTGTGTAAACAGGCGAAATAGTCTTTTAATGCCTTCAGTATATGCATTAATTAGCAAGTAAGCGCAGTATTGCTGGCTTAAATTAAGATAGCAAATTAGGGTCAACGATTGTAAACTATCACTGGAGGCTTATAACAACCATAGAATCACTCTCTTGCCCTTTCATCTCTGTAATGGACTGAGTAAACAGTGCGCCCAAATTCGTCAAATGACGTCATATAGCGCACCTGATTTCACTCTAAAAACTGGTGAATGAATGTAAGAGGTTTTTCCTCCAGCAATGCAAAGGCTTATATATAACAAAAGCAGTTCAGTGGTTTAAGTTTTAATGCACATATACACAACGTACATCTTGAATCATATTTATAATGGCCTAAATATTTTATTCCTCGAAAAACATCAGAAATATTATTATCGTCCGTTTCTTGGTTTGACAATAATCCTGTCAATAAGCAGAGATTGCTGTAGGACTGGATCCTTGAAAGTAGTCCCATAGTGCAATAGTTTTGTGATTATAAAAAAGCCCATTGGTTTTAAAGAGAGTTATCAATGTTTCTAAATCATAAATAAGAAAATCCAAATGGCCGAAATTACGCTAAAACGAGAATTCGATACTAAGATTTGAGCCAGCTATCTTTCTAGTAGTAATCCGGAGAGTTAAAATTGACCTTTTGTTGTTATCTAGCAAAGGTTCCCCCGAATAATAAGTTATTTTTAGAATTCCTTGCATTCGGTTGTCGACACCGCATGACCTCATTTGCATATGACCTAAACTAAAAAGAAGAAAACAAAGTCCAAATTTAATCAGTCAACGCCCAGAATTATGTCACATTAAGTGATTAGCGAAAACAATATGGAAACTGTCCATATTTATAACAACATTTTGATATGATCTTTACAAAATCTAAAATTGGTTATCGAATATTGCTCCTGGTGGCGTCGCGATGACGTTGGTTTGAGCTGGTTCAAACTTTCAAGGTTAAATGCATCTCGTTACTGTCGCAATATTCATTCCAAAAAAAAAAAAAAAAAAAAAAACGCGGAAATCTTAAATTGATTGAAAGCCTACGTATGCTATTAAGGAAATACCCTAGTTTATTTGGGTTATTTATTTCTGATTTTCGCAAAACTACTTTCAGAATATTGTATTCAAACAATATATGAGAGAGATTAAGAATAATTAAAATCTATGACATGAAAAAAAATAAACCCCAAAACATCGGTATCTCCCTTCAATGCAAACTGGACAAACGAATGAATGTAATTAATCGGAGGGACCTTTTTAGACTTATTCCGTTTTATTTCTTATGGAGAAGTCTTCTCATAGGTTAATGAAATTGCCTTTTTTCAGCCTTAATACAGGAAAAGAATGGATTAAGAGCTCTTTGGATTTTTTATGCTGCCTGACAATTCTTCAGGGAAGTCGCCACACTGTGTTCGACCTTCCATCCATCCGATGCCATTTCTCATAAATCCTTGGACCAAATTGGACGAAACTTCATATATGAACTCCTTGGAATATTTCCCAGATATATTTTCACCTTTTCTTAATTGAAGGCTTCGACATAAAAACAAATCTCCTTTATCATCTAATGCAATAAGCAAGATATTAATGATATTTCAAATTTAAGTAATAAATCAGATGTCTTAGACCATACGGTATTTGTAATTCATTTACAAAGAATGGGTCATTGGAAAAGCGGCCTTAATGTATGATATCTTTACATGTCTCTCTGTCAGTCTGTCCAAAGCCATAAATGACTCTGCACAACAAAAGATCCTTACTGATAGAAAATATATATGTGAACTCCTTTCAATATTTTACAGGTACCTTTCACCCCCCCCACTCCGTTTCTCTTTAGGGCTGTCACACGGTAAAGAGGACTTAATGTAAAAATTAGTTTTTCTCTAATGACTCCTAATTTAAATGTCTGAATTCTTTGATATTTTGTATTCAAATCAAAAATAAAATGCTGAAAAATTTGCACTATTTGTAATTTTCAATTAAAGGCTCTGTTACGGAAAAAAGGGACTTAATATCAAAGTCGGTAAGTTGTCAGCCTGAAGATTAGGAGATCAAGGGTTTGAATACAGCTCAAATCTTTGGCCCCAAGTTTTCTCTTCTCCACCTATGTGTATAAATGAGTACTCGTGAGGTTTGTAAGCTAGGTGGCCTGTACGTTAACAGCCGACTAACAATTCAATGTCATGGATAAAGGTGTGAAGTTGGTTGAATATAAAAAAGCATTGTCGTTTCTAAAGCTATAATAATTGTAGTAACAGAATTGTTCTCCAACTATACATCAATGTACACAATTTATTTACATAAATTTTGGAATTAACATTGCAGCTTCAGACTGGCTGAATGTTAATTATGCCTTCATGTTAAGAGTATAATATGGGTCACTTAATTAATGTGGTCTCTGTACAGATGTGGAACTATTTCGTTCTAGCAAATGTTCAGTCCACTAAGCACTTTCCACACAATCATGTTTTTTGATACCCCAAAAGATAAGGGCCTTAGAAAACATTGTGGAAAATAAAAAAAACTCAAAAGACAAAAAAATCAAATTTCAAAAGCTAAAAATATCGTCAGAAACATCTTTGAATTTGGACCAGTCTAAAACTTAGTCATTTGGTAATTGGTTGACAGATAACAAGCAACCACCTCTGCCAAACTCTTACAACGATATTAAACTACATCATAGATAGTACGGGAACAAAGCGAAAATCATTGATGGGCTTCCTAAATGTAGTAACAACACAACAGCTTTTTACCTTCGGCAGGATGTTTAGGTCAATCACAAACGAAAATATTTGACAAAAATGGTAGTCAGCATTTCACATCCGCTCTAAAAGAATGATTTAATTGGTCAATCATTTTATTGAGTGACAACGGTTATCTATCATTTCAGAATATAATTGGAGTAACTTATCAAATAAGAAGTGTAATTGGATCTTAACCCTTTCCTGTTTTGGGAAATTTTAGACCTGTCCAAATTCAAATGTTTTGCAGAGGAAAATTTAAAGTGGATTTAATTTAAACAAGAGCCATGTCGGACATGGCCATCCCCCGCCGTAAAAGCTTGATAGTAAACAGAAGCCAGTTAGATTAAGGCTTCTTGTGCACTGCATTTCTTCTCAATGAGTTCGATAATAGCTATTATACTTTCAGAGATATGCTCAGGACAAAATCTATGTCTTTAAAGCAACAAAGGGCAATAACTCCAAAATTATGCAAGCAAGAGTTGTGGTTCTTGTGCACTGCACTCCTCCTCAACGAGATCTATCGACCTATGAAGTTTCAAGTTAATAACAATTATACTTTCAGAGAAATGCTCGGGGATAAAATCTTGGTCTTTAAACAACAAAGGGTAATAACTCCAAAATTATGCAAGCAAGAGTTGTGGTTCTTGTGCACTGCACTTCTCCTCAATGAGATCTATCGACCTATGAAGTTTCAAGTTGATTGCAATTATACTTTCAGAGATATGCTCAGGACAAAATCTAAGTCTTTAAAACAACAAAGGGCAATAACTCCAAAATTATGCAAGCAAGAGTTATGGTTCCTGTGCATTGCACTCCTCCTGAATGAGATTTATCCACCTATGAAGTTTCAAGTTAATAGCTATTATATTTTCAGAGAGATATGCCCCGGACAAAATCTAACAAAGGGCAATAACTCCATAATTATGCAAGCAAGAGTTGTGGTTCTTGTGCACAGCACTTCTCCTCAATGAGATCTATCGACCTATGAAGTTTCAAGTTGATAGCAATTATACTTTCAGAGATATGCTCGGGACAAGTTTAGTGATGGAATGACGGAATGACGGACAGAGACCATTACTCTATCCCCTTCGCCGAAAATGCGGGGGATAAAAAAATAACTATTCAGTTGGGTTTAAAATATTGTTGAAGAAGAAATTGCTTGATGCAAGTGATTTCTTCTTTTTTTTTGCATTGTTTTCTCAAGTATAATTAATATCGACTTAATATCCCGGGTTTATACAGGAAAATTTTAAAAGATGCCTATTAGGGCCAGTATTGCCCCTCTGGCACATTTTGTCCAGTATAGAAATATATTAAGCTAGAATAAAGTCTATAAAAATATGTCCCTATGTCATGTAGTGCTATTGTCATGTTTGTTCTTTCAGGTAAAAAGTTTTTTTAAGCTTTCCTTGTTTCATATTGTGCTGATAAATGCTGATTAAATTTCTTAACCCAATCCCATACAATGATGCTTTTTGACGCCCCAAGAAAAAACTCTGGAAATCATAGAGATAACCAAGAAATTATTGCATGTTACAAGAAATTCTTTAATGTCCACAATGTTTTCCAACCTAAATGGTGAAGAATTTCTCAAATACACCGATTTTGTTGTGTGGTAATGGGTTGAAGGAACCTGAGAACAGTCTACCCTACCACCATGGCTGAATGTTCAAATGTTCAATGAACACAGTGCCATGGCATTAGCCAAACTGGTCTTCAGCAAGTGGAGCTAAATTATTTACTATGATAGACCTTGACCTTTCAACCCATTTCCAAATAAACACACTTTTTGGCATCCTTAACATTGATTGATTGAATGGGGATTAACACTACTTTTAACAGTATTTCAGTCATATCGCGGAGGCTGGAGCACCTAACAATGGATTCCTGGTATTTCTCATACCAATACTACCACTACATCCTTTCTTAGCCTCCAGCTGCTATCCGACTTAGGTTCACGATTATCCATACATTGCTGAGAGACAAATGTTGGCAAGAATATGTGCTTCCGCCGGGGATCAAACTAATGTCTACCCATGATTGAAGATTAGTAGTCTGACACGCTACCGACTGAGCTATGATGGCGGTGGCAACACCCCTAAGAATAAAAGCTTTGGAAAACACAGTGGAAAATTTCTTCATTAGCCACATTTTTTTTATCTCATAAGGCAAAACGTTTTATATTTCATGAACTGAAAATTGTTGTATGCAGCATCTATGAATTTGTTCAAACGTTAAATTTTGTCGTCTGGTAATGGGTTAGCCAAATAAATGTGTAGCAATGAAGAAATCATGAAATATACATATATAAATCTGGTACAACTTCAACAAGAGGCCCATGAGGGCCTGAGACGCTCTACTGGTTATCAAGTTTTCCGTTAAAGAAATCTGATATTTAAGGAAGTTAATTGCTCAAAGAAGAATGCATAAAGAAAAAAAAGGGGCTTTATCCCCTTTATCATTTTAAGCAACAATCCTCAAGGCCCCTTTTCCCATGTTTCATGACGGATCCACTCCATTTCCAAAAGAAAGTTACCTTATGACCCTACAATCATTCTGTGAATATTTCATCAGAATCTGACAATAATTGTGGACTTAATCACATAAACAGGATTGTTTTGAATGAAAATCAATAAGGCCCCTTTTCCTGTGTTTTCTGATGGATCAATTTCATTCCAAAAGGAAGTTTCCTTACAACCCGACAATTGTCCTGTGAAATTTAAAAGACAACTTGATAATGATTGTGATCTTCATCACATACACAAGAATGTTTTGAATGATAATCTGTAAGGCCCCTTTTCCTGTGTTTCAAATGCCACAATTATTCCATGCATCTTTGAAGAGAATCCAATAAAACTGTTGACTTTATTGTGTTAACAAAGATATTAATTCAAGTTCTCATAGGGCCCCTTTTCCCGTGATATTTTACTGTTGGTTTTATCATTCTATGAAAGTTAAAAGTGAATCCGATGAAATATTGGAAATTCATTATGTTTACTACAAAATTAAAAAAAAAAAAATCATATGTCCCCTTTTTACATGATACTTGATGGATTGTACCCAGTTCTGAAAAGAACCATCTAAGTATTTGTACAATCATTCTGTGAAATTTTGAAGTGAATCCGGTGAAATCAAAGGACATCATTGTGTTAACCAGAATATTTAAGAGAGTTTTTCATAAGGCCCCTTTTTATGTGACCCTTGCTATAGTCAGATCCACTGTCAAAATCAACAATTGGAATGATGGTACAATCAATCTGTTTAATCTGTGGAATTTATTGTGTTAATGAGTTTATAGTGAAATATTCATAGGGCCCCTTTTCTCATGATACTTTACAGAACAAACCAAATTTCAAAAAGAACAATTCTAATGAAGGTAGAATCATTCTTTAAAAGTTAAAGAGAATCAATGAAAACAGTGGACTGAATTGTGTCAAGAATTTTTGTAACTAAATTTTCATAAGGCCCCTTTTTCTGTGAAACTTAACAAATCAGACCCAATGTACAAAGGAACAATCCTAATGATAGTTTGAAGAAAATGATAAAGACTTAGGACTTTATTGTTTTATTGATGTTTTGTAATAAAATTTTTATAAGGTCCCTTTTCTTGTGTCACTTAACCAATCAGACCTAATTTACAAAGGAACAATCCAAATGATGGTACAATCATTCTATTAAAGTTTGAATAAATTCCAATGAAAGCTCTGGACTTGGTTACAAGGATTAGAGATAAAATTCTCTAAAGGCCCCTTTTCCCATGATACTAGACAGATCACGCCTAATTTGAAAAGAAAGAATCCTTATGATGGAATAATCATTCTGTGAAAGTTTTAACAGAATCTGATGAAAACTGTTGACTTTATTGTGGTACAATGATTTTAAAATTAAATTTCATAATGCTCCTTTTCCTGTGATACTTGACGGATCAGGTCTAATGCAAACATCAACAATCATTATTATTGTACAATTATTCTGTGAATGTTTGAAGAAAATCCGATGAAAGCTCTGGACTTGGTAACAAGGAATTATAAATGAAATTTTCATAAGGCCCCTTTTCCTATGCTTCTTGACAGTTCAAACCCTGTTATGAAAAGAATGATAGTTATGACCTTCCAATCATTCTGTGAAAGTTTCAACAAAATCTGATCAAAGCTGTGGGCTGTATTGTGTTAACAGGGTTTTATTAATTGAATTTTCATATAGCCCCTTTTCCCATGTTACTTGATGGATCTGAACCAATTCCAAAGGGAACTCTTCTTACAAAAGTATAATTATTCTGTTTGAGTATAAAGACAACCCCATCTCATCTGTGGACTTACAAGCATTAATTAAGATTTTTTTAATTGAAATTTCCTAAGGCCCCTTTTCCTATGTTTCTCAATGGATCAGACCCAATTTGAAAGGAACAATCCTTATGATGGTACAATCATTATGTGAAAGTTTTAAGTCAATCAGGTGAAATCTAGGGCCATTACATGTTAACTAAGATTTTTTTTATTAAATTTTCATAGGGCCCCTTTTCCCATGAAACTTGATGGATCAAACCTACTTCCGAAAGGAACAATCCATTTCATGTAATAATCATTCTGGGAATGTTTGAAGAGAATTTGTTGAAAACTATGGACTCTATTGTATTTTGGAGGACTTTTTCAATCCAGTTTTAATCGGGCCCCTTTTTCCCGTGGTCCTTGACTGATCATACCAAATTTTGAAAGGAACAATTCTTATGATGGTACAATCATTCTGTGAAAGTTTGAAGTCAATCAGATGAGAACTGTGGACTCTAGAGTGTTAACAAAGATCTTTGAATTAAATTTCAATAAGGCCCCTTTTCCTATGTTTCTTGAGGAATCATATCCAATTCCAAAAGGTACAATCCTTATGATGGTACAATCATTCTGTGAAAGTTTGAAGAGAATCAATTGTAACTTGTTGGCTCTAGATTATTAATGAGAATTTTTTATTTAACATTTCATAAGGCCCCTTTTTCCTGTGTTTCTTGAAGGATCATACCAAATTTTAAAGGAATAATCCTTATGATAGTACAATCATTCTGTGAAAGTTTGAAGGGAATCCGATGAAAACTATTGACTCCAGAGTGTTAACAAGAATTTTTTAATTAAATTTTCATAAGGCCCCTTTTCCCCTGTTTCATAACAGATCAGACCCATTTTCGAAAGGAACAATCCTTATGATTGTACAATCATTCTGAGAAAGTTTGAAGAGAATTCGAAGAAAACTGTGGACTCTATCGTGCAAACGAGGATTTTTTCATTAAATTTTCATAAGGCCCCTTTTCCTGTGTTTCTTGACGGATCATACCCATTTTCGAAAGGAACGATCCTTATGTTGGTTCAATCATTCTGAGAAAGTTTGAAGAGAATCCAATGAAAACTATGGACTTTATCGCGTACACAAGGATTTTTAATTGAATTTTTAATGAATTTTCATAAGGCCCCTTTTCCCATGTTTCTTGAGGGATCATACCAATTTTCGAAAGGAACGATCCTTATGTTGGTACAATCATTCTGTGAAAGTTTGAAGAGAATCTGATGAGAACTGTGGACTCTATCGCGTAAACGAGGATTTTTTAATTAAATTTTCATAAGGCCCCTTTTCCCGTGTTTCTTGACGGATTATACCCATTTTCGAAAGGAACAATCCTCATGTTGGTACAATCATTCTGAGAAAGTTTGAAGAGAAACCAATGAAAACTGTGGACTCTATCGCTAAAACCAGGATTTTTATTTGAATTTTTAATGAATTTTCATAAGGCCCCTTTTCCCATGTTTCTTGACGGATCATACCCATTTTCGAAAGGAACAATCCTTATGTTGGTACAATCATTCTGTGAAAGTTTGAAGAGAATCTGTGAGAACTGTGGACTCTATCGCGTAAACGAGGTTTTTTTAATTAAATTTTCATAAGGCCCCTTTTCCCGTGTTTCTTGGCGGATCATACTCATTTTCGAAAGGAACGATCCTTATGATGGTACAATCATTCTGAGAAAGTTTGAAGAGAATCCAATGAAAACTGTGGACTTTATCGTGTAAACGAGGACTTTTAATTGAATTTTTTATTAAATTTTCATAAGGCCCCTTTTCCCGTGTTTCTTGACGGATCATACCCATTTTTGAAAGGAACGATCCTTATGACGGTACAATCATTCTGTGAAAGTTTGAAGAGAATCTGATGAAAACTGTGGACTTTATCGCGTAAACAAAGATTTTTTAATTAAGATTTAATTAGGCCCCTTTTCTGTGTTTCTTGACGGATCTGACCCGATTTCGAAAGGAACGATCCTTATGATGGTACAATCATTCTGTGAAAGTTTGAAGAGAATCCGATGAAAACTGTGGACTTTATCGCGTAAACAAGGAAAAGTTTAACGGATGGACGACGGACGGACGGACGCACGGATGCCGGACGGGAAAAAGCCATCGCTATAGCTCTAGTGGCCTTCGGCCAGTAGAGCTAATAAACCAGAAGAGGAAAGTATAAAGTTCGCTTATATTCTTTTTACAGACAAACAGAAGGGCACACAAAGCTACTGAGGTGTGAAAGTTTTTATTAAGATTTAGAAACTAACACTGAGCTGTTTTAATATTTATTACTCCTAAAAAGTCATGTCTTTAATTATCTATGAAACATTACCGAGAGAAAACATTATCTTGAAATATAGCAGGTAAACTATGTACTTATAACCTATAACCTCACGACAAAATTTTAAACTGGTCTCAATTGAAAGAAAAGATTAAGTTTCAAATTACTCTTTAATTGGTAAAATAAGAGCCACTTGACAATTAATTTCCAATTTAAGCTCAATTTGATATGTCGTCTGCAATTCCTTACAATTTGGGCTAGTGTAAAAACTTTGTCATCTGATAATGGGTCTAAGTCTAAATAGAATAAAGTAATGTTCAAACTAAATCAGGTACTTCCAAAATTATGATACAATATTTAAAAGCATCAAAATCATTGTTAACATCTACATTATTTCCATATATTACATTGTTTAAGATCACCAAATGCCACGATATTTGCAGAAATAAGTTACAGAGGCACAGGAACCCCCTATTTACACAGCATGGCTTTAACAAATTTTTCCAAAAATGATAATGATAACTTTAACTCAGAGACTTGAATCACTTCAGTAATGACCATTTGATCTGTTCTTTTGCTGTCTGTATAACCTACAAATAGAAAATAACATACAAGTTAACCCTTGCAAACAAAACCCGCTTTTTTACACACTTAAAAAAAAACTTTGCAAAACATTGAGTCTGCAACTTCATACAATTTGGACCATTTTAAGGTATGTTTATCTGGTGACAGGTCTAACTGGATGACGCAATAAAAAATTTGCTAGCCACACCAACTTTAACCTATTCCCATTCAGTCCTACTTTATTGTTCCCTTTAAAAAAAGCTTTGGGAAAGTGAAGAAATAGCTTTCTATGTGTAATATATTCAATATCCAAAATGTTTTTTAACCTAAAAGAAAAGATCCTTTAAACACCATCATCAAAAAATTTTCTTATGCAACTTCTTTAAATTTGGATCATTCAATTGACTAATTGATTGAATGGGGTTTAATGCCACTTTTAACAGTATTTCGGTCATATATGAAGCTCCTAACAAAATGGCCCAAGCTAGGCACATATCCTTTTCGAGATTTGTCACTCACCAATAGGTGGATAATTGTAAACCTAAGTGGGATATCAGCTGGAGGCTAGGAAAGGATGTAGTTGTAGTACATGGAAGAGAAATACCAGGAATCCATTGTTAGGTGCTCCAACCGCTGAAATACTGTTAAAAGCAGCGTTAAACCCCATTCAATCAATCAATCAGCCTAACAATTGATTCCTGGTTTTTAACACACCAGTACTACCACTACACCCTTTCCTAGCCTCCAGCTGTTATCCCACTTAGGTTTAAGATTATCCACCCATCGGTGAGAGACTGGACCATTCCAAATTTTTGTTATCTGGTAATGGATTAAATGGTATGCAGACATGGGAGTCTGTGTGAAATGTCATTTGATTATTAGTCATTGAGGACTAAAGTTGAAGACCCATTTTGGTTGAGCACAAGCTAGTAAATTTTGAGGTGGAGATTGGATTTTGCAAAAATTTCTTCAATAATCTTAAAACAAGATTTTAAATAACTATATTATATTCTTTGTCCAATTCTATCAAAAGCTATTCAAATATAATTGTTAAAAGCATAATAACTGATACACTTTGCCTCCATGCAATGAAGATACCACCATTGACTACTAAGAAACAAGTCAATGTCGTAATACAATGCCATACAGGAGCCACCAGCGGATTAAAAAGTGTAATTTATAATTAATCTTTTCCCACACAAGACCTTGTTTTGACATCTCTAATTGTAAGCATAGACAAACATTGAGAGAAATGAAAAAATGCTGATAATTAACATTTCCTCATTTTTCTTTAATCTAAATAAGATTCATTTTGTCATCTGCAATAGCTTTAAATTTAGCTAAGTATTAATTTTTGCCATTTAGGAAGGGTTAACCAAATTTGACATGCAAAGGTAGATAAGATTAAGGAGACAATAGATAAAAGAAGATTATGAAAGCAATGAAGATGGTAATACAATTTAGAAGATATGTTCTGGAAAAATCTAAAGGTAAAAATAACAAAGAGCAATAACTCAAATTTGGGCATGGCAGAGTAACGGTTATTGTACATGACATTTCTCAACAGTATGATGTAAAGGTATATAATGTTTTAAGTTGCTAGCTCTTATGGTTTAGGTGATATGCTCCAGACAAAAATGTAAAGATAAAAACAAGAAAGGGCAATAACTCAAACAATGGGCATGGTAGAGTAACGCTTCTTGTACACAACACTTCTCCACATTGTGATCTATAAGTGTAAAAATTTTGAAGTTGCCAGCACTTATGATTAAAAAGACATGTTCTGGGCAAAAAAGTAACGGTAAAACGGTACAAGACAAAATATAAAACAAGAGGGACAGAATGGCCCTAAATCGCTCACCTGAATAATTTAAGATGATTAAAAGAAATTGAAAGAACACAGGCATCCTTGACCTTGAGCTTTGACATTGAGGTTATCTGAGAATTTCTTTCAAATGGCAAATCTACTCACAATTGAGATTAATGGTGACATTTCATTTTTAGCAACCAAAAATTCCCCTCACAAATATACACCAAATTGTCATAGAGACAACTTTGTCTTGCTCACTACAAGTAGGCTTGACATAAAGAAAGTAATAATAATCTTAAAAGTAGTCTGCCAGCATCTTTTGAAAAGGGTCACCCAAGAAATATTCATTTCAAGTTTGGTTGAAATTGGCCCAACGGTATTTAGATATTTAAAGATTTCTAAGTAAAAAAACTGCCACGCCCATATTTGGGCGTCAATCAAAAATTCTCAAACACATTTTGAAAAGGGCCACCCAAGGAACATTCATGCCAAGTTTGGTTGAAATTGGCCCAATGGTTACTGAGAAGAAAATGTTTAAAGATTTCAAAGTAAAAAATTGCCACGCCCATATTTGGGCATAAATCAAAATTCTGCGAGTAACTTTTGAATAGGGTCACCCAAGGAACATTCATGCCTAATTGGGTTGAAATTGGCCCGATGGTTACTGAGGAGAAGATGTTTAAAGATTTCTATGTAAAAACTGCCACGCCCATATTTGGGCACCAATCAAAATCTGCGAACACCTTTTCAAAAGGGTCACCAAAGGAACATTCATGCATTTGGTTGAAATTGGCCCCATGGTTACTGAGGAGAAGATTTTTCTAAAGAGTTCTATGTAAAAAAACTGCCGCGCCCTGCCAGGCCCATATTTGGGGGTCAATCAAAATTCCGTGAACAACTTTTGAAAAGGGTCACCCAAGGAACATTCATGCCAAGTTTGGTTGAAATTGGCCCAATGGTTACTGAGAGAAATTGTTTAAAGATTTCAAAGTCAAAAACTGCCATGACCTGCCACGCCAATATTTGGGCATAAATCAAAATTCCGCCAACTACTTTTGAAAAGGGTCACCCAAGGAACATTCATGCCAAGTTTGGTTGAAATTGGCCCAATGGTTACTGAGGAGAAGATGTTTAAAGATTTCAAAGTCAAAAACTGCCATGACCTGCCACGCCAATATTTGGGCATAAATCAAAATTCCGCCAACTACTTTTGAAAAGGGCCACCCAAGGAACATTCATGCCAAGTTTGGTTGAAATTGGCCCGATGGTTACTGAGGAGAAAATGTTTAAAGATTTCAAAGTCAAAAACTGCCATGACCTGCCATGCCAATATTTGGGCATAAATCAAAATTCCGCCAACAACTTTTGAAAAGGGCCACCCAAGGTACATTCATACCAAGTTTGGTTGAAATTGGCCCTATGGTTACTGAGAAGAAGATGTTTAAAGAATTCAAAGTCAAAAACTGCCACGCCCTGCCACGCCAATATTTGGGCATAAATCGAAATTCCCAGAACAATTTCTGAGAAGGTTCATCCAAGGAACATTCCTGCCATGTTTGGTTGAAATCTGCCAAGTGGTTACTGAAGAGAAAATGTTTAAAGATTTCAAAGTCAAAAACTGCCACGCCCTGCCATGCCCTGCCCCGCCCATTTTTGGCATCAATCAAAATCTGCAAACAACTTTTGAGAAGGTTCATCCAAGGAACATTCATACCAAGTTTGGTTGAAATCCACCCAATGGTTACTGAGGAGAAGATGTTTAAAGATTTCAAAGTAAAAAACTGCCAAACCCTAACACGCAAATTTTTGGGCATCAAACAAAATTCTGCATACAACTTTGAGAAGGGTCACCCAAGGAACATTCATGCCAAGTTTGGTTGAAATCTGCCCAATAGTTACTGAGGAGAGATGTCTAAAGATTTCAAAGTCAAAAACTGCCACGCCCTGCCACGCCCATATTTGGAGGTCAATCAAAATTCTGCCAACAACTTTTGAAAAGGGTCACCCAAGGAACATTCATGCCAAGTTTGGTTGAAATTGGCCTGATGGTTAATGAAGAGAAGAAGTTTAAAGATTTCAAAGTCAAAACATGCCACGCTCTGCCATGCCCTGCCATGCCCTTATTTGGGCATGAATTGGCCTTATAGTTACTGAGAAGAAGATGTTTTAAGATTTCCAAGTCAAAAACTGCCACGCCCTGCCACACCCATATTTGGGCATAAATCAAAATTCCACGAACAAATTCTGAGAAGGTTCATCCAAGGGACCTTCCTGTCGAGTTTGGTTGAAATCTGCCAAGTGGTTACTGAAGAGATGATGTTTAAAGATTTCAAAGTCAAAAACTGCCAGGCCCTGCCACACCCATATTTGGGCTTTCATGCCAAATTGGGTTGAAATTGGCCCAATGGTTACTGAGGAGAAGATGTTTAAAGATTTCTAAGTCAAAAACTGCCACGCCCTGCCAGGCCCATATTTGGGGGTCAATCAAAATTCCACGAACAACTTTAGAGAATGGTCACCCAAGGAACATTCATACCAAGTTTGGTTGAAATCCGCCAAGTTGTTACTGAGGAAAAGATGTTTAAAGAATTGTTGACGCCTTCCGACGCACGATGGACAAAAGGTGATACCAAAATCTCACCTTGAGTACGTTGTGCTCAGGTGAGCTAAAAAAGGTGTGGCAGAGTAATGGTTCACGTACATGACACTACTCCAAATTGTGATCTATAAATGTATCAAGTTAAAAGTTGCTAGCACACTTCTTGTACTTGACACTTCTTTACATTGTGATCTATAAGTGTATATAGTTTGAAGTTACTAGCGTTAATAGTTTAGGAGATATGGTCTGGACAAAATTGTGATGGACAGACAGCTGGATGGACAGACGGACGAAATCAAGCAAACTTATAGTATGCGAACCGGTAACCAGTGGAGACTAATAACCCTATTTTCTATTCATAAATACTAAAAAAAAAATACACATATACATGTATATACATGACATTAGACAAACATACTTTAGAAAGAATTTTGGCTAAAGAAGAAATTGCTTGTAACATTGATTGAAAATTATCTAAATGACTAGAACTAAAGATTTGATACACATATTTTAGCGTATAATGTTTTCTTCATTCTTTTTCCGGGGGGGGGGGGGGGGGGGGCGTCAAAAAGCGTCATTATGGGGGAATGGGTTAAAGGAAACATAGTTGGAAAAGATAATTTCTATGAAACAAGTAATCTCACTTTTCTCACAATTATTTTCTAATCGTGTTTGCATTTTTCCTTCTACATCTACAAGCACAACCACATTTTGATTGAAATTTTCATGACTTTGTCGACCTTAAACAAGAGGCACAGAGGGCCCTTTGAGTCCAAAGAGAATAAAAATCATGGATATACGGATAAGGCATGTAACATATTCCCAATGATTATATTGAAGGAAGGAAATAAGAAGTACTGTATAATGGATGACGGACCAAATGCCATCATAACAAATCACCATTAGCAAAGTTCAGGAGAACTGAAAATCCATCCTTCTGAAAAACAAGACAATGAGCCATAGCAACAGCTCATGTAGCTCTTCTAGAATTTGCTGATTTAAATCCTGACAATTTTTGTACACACAAAAGAGTTCAATTACACAAAAATCACATTTTATATTATACCAGAAGGCATTTATCAGGTGCTACTTGATAGAAACACTATTGTAGACCTTGCAAGTTCAAAAAGCATATGCCATACTAAACATTGACTGTTTTCAAGTAATAAGGCATCTTAATGATTTTCTAGTATTTCTGCCCCACCCCTTGGATGTTTGGGCTGGATACGAAATAAATCCAAGTCTGAAAGACTGATTGCTACATTTCCTACAACTTTCAAATACAAAATCCTATAAAAATGCAGACTGTTTTGGGGCAAAGTTGGACCTTCCTACTTTTTAAGCATTTTTAAGACCCCTCAAAATTCTCCCCACCCCTTTTTTTCTTGTACAAACTTGGTAATCCTTGCTCTAAATCTTCCAAAAACCAAATGTATATCCCATCCAACTGCTGGTAACAAGAAATATTTTCAGAGCTCTAGGCCTTTCTGTTTCGGAGTAAGCTTTTTAAAGATTCAACTTTATCAGCACTATGTAAAACATGTGACTCCAAGTGAAGGACCAATTCTAACAAGGTATGACAAGTCAATATATATCACCCCACTCCTTGCACAGTTATTTCTTGACAGATCTTTTTTCTTGTACAAACTTTGTACCAAGAATTTGCCCTAAAGACTCATAATACCAAAAGTGAATCCAATTCAACTGCTTCAACTGTACCAAATTTTCCCTGTTTTGGCCCCTTATGCGGCCCCATGGGGAGATAACTCAATTACTTATACAAATCTTACGTGCCTTTCAATAGGGCTTCCTGTCAAGTTTTGGTGATATTTGTCCAGGGGATCTCGAGAAGATGTAAAAAAGTAAAAAGTTTAACGCACATATCACTATGGACAACAAGGGACGAAATATCACAGTAAGGCACCATGACCTTCGGTCAGGAGACCTAAAAACTGCCTAGTAAAAAGCGGTCCAACAGACTAATTCTGAATACCACAATTCATCTAGTTTTATGCACATTGAATAACGTAAACTTCATGAAGGGGCATAAAACTTAAATCAAAGAAATATCAAAGTACTTTGAAATATCAAAGATGTTTGTATACTAAACTTGATGCAGCTGAAACACATTTGATTACTGTTTATAATACTCTAAAACATTTTCCTAAATAAAATAAAAGTGTCTATGTTGATATAACTAAAGGAAACATAACTTGATTAGAGTGGCATAAAACAAGTGGGTGGAGAATCAATGGGCAATTGATGGATTCCTTGCCCCACCTCCTGACTCTACTAGCCCTGCCCCTGAGCTACAACAAGAAGTTCCACTTTGATATTAACCCTTGTCCTGCTGAATAAAATCTTTTCAGAATTTCATTTAAATCAAAGGGCTGAGAGCACTGGTAGTACTTGTTCACTGGTCAATACATCTTTTGAAAATTAATTCCATGAAAACTCTGGTTTAAAAAGAAAACGCATGAGGTGTAGACTAAGATCAGACTGCACATATATGTGCAGACGGATCTTGTCTCTACCTCCTGCCAAAACTGGAATATTTCTGGGTTCAGCATGACAAGGGTTAAATGGCAATTACTTAAGTATCAGAAAGTTATGTTTAAGTCATCTAATCAACTAAAACATTTCACAAAAACGTCAGCCAATGTCAGAGTTCAAAGTTAAACCTTTCCTGTACAAACCCGGGCTTTTATGTCAATGTGACTTTTGATTTGAGAAAACATATGGAAAAAAAAATTGCTTATAACAAGCAATTTCTTCTTTTCCCACAATAATTCTATATGGAATTGTTTCATTATGAATTGCATCAAGTTTTCATTATTGTCTGTAACCTCTTCAATTTGGACCTGTCTAAAACTAAAAATAACTGGAAAGGGTAAAAACATCCAGTCTAAATGAATGATTTGATTGACTGATTGATTCCTTGATTGACAGCTGAGATCCTTCAATTATAATTACAACCGAGCTTCATGCAGGATGTCAAAGCTATCTTGACCACTCCCCCCCCCCTTTTCTTTAAAAAAAAAATATTGAAGGGTAGCATTTAAACAGTTACCGGGCAGAAAAATTTTGACTCTAAATTGAGAGCAGTTGTAGACAACATTCTGAATGTAGCCAAAGTTTAGAAATTTTGTGTCAAATAGTTTGAATAAATTGTGTGTGGACAAAGAAAGCCCATTGCTGGTATTGTCATCAAAACTATCTGTTAAAGTCAAGGTTAATTCTATGCACTTCTCAACCCATTCCCAAACCATAATGCCATTTGATGCCTCTCAAGAAAAAAGCTTCAGAAAACATTAAGGAAAATGCAGAAAATGCTTATTAAGAAGCAATTTCTTAATTATCCACAATATTTTATACCCCAAAAGACAGATTTTTCAAATTTCATTACCTATGAGTATGTCAATCAATGAGTCAATGGGCTTTCAAATTATTGTATTAGACCAGAAGTGTACTTTGAACTCCAAAATTCATGTTAACTTTAGGGGATTACCCATTTCCAGATAGTCCAAATTGAAAGGAGTTGCAGACGACAATTCTAAAGTTATGAAATTTTGGATTTTCTTTACTTTTGGGGTAGAAAACAATGTGGATAATGAAGAAAATGCTTGGATCAAGCAATTTCTTCATTTTCCACAATGTTTTCAAAAGTTTCTTTTTTGTTGGGGCGTCCAAAAGTGTCATTGATTGGGAATTGGTTAAAGGACTAAAGCATCATAACCACTGATCATTCACAGAGTTGTTATGACATTTAGGTTGCCAACCAACCATTTTATTTTTTGTAACATGTAACTGACCATGAATTTGGGCAAAATAATGGAGCTTATCCCATTCCCCCACAATACCACTTTTTTTATGCCCCTCAATAAAAAGGTTTGATGAAATAATGTGGAATAATAAAGAAGAAGTTGCTTGTTACAAAATCCACACTGTTTTCTACCCAAAATGATAAAGATATTTAAAATTTAGCCAAGTTTGAATTTTCATCTACAACATCTTTGATTTAGGATGGTCTAAAATTTTAGCAAGTGGTAGTGGGTTAATACCTAAATCAAACATCCTATCAAAGTTAGGAAGGCATGGATAGCTATCCACCAATTTGAGCCAATTTGATGACAACATTTTAGTTTTGTACAAACTGAAAATATCAGATGAAATGCTAAGTCTTTTAAGATAAAAGATTGGTGCTAAAAAGGGTAGCAATTTCTTCTTTCCCAAAAAGCTTTCCTTAATATCATTATTCCAGATGCCAAAGAGTCTATATTGTGTGATAATTGACCAATCACTGGTGACAACCACTTTTTCTGTATGCCACACTCTCTGACTCCAATAGGAAGACCCGCTTTGATTTTGAAAGGCGTTATATTGAAAATTTATGGCTAGTAGCATGTAACAAAATGAATTTATTGATTTATTGAATGGGGTTAAACACCACTTTTAACAGTATTTCAGTCTTATCGCAGATGCTGGAGCACCTAGCAATGGATTCCTGGTATTTCTCACACCAGTACTACTACTAAATCCTTTCCTAGCCGCCAGCTGCTGTCCCACTTAGGCTTACGATCATCCACCCATTGGTGAGAGACAAATGTGGGAAAGAATATGTGCCGCCACCGGAGATCAAACCCATGATTGAATATTGAGAGTCTGATTCGCTACCGATGTGCCATCATGGAGGCCTATGACAAAATGAAGAATGGTTGGTTTGTTATATAAGCTGTAGTTGCAATGTTTAAACTATTTCAAAACAACAAAATTTTAGACAGGTCCAAATGAAAGAAGCTGCAGACGACTATTTAAAGTGTTTGAAATTTTAGATTTTTTCAACTTTCTTGGTAGAAAACATTGTGAAAAATGAAGAAATTGCTTGGTCCAAGTAATTTCTTCATTTTACACAATGTTTTACCAATCATTTTTCTTGATAGGCGTCAACAGGTGTCACTGCATGGGAATGGGTCAAGTTGCCAAACCAACAATTGTACTTCACATAAATAGCAACCAATGTCAGAATTCACAGTTGACTTTCAGTCTAATGGAATGATTTCATGATATGGTTTAAGAAGTGATATAAGTGATAACACTTTAGTAATAATATTTACATGGTATACGCAAATATGATTTTTTCAATATATAGGTCTTGTGTCAAGGACAACTTTTAAACCTAATAACAATTTTTTGAATATCATGACTTATAGAATTGGACATATCTTATGAATGCTAGATTGAAAAATTTTGATATTCCAAGAACTTCAAACTAAACTTCAAGGAAGTAAGCTTCTTATAGCAGCGAGGTCAAGATTATCTCTGAAGGCCAAAACTAAACTTCAAGGATGTAAGCTTCTTACAGCAGCGAGGTCCAGGTTATCACTAAAATGATTGATTGAATAGGGTTTAACACCCCTTTAAACAGTATTTTAGCAGTGGCTGGAGCACCTAACAATGGAATCCTGGTATTTCTCACACCAGTACTATCACTACATCCTTTCCCAGCCTCCAGTTGCTATCCCTCTTAGGTTTGTGATTATCCACCAACTGGTGAGACACAAATGTTGGAAAGGATATGTGCCGACGTAAATCAAACCTATGTTATCACTAAAGGCCAAAGTTAGGCCTCAAGGATGTACAGTAAAACGTTTACGGCCTAGAAAGGATCACTGAAGAGATTGGTTTTTGTGACAAGATTATGATGAATTGATTTGCTACACACACAAATAATTGCAGAATTCTCATGCAATCTTCTGTTTTTGACCCCATGGGCAAAACGTTTTAGACAGTGAGCACAAAACTATCTGGTTATGATACATAACAATTATGAATGCCTTATTAGTTGAGAATCTGAAGAGAAGATGAATTTCAAAGTTGTTCTAATTGAACATTTTGCCAAATTTGAACCCCTTAGGCAAGGCAAATTTAGACCCTGGCGCATAATTCCAACAACTATTGTCAAAAGCTACGAGGTTATGTAACATTCCATATGTAAATGTCTTGGCCTTCAACCAGTAGTTAAGAAGAATAAATCTTTTTAACTTGCTCAAACTAAGCAAATTCCCCAATTTTGCAGCCCTGGGATATATCTGTTTTGGGCCCTAGGAATAAAATTTTAAACAATATTGTAAAATCCACATAGTTATGCTCCAAATCAAATATGAATGTCCTATACTTTATATTTCAGAAGGCAAAGAGTTTTCAGGCTATGCCAGGTTCAAAATTGAATTGCTCTCAGCCTTTTAGTGAAGAAAATCACTCAAATTGTGCTTTTTTACCTATTTTGGACCCATTTTTAACCCTGGGGGTATAATTTACAATAAGTAAACAGGAGGACCATGACTATATAGTTCCTCTGAGTGTGATGGCTCAAGGCTTTATGATATATACATAGAGATCAAAGCCCTATGCCTATTCATTTTGCAGAGGATTTTCTCCTTTAATCCTAAGTATATTGAAGATCCCACCTAATAGTGCTAATTTCCAGGGAATGGTAATTCTTTGCAGTATTTTGATGGAGGGTCAATAGGCATTGATACATACCAAATAGCAAAGGTATAGGCATAATGCTTTAGGAGGAGAAGATTTTCAAAGATGTCCTTCTATATTCTTTTCCAAGATCAGGAATTGGACAGAAAAGGGCTTATTTTCAGAATACTGTAATTGTATGACGTATTTGGTGAAGGTTAAATAGGTATTGATGCATGCCAAATTCTAAAGCTCTAGGCCTTGTGGTTTTGGAGAAGAAGATTTAAAGATTTCTTCTTTATTCACACGTAAAATCAGGGATCACACAGAAATGGGTTAACTTTCAAGATACAGTCATTCTATTAAGTTTTTTGGTAAAGGGTCAATAGGTATTGATATACACCAAATATTACACCTCTAAGCCTTATAGCTTTGTAGAATAAGAATTTCCTTCTTTATTCATATGTAAAAACAGGATCATACAGAAAGTGGCTAATTTCAGAGTAAGAAAATTCTTTGGAGTATTTTGATAAACGGTCAATGGATGTTGATTTATACCAAATATCAAAACTTTAAGCCTTATAGTTTGGGAGAAGAAGACTTTTAAAGATTTCCTTCTTTTGTTCTGTGTAATATCGGGGATTGCAAAGAAAAGGGCTAATTTTCAAGATACAGTTATTTTTTTAAGTATTTTGGTAGAGGGTCAATAGATGATTATCTAAAGTATAGATTTCCTGCTTTATTTCTTTGTAAAATCAGGGATTGCACAGAAAAGGGTTAATCTTAATGGTACAGTAATTCATTGAAGTATTTTGGTAGAGGGTCAAAAGATGATGATTTATACCAAACATCATAGAACAAGGCCTTGTGTTTTGGGAGAAGAAGATTTTCAAAGATTTCCTTCTTTATTTCTATATAAAATAAGGGATTGCACAAATGGCTAATTTTCAAGATACAGTAAATCTTTTGAAGTATTTTGGTGGAGGGTCAATAGATGATGATTTTACCAAATATCAAAGCTCTGGGCCTTATGGTTTTAAAGGAGAAGATCGTTTAAGTTTTTTCAATTGTTTGCCATGGCAACCAGAGTTCTTTATGGATTTTGAAGGAGAAGGTTGTTTAAGTTCTTTCAATCAGAGATTCCTTCAAAGAATTTTGATCGGATGAAAAATGCGTTTATGAGTTTCAATTCTTTGAAGTATTTTAAAACAGAATGACCTAAGGATCATTTCTGTGAAGTTCGTTGAAATTCCGATGACAGATCACAATAGCTCACACTGAGCATGAAGTGCTCTGGTTGAGCTAAAAACTGCAAGACAATCTAGTAATGCTATATTCCGAAAATGAGTATCCTAGGCTATAAAGTGTAAAATAGTGTAGAGGAAAAGTCTTTTGAACTTGCTTTAACTGAGTATTTTTCCAAACTTTGAACGTCTGAGGAAGGGCAATGTTTGACCCTAAGGATAAAATTTAAGCAAAGAACTTCGTAAAGACCATGTGGTTATGCTGTATATGAAATATGAATGCACTTTGAATACTCTTTGTAAAAAATCCATGTTATTCAATTCTTTTAACAACTTTTGTAGAACTTTGACCAGTCAACATTACTGCAAAGTTTCAGCTTGATCAACAAACTGCTTTAAGAGATGAAGATTTTATAAGAAATTTTGGATGGATGGACAAACAACGAACAATCACAATAGTTCACCTCACACTTTGTGAGCTAACAACATAGGATTCAGTTGTGATATTTGTTTTGTAATTTCTTCAAATTCTCAAAAGCTTATGCTTTTTTTAAAGTGAATTTTGATTAGGGTCAAATAATAAACAAGAGGGCCAAAATAACCCTTATTTGCTCACCTGAAAATCTTGCCATGCCAAAATCTATGGCCAATCAAAATTTCATGAACAAACCTTTGAAAGGGTCACCCAGGAACAGTCCTGTGTAATTTGATTAAAATTGACCCAGTGTTTTAGGAGATGTCATTTAAAGAATTGTTGACAATGGATGGTGGAGAGTGAGTGGCCCTAAAATCTCCCCATGGGCATGTTTTGCTCAGGTGAGCTAAAGGGATGCTTATGCAAGATTGACTATAAGTATTTAAAATAGTGCATGTAGAATTGTGCATGTCTCTTATTACTTATATGGTAGGAAATCTTATGCATTATTTCATCGCTATTACTGTGAAGTATATTATAGTTAAGACAAGAAGTTGTATCAAGTAATTATAAGGATTCTAAATAGCTACATATTATAAGCAAAGTTTGATAGCAATAGCTTGAGTATTTATTAAAAGCTCAAGCAAAATCTGTACCCAAAGTGACATGTTTTAGAAAATATTACAGAGGGGAAATTCTATTATATAATATCAGTTTATATTAGGAATCTTTTTCAGGCTTAAACCGGATGTAGATTTCTGAACCTATGACCATAAAACCTAAACAATTTACAAAAGGGGACCTCAATCTCACCCAAGCGAAAATCTAACAAGAGCACCTCATGTTTGTGCTAATACTCAGCTACAGTTGCCAAATAGTATTGTGCCTTAGGATCAAAAATTCAAAATTTAACCTTGTTGTATGACCTGAACGTTTGTCAGAGATTGCTGTTCCAAGAACAAAGCACATGCTCATGTTAAGATGTATAAGTGTGTAAAACAATATGAGAACCTAACCATAGAATCAATAAATATAGGCAAGATCAAAATTTGACCTTCAACTGTGATATTGAACTTTAGAGTAGGTACCTGATTACAGGTTATAACTCATGGCAATATGTAAGCTGTATTTATATTGAAGGGTAGAAAATATTCATGTTAATGAAGAAAATGCTAGGTTCCAGCATTTTCCTCATTAACAACAATGTTTTCTTAAATTATATATATTTAGTTTTTTGCAGACATGTTCATTTTGATTCAGAACAAGTAGAAAATTATTTCTTACATATCTGGGGACAAGTGGAGAAAAAACATATTTCCACATCCCTGACTAAACAACAAAAGCTCACTTTGAGTTTACTGTGCTCAAGCCAGATATCTAAATCATTTATTTTGTTACTTAGTAAAAAGATAAGCATCCAATATCCCAATTTCTTTACAAAACAGCCCTGAGTTTTACTAACCCATTTTTAGAGCCATTTAAAATTAGTTTAAAAATATATTTTGGGAAAAGACTATGACTTTTATAATAATTTTCGCTTTTTTTGCACTTTGATTTAAATCTTCTATGGAAGACTGTATAGCAATTATTTTCTGTGAGTTCCCAAATGACCGATTGCTACTTCACATTAATGTCAATCATTATTGTACCTAAATGTTCACAACCTGTCTACATAAATGATTTAATTGGTCTACTGATTGTTTGATTGTTCCATCTGTAAATTGCTATACGCATCATTTTTGTGCAGATCAAATTTTTGCAAAGATTATATTCTATTATGAACTTGAGCACTTTTAACAGTCTGGTCCTATATGTTTTTCAATGGTAAAAAAAGCATGAACCATGACTTGTAACTTGTTGTTCATGAGAAAGATGATTAGGCAAATACTATAAGTAGCTTAATTCAATAGCCTTATTTCTATTTAAGTCGAGAAGAGAGAAATGCTAAGGAACAAAAGGGCCATTGGCCCTGAGGTGCTCACCTGAGATAAAGGCTCTTTTTCTTTCAACAGTCTGATTTTATATTAAGGTTAGCATTATACAATTTGGCCTGACAATACTTTTTACATATAAAGGCTATGAACCTGGGGATCAAAAAGTATTAATGACAAATTCCCAGGCTTTAGGACTGATATAAAAGGAGTGGAACACTTTTTCCTCCCTCTTGATCCACGGGTAATAATTTAAGAATCAAAGGATTGAACTGCCTTAAATGCAGTCAGGACTGTACATTAACAATTTGTATGATAATTGAAGACGGCTGAATGTCTAGTTTCACTTTCGACTATGTCTAAGACCGACAAATCATTGAACACCCGGGCCTACCATACCCATTTTTTTGTTAAATGAAATCCGTTTTGATGGTAAGTTCAGGCAGTCGATTAAATGAAGTTAACTTTGACATAACGAGAAACCCGGAGGATTCCCCCTATTGAGTGGCCTGGATTCAACACTGTTTAAGATGGTAAGGATAAAAGTACCTGTAGAGGTAATGACCTTAATCACTGCCCACATTCAGTGATTCGGCTTTTCACAATCATTCTTTATGAATGGGCTTACATTTTCAGATAGTAAACTACAAGAAATTATGAATCAATTTGCAAGCAAGTATAAATTTTTCAGGTCATTGTCAGGTTCCTAGAAGCAGAGAGCGAATTTGGCCAATTCCTAGATTACAGTCAGTATCCTGACTGCAATAAAAATGAAAGAAGTCAATGAACTGATGCTTTAAGCTAAATATCAAGGCTGAAGACCTACTGGGTCAGGACTGAAGAAGAATTTAAAGGTTAAACTTTCATTGTCATGGCTCCCAGAGTTATTACACTAGGTTCTTATTATTGTAGCTTTTGTGAAAGAGGACCACCTAAGGAACACTTCTGCCAAAATCAGTTCAAATTGGCAAAATGGTTTGGGAGAAGATGTTGTTTAAAAATCATTCCTTTTTTTCTATAGATATAACCCCATCCCCATTGGGGTTCCACCCCTGGAAACCAGAGAGGAATGTTTTAGCAATTTTGAAAGAGATCATGACAATGATGTTTCATGGAAAATATCAAGGCTCTACACCTTCCGGGTCAGGAGGAGAAGATTTTTAAGAATTATTCTGATATTTCACTTTTGATGCCATGGCAACTAGAGCATTTAACAGATTCAAATTCTTTTAGCTGTTTTTATACAGGGCAACCTTAGGAACATTTCTGTCTTATTTGGTTCAAATTGGCCACATGGTTTGGGAGGAGATGTTGTTTAAAAATCATTCTTTATTTCTATATAAACCCTATCCACCTGGGGTTTCATCCCTGAGGGTTATGAGTTTAGCAATTTTGAAAAGGCCATTACACTGATATTTCATGTAAAATATCAAGGCTCTACCCTTCGAGGTCTGGAGAAGATTTTTAAAGATTATTTCAAATTTTCACTTTTGTTGCCATGGCAACCAGAGTTTTCAATAGATTTAAATTCATTTAGCTTTTTTTAGAGAAGAATTTTAAAAGACAAAAGATGACCACAATAGCTCACTTGGGCACTTTGGGTTAAGATGAGCTAAACAAGAGCATCGCCTTCAGGTGCCTACGCTCAGCTGTTGGGTGCTTGATAGTGGTCATAATGCATCTAGAGTTATCCCCCTTGATAGTATACGTTGCTCTTTTGATAGTGAACAAGTGTGCCAAGTTTCAAGTGAATGTCTTTTTAAGAACCAGAGATATCACAAAATGTCAAAGTTTTTGCACGACAACGACAACAACAACACCAAGGCTATAGCTATACCTCAGGTTTTCTCCGAAAAAACAAACAAGCTAAAAATGGTTACAATATTCAGGTAAATGAATAACAGCATGTTAAACGCTTATTTCAAATTTGAAAATCTCAAGATGTTACTGTTCATGATGATGGTAAAGATTCCAATGATGTCAGGGTCATTAAGACTGGGGTCTGTTTCGTAAAGTTACAATACTACATCCTCTACAATGCTACAAACTTAGTTCTACACCTTTCCAACCTTAAAACCCTTATATGCTTACCTCTAACTTCGACTTGATTTGCTTAGAGTTAAAAATAATTCTAGACAATTATAAATGGCCAATAATGTAAATCAGATAAGTTGGTTAATTCGATAAACTGGAGCTAGGTCAAAGTGGGATATAAATAGCTTAAAAACTCTTCAAAAAGATGAAAATTTCTATCCAGCAAACTTTAAAGTATGTTAAAAAAAAGGATGACAAGGGAAATGAGAATTTTTCTTATGATGACTTAACCCATTCCCACAATTTCTTTTAGACTAGTCAAATTCAAAGGATTTGCAGACAACAATTTTAACTTGATAAAACCTTTAGAATCATTGTCTTTTGGGGGTTAAGAAAATTGTGGATAATGAAGAAATTGCTTGTAACAAGCAATTCCTTCGTTTTCCACAATGTTTCCAAAGCTTTTATGTTGAGGGGTGTTTAAAGGCATTATTGTGTGGGAATGGGTTAATACAAGTATGGAATTTCTGCATGTAAATGAATCTCCAAAATACATAATTTTTCTCTACTTTTCAAAGCATGCACCTATTATATTTCCATATGAAATCATGTTAACTATATCTAAAAGAATATATGTAAACCAAGTCTGTTTCCTAGATTTACCTGTGATACGGTCTGTTCTCCAATGGGTATGTCATCAGATCGTATTGCCACCTTTGATACTATACTGGAACTATCGCAGTCCAAAATTATCCTGAAAATGTAAATTGTAGCGATTGAATATCAAGATAAGACATTACAACTTAAATTTTTCTTTTAAATTAAAACTTGAGTTCATTTTGTAGCTAGCAAAGCGTCAGCTTTGATAGCTTAAGTTAACAGACGAAATTTTGAGGTCGTCTCAAAGTTCAACGAGTGCAAACTGCCACTGTAGGCTTAACCACTATATCAGTGAATGCATACGCCATAAAAAGTAGTTCTCTGGTATTCCAGGATTGTTACAAACTCTATTCAAATTGTAGAGAACTCTTTCAAAAGCATGCTATTTAACCCATCCCAATCAAATCCACATTTTAAGCATCTCAAGAAAAAAGCTTTGGAAAACATTGTTGACAGTGAAGAAATTGCTTGTTACAGGCAATTTCTTTATTGTCCACAGTGTTATCTACCCAACAAGGGAAAGATTTCTAAATTCAACCAACTTGAAATTGTAGTCTGAAACTTCTTTAATTTGAACCAGTCTACGATTTTGTCTTTTTGTAATGGGTTAACTCCTGTGTTACTTAAACCTTATTTGTATATCATGATAACATTACGGAAAGAAGAATACTTAACCCTTTCCTGTTCAAACCCTGTTTTTTATGTCCCTGTGTTTTTATACTTTAGAAAGCATTGTGGAAAAAGAAGAAATTGCTTATCACAAGCAATTTCTTTTTTTCCAAAATATTTTCTACCCTACTGAATGATTATTTTTCAAATATAAAAAGACTTAAATTGTAGTCTGCAGAACCTTTGAACTTGGACAGGTTTAAATTATGCAAAACAGGAAAGGGTTAACAAAACTATGCTTTGCTAGCTTACAGTACTTTCAGTACTTTGATTTTATCTTTTTAAAAGATATTTTGTAGCCATTATCATATTTGATTTTTTGCCAAACCAGAAAGGTCAGTTTCAAGTTGATGAGATTCTAAATTTGTTTGTCTTTTGAGGTTGATAACATTGTGGATAATGAAGAAATTGCTTGTAACAAGCAATTTCTTCATTGTCTACAATGTTTGTCACAGCTACTTTTTCTTTGGGTAGTCGAAAGGCGTTCTAACATACCATATATGGACATAATCACCACCCGTAAAAGGCTATTTTTAATAAGTGATCAAAATTTTTTTGAGGAAATCTCAATTTCTGATAAGAGTCATCCGAGGATCACTCCTGTAAAATAAAAACGCAATCCATCAACTAGTTTCTGAAAAGAAATTTCACTAACTACCAATGTGGAAATTAGCCATGTTTTTATCTAATCAAAATTCTTTGAAGGAATCTGGTGAAGGGTCACCAAACAATCATTCCTGGGAAATTTGTGTGAAATCCATTGACTGGTTTGTGAGGATAAGTGATTTTCAAAGTTTTTTATTATATAATGTGTATAAAATTTAGCCTGTCCAAGGCATATTTATGAACTAATTAACATTTTGCAGGAATCTGCTTAACCCATTACCAGACTGCAAAAGTTTAGACTGGTCCAAATTCAAAGAAGTTGCAGACAACAATTTAAAGTTTATGAAAATTCTAGATTTTTCAACTTTCAGGGTAGAAAATATTGTGGAAAATGAAGAAATTGCTTCTTGCAAGCAATTTCTTCATTTTCCACCAACTTTTACTTCTTTAGGGGTGTCAAAAGATGTCAGTTTTGCAGGAATGAGTTAAGTCACCCAAGGATAGCCCTGTAAAAACTTATTGAAATCCATCAAAATTTTCACTCTACAGCATTTAAGGCAAGTTAGGCTGACCATAAAAGGTATGGTTTTTATCTGAATTGTTTAAAGGAATTTGATAAAGGGTTCATTAATGTAGTATTTTCTGAGGATAAGACTTTAAAGCAAAGTTTATGGAGAGACACACATGGACAGACTCAAGATGAAACAAGAGTGTCAGAGTCACAATATACACCGCCACTTTGCTGCTGTTTCACGAAAATAATTGTAGACACTACTTATTTTAACAGAACAAAATTCAAATCATTTGCAAGTTTCATTTAAATCAAGACAAAAGGTTAGGAGGAGTTGCGTTCACAAGGCTGCAATTTCAATAAGCCCCAGATACTAAGTTTTAAGGGGGCATAATTCAGGGAAATTAATGAACCATAAAATCCTTGATCCATGTATATCTACAAATTATGGTGATGACATTGACCAAGTTTCATTTAAATCAAGACAAAAAGTTAGGAGGAGTTGCATTCACAAGGCTGCAATTTCAATAAGCCCCAGATACTAAGTTTTAAGGGGGCATAATTCAGGGTAATTAATGAACCATAAAATCCTTGATCCATGTATATCTACAAATTATGGTGATGACATTGACCAAGTTTCATTTTAATCAAGACAAAACGTTAGGAGGAGTTGCGTTCACAAGGCTGCAATTTCAATAAGCCCCAGATACTAAGTTTTAAGGGGGCATAATTCAGGGAAATTAATGTACCATAAAATCCTTAGTTCATGCAGATCTACACGTTAAGTTGATTACATCCACCAAGTTTCATTTAGATCCAGCCAGAAACTTAGGAGGAGTTGTGCTCACAAGAAAAGTGGACAGACAGACAGAAGACTACGTAAACATCAAAATAAAGAAAGACCATTTGAGCACATATTTCTTGGCCAAAGAAACATTACCCTCCATCACAAATCTCGTCTACAGCAAGAAAAACAGTATCCAAGTTTTCAAGTAACGCTCTTTTCTCAACATTTCGTCTTAAAATCTGGCTCACAGACTCGTACAAGGCATTCAGTACACTTGCAAGAATAAGCTGAAATGAAGTGAGTTGATTATTATATCATTTCATATGTATCTATTTGATATCCTTTTATGCATTGTGTGTTTAACCTAATACAAGGTGAAATAGTTTAGACAAGCAATTTCTCTTTTACTCACAATGTTTTCAGCTCTGTGTTTCACTGTTTTTAATATAAATACAAATTCAAATTGTAATCAGAAACTCCCCTTAATTTCGACTTGTCTAAAGAATTTTCATCAAAAGTGATAGGTTAAAACACTTATCATCATCCATTTTTTAAACTTGGCATTTTGCATTTTAGTTTCATGTCAATATTATAGCAAAAGCTTGACTGAACCAGGCTTAATCTATAAACACAGTGATTTTGCCATTAGATAATTCTGCTTGTATGTTTGTGAAATTGTCAAAACATGCCCAAAATAGCTTAAGGAGCCAAAATTTAAAATTTTAAACATATTTTCGCACATTTCATAAAATTTCATTTGTTTCTGTAACAATGTGTTAGTAGTTTCAGAGCACATCATTATGTCTCAACATACACGTAATTGACATAGACATTGAAAGACAGCCACTCATTCCTGGAACTTTCATTCTTTCATTTTTAACAGTTTGCATAAGTCTAATAAAAATAACAGTTTTCCTAAAAAGGTTATGTAATTGTAAAAATATTATGAAAATTCTATTCCCAAACTATTTTGCTTCCTGGTGTATTAGAGAAGTCCATAGATTTGATTTTGGGTTCAAAAGTATGTGTTGTAAGGCAATAACAACCCCCCTAGAAAGCCTATATTCCAAGTGAATTTGGATAAGCATATGTTAAACTTATACTATCATTTGAATGAGTCCTTTTAAAAGTTTTGCCCTAAGTGGGCAACAATCATCTGATTTTCAAAATAAATGAGTTCACTTTACACACCAGAAATCAATTCATGAACCAATTCCCATCAAACATCTACTATCCAGACTTTTCAAGTTTTAAGCAAGAATTTTAAAAATCACTGTTATTCTCAGTATTATTTATTATCAAAGTGCTCTCTCACTAAACAGTGTTTTCCATATTGATGTTCCCCATTTATCTACAACATTTGATTACAGGTTGTTCTTCTTAAACCCATCATCATTTATATATTTCATAGCTTATTCCTGTTTTAAACAGTACAAAAAAATAACAAGAGGACCAAGATTATCCTAGTTTGCTCACCTGATAAATCTGTTAATACAAGTACATGTACCGAATATGAATGCCCAAGGCCTTTTATTTTAAAAGACTTTTAAGCAGGAGCAGATATGTAATTTTTCAAACTTTGGTCCTTGGGCAGGTGTGTATTTGACCAAATAGGCATAATCCCAACAAGCATGGTTGATAACTAATGGGTTATGCTATATTCCAAATATAAATGCTGCAGGCATTATAGTTCAGAAGATTTTTTTAATTTGCTCATTTTGAGCTCCCCCCCCCAACTCTGGACCCCTGCGGAAGGGCCATTTTTAACCCAAGGGGCATAGTGTTTTATAACATACTACAATACCATCTAGTTATGTCGCATACCAAATATGGATGCCCTAGGCCATAAAGTTTACCCATTACCAAACAACACAATTTAAGACTGATCCAAATTCAAAGGAGTTGCAGACGCCAATTTAAACTTTCTGGGTAGAAAACATTGGGGAAAATGAAGACATTGCTTGTTACAAGCAATTTTTTCCTTTAATGCATTTTTTTCCAGCAGTTTTTCTCAAGGGTTGCCCAAAAGTGTTATTGTGTGGGAATGGGTGTAAGAAGAAAATACCTTTGAACTTCCTCTAATTCAGCGTCAAAGGTCAACTTTTACCCTCGGAGGACTTTTTTTTTGACCAAAGGGGTATAATTTTCTAAATTTCGGTAGAAAACTACATGATAATGCTATTTATGAAATATATATGCCTTTGGCCTTATAGTTTCTGTAAAAATAGTTTCTAAAGATTTACTAAAATTTCCCTTTTTCTAGCGCCAAGGCAACCAGAGTTTTTCCCTGAATAGAATTCTTTTAACAACATTTGTACACCTTCACCCAAGGAACATCCATGCCAAGTTTCAGCTTGATTGGCCTGCTGGTTTTGGAGGAGAAGATTTTTAAAGAAAATGTTGACAGACTTACAGATGGATGGACGATGGACAATGACAGATCACAATAGCTCACCTCGCATTTTGTGCTCAAGTGAGCTAAAAGTCAGAAAAGTTACTGCCCACCAAAATGTCTGAGGACATCACTTTTTGCTGATTTTCTCATCCCGTTAACTGATGTTAGTGTTCTTCAAAAATTTATATTCCTTGTGATCACATTAACCCTTGTCATGCTGAACCCGGAATATTCCGGTTTAGGCATGAGGCGTACACCAAGATCAGCCTGAACATAAGTGCAGTCTGATTTTGGTCTACACCTCCTGCATGTACTTTCCAGCCAGAGTTTTTTATGAAATTGATTTCTAACAGAAATATTGATTTTTTAAAACAAGAAGTTCTATCAGTGCTTTCAGCCCTTTGATTTACAGCAATTCTTTAAGGTAATTTATACCGCATGACAAGGGTTAAATTTAAACCAAGAGAAAGTCAATATGCAGAAGCACATAAATGTACGCAGAAACATGTAAATGGATACCTTTACAGAAATTCTCTGTCAATCTAAAAAGAAATAGTTAAAAAACAGTAAAAGAAAATGTTGTTACCTCATTTTCATGTGAACTTCCAACTACGTAGAAAAACAAGTCAACATTACTTCTGTACACACAGGTCAGCCCTTCAAACATTATGATTTCAGCTGAAAGTATAAAGATTAAATAAAATTAAAAGGTTGGTTGGCAACCCAAAGGTCCTAACTACACTTGTATTAGCTGCATTAAAAATGTTTCAGTTGCCATATCAACAAAAATACTTAAGTGTCAAAGTTTCAAGTTTGCTTCATGTCTAAAGATTTGATTGACAGCAGCAACCCATCAATTGTTATAAAAAGAAGAGAGCCAAAATAGCCCTAAATCGC
Source organism: Fragum fragum (assembly GCA_946902895.1). Classification (NCBI taxonomy): domain Eukaryota; kingdom Metazoa; phylum Mollusca; class Bivalvia; order Cardiida; family Cardiidae; genus Fragum; species Fragum fragum. The sequence continues at coordinate 29,923,492 of OX336372.1, forward strand.
TCATCTGAGATTGATTTGAACTAAGCCCTAACTGCCACACAGATGATTTTTACAGAAAAATTCAATCTTAAGTATGATAAGCCTGGCCCTGTCATGCCCACATTTTTATGAAGATCAAAATTATGCAAACAGGTTTTAGAAAGGGTCACCAAAGAAACATTCCTGGCAAATTTGGTCTGAATTGGCCAAATGGTTAAGGAGGAGATTATCAAAGAATTATTCAATGATAAGCCCTGCCACATCCACAAGTTTTGAAAAGGGCCACATAAGGAACATTTCTGTCAAATTTGGTCCAAATCGGGCAAATAGTTCAGGAGGAGAAGATTTTTAAAGAAATATTCAAGGATTTATCTCAGTCAGATAAACTCCGCCTTGCCATGTCCCTATTTTTTGGCAAATCAAGATTTCACGAACAAGTTTTGAAAAGGGTCACCCAAGGAACATTCCTGCAAAGTTTGGTTGTAATTGGTCAAATGATTACAGAAAAGAAGATTTTCAAAGAATTCATGACATCTTCTGATGCACGACGGACAAAAGACAATGCACAAGGGACACAGGATAATCACAAAAGCCCACCTTCAGCAAGTTGTGCTCAGGTGAGCTAAAAACCCAGAAGCACCGCATGAGGATGCCAAGGCTTGGCTGTTCAAGTATTTGATAGTGGATAAAATTTCTAAGTAAACAAAGGGGCATAATTCAATAAAAGAAATGCATTTAGAGTTATCCAACATGTCTTTCGATAGTAAACATACTTTCCCAGTTTGTAGTAAATGTGTTTAGTCATACCAGAGATAACAGAAAAAGTCAAAGTTTTCAGATGCTGATGCTGATGCAAACAACAACCCAGCCATAGCTATATCTGGAGTTTATCTTCAAAAGTAGCAAAGCTAAAAAAAGTAAGCATGTTTCTGGTCACCAAACCTATCTTATTTTTTTGTTCGTTTTCAGAAAGAAAATATAATTACAGTTGACAGCCCTGATCTTCCCACCTTGATGTAAAATTTGAACAACTTACTGTTATAGCTCACTACCACCAAACAGGCTGTATCTTTATTTGCTAGGTTTCAGAGATCATTTGCAAATAAACACCTACTTTTCAAAGTTTCATTTACTATTCCTTGCCTTGACCAAAAACAGCCACATGCACATTAAAAGCTTTCAAGTATCCCCTACATATACCTGATAGCATCACTTTCTGAATATGGAACTTGTGTTTTAGTATATTCTCAAAAAACAACCATGGGAACAAATCTTTATATCTTACCATTTGCTCTGTGTGTTTTATTAAAAAGATTTTTTTCAAAAGTTTTCTGTTCTTTGCTTGAAGGAAACTGTTCATCATAGTACTGTAATAGAAGAAAGTAAAATTACAGATTTCTTGGTGAATTGATCATCACTTACTCTGTTGGCCCTGTCCAATCACTCTGACAGGAATGTTTGCTTTGTTTTAAACCTTTCCCGTTTCTTGAAAATTTAGACTAGTCCAAATTGAGAGAGGTTGCAGAGGACAATGAAAACTTGATGACATTTGAAATGAAACCATCCTATGCAGTAGAAAATATTGTGGAAAAAGGAGAAATTGCTTGTTACAAGCAATTTCTTCTTTTTCCACAATGATTTCTCAAGAATAAAATCACAGGAACGTAAAATCATGTGTTTGAAAGGGAAAGGGTTAAATGGCGTTATTATGCAAAATTTATGCTTAGTAGCATGTAATAAAAATGTAGAATGGTTGGTTGAACATCTTTTAATTTCTTTGAAGGATTGTGAGAGCAACTATTCTGAAGACCATTCTTAAAAAAAAATATATAAAAAATACTAAAAATCTAATTAATGGTTCAAGAGAAAAAGGTTTTCAAAAAGATTCACCATTTGTTACAATTAAGTGCTGGTACTAGCCCAGCCTACAAAAAACAAGTTTATCAAATTTTCATGAGAAATTCTGAAACGGAATGTCACTAGAATCCTTTCTGTGAATTTTGGTAGAACTCTCCTTGGAAGATTTGAGGAGAGATGCTTAAGGAGAAAAGTTTACATAAACTTTGATGCACAGACACAATGTGATGACAAAAAGAATGCTAAACTTCAGCCAGTAGGGTATATAATAATATTTAACCCTTTATTAACCCTTTCCTATCTAATCCCTTTTTTATGTCCCTGTGATTCTATAGTTGAGAAAGCATTGTAGAAAAAGGAATTGCTTGTAACAAGCTATTTCTTCTTTTTCCATAATATTTTCTACCCTACTGAATGGTCATTTTTCATTTTAAATCCACTTTAAATTTTCATCAACAAAACCTTTGAATTTGGACAGATGTAAATTTTGGGGAGGGATTGAGTGGGAATGGGTTAAAAGTGCTAGTGAGAACAAATTTATTCCTCAACAAGGTGACAAATTGTCACAAGATACACCCATCACACTGCTGGATGTTGACTGGGAAAGGGTATTAAATTTTAAGCCTAAATTCAAGAAAGGGTAACAATTCACAATAATAACTTATGGTTATGCTGTTTATTCTTGTTATCATGAGGTTATCAAAACCATAGGCTGTTAAATCAGAATTTGACACAAACTTTTTAGGCAGGAATCCCAACGGAACACCTGGGATATAATTTTAGGAGTCCCTTCTGGAAATTAGGAGTCCCTGAAAATTGGATGACTGTGGACTATGATAAACCAGACAAATCAAAATTTAACCTTGTAAACAAAACACCACATTATTGCCATAAAGGATAAAAAGAACAAATGCATAAGAGAAAAATATCAGGTATGGCCAAGCTTAAATTCTTTGAAAAATGGGATTCTGGAGTCAGAAAAATCAAAGTTGATTCTTTATTTGGAATCTTTGGGATCCCGGGACACTGTTAGTGTCAATCACTTATATTATAAGAGATTTGAAAAAAAAAGGTATGTTCCTTTATGATATCTATACACCCATAAAGTTTCATGATGATAGCTGTTATACTTTCAGAGATATGCTCCGGACAAAATCAAAGTATGAAAAACAACACAGGGGAATAACTCAAAAACTTGGCAAAAGAGATAAGTTTTTTGTACAATGCACTTCCCCTTGATAATATCTATCCACCCATAATGTTTCATGATCACAGCTATTATACTTACAGAGATATGCTCGAGACTAAATCCAAATATGAAAAACAACAAAGGGAAATAACTAAAAAAATAGGCTAGGTAGAGTTACGGTTCTAAGTGCATTGCACTTCCCTTTGATAATATCTGCCCACCCATAAAGTTTCATGATCATAGCTATTATACTGTCAGAAATATGCTCCGGAAAAAATCAAAGTATGAAAAACAACAAAGGGAAATAACTAAAAAAATAAGCTAGGTAAGCACTATTCTTACACTTGATAATATCTATCCACCCATAATGTTTCATGATCACAGCTATTATACCTTCAGAGATATGCTCGAGACTAAATCCAAGTATGAAAAACAACAAAGGGGAATAACTAAAAAAATATGCAGGTTGAGTTACGACTCTTGTGCACTTCACTTCCCCTTCATGACATCTATCCACCCATAAAATTCATGAGAATAGTTTTTATACTTTCAGACATATACTCCAGACAAAATCCAAGTACGAAAAAAAACAAAGGGAAATAACTAAAAAAATAAGATGGATAGAGTTATGATTCTTGTGCACTGCACTCTGTAATCATGAGAGGAATATAATTGCCATGTTTCGAGTCAATCAAACTTAAGGTGAGAGAGATTCGCTCCAGACAAAGAAGTCAACGCCGCCTGGACATTGGAGATCGGACATCACAGGTGAACCCATTATAATACGTTCTGTCTTCCACAGGTATATAAAAATGATTCAAAAGTAGCCAAGGGTAATGTGTTAGTATTTGAAATTGACGGATGAATGACTCATTGACCACAAAGTTCTTGAGGTCAAAACTGGTTTTGAAGGGGTTAAAACAACAAAAAGAGCAAATCATGAGCGTAAAGTTGAAAAGTGAAAAGTGACCTTTTCTTGCAAAGATAGCAATTAATTTGTACAATTTTCAATAATACTAAAGAAGTATCATTGACAAGAGGCCAACAAGGGCCTGAAACGTGCTAATGGCTATCAAGATTTTTGTTTGTAAAGTAATCTGATACTTAAGGAAGTTAATTGCTTTCAGAAGAATGCATACAATGAAAATCTCAAATTGGACTTTATTCCCTTTATTATTTTGAAGTGATGAAATTGAGGGACATCATTGTGTTAACTACAATATGTATTTAAATAAGTTTTTCATGTGGTCCCTTTTTGTGTGATACTTGAAAATAATAGACTGAATTCTATGTAATGATATTTTCATCAGGCCCCTTTTCTCATGGAACTTAACAGATCAGACCAAACTTACAAAGGAAAAATCCAAAAGATGGTACAATCATTCCTGTGATACTAGACAGATCAGACCCAATTTGGAAAGAAACAATATGATGATACAAACATTCTGTGAAAGTGTGCACAGAATCCAATGAAAACTGTGGACTTAATTGTGTTAACAAGGATTTCATGATGAAACTTTCATACAAACCCTTTTCCCATGATACTTGGCAGAACTAACAAATTTTCAAGAGAAACAACTCTGATGAAGGTACAATCATCCTGAGATTAATTTGGTTTAATTTGGTATATAAGGAATAATTAGGTTTTCCATCTTACCTTTGCCACCAATCTATTTCCATCATTATCTAAGATAAGAATAGCTTTCACAGAATAAAGAGATGGTTCCTGAAAGTGGAACAGAAAAAAATAATTGACATATTACATATGTATTTGAAAAATCATGGATCTGAAATAGTAGTATTTACGTGTAAGCCTTTGGGATGGTTTCAGGCTTTGGTGTAAGGTTTTGCGCTCACTCTCTAGTCCCTCTTTATCTGAGGTTTTTATGAAACTAGACTCCTTTTGCTATTGACATAATAGAACGATTGCGGGTAGTAACCAAAGAATCAATCAAGTAATTCATTTATAACAGAATAGAAGTTAAACCTCCGACATTGGCAGTCATTTATATCAACCTTTTTTTTATGTTTGATGACTTATATGACATACCTACAGCATATTCATCTGTAGACTAGTTATGAGGTTGCCAATCAACTATTTTACCTTTTTGTTATATATTACTGGGCAAAGATTATGCAAAAATAACACTGTTTAATAATGAAGTGGAAGTTCCCTGTTGGAATCAGTAGGTGTAGCTAGCAAAGTCAGTCAATATATTGAGTAAAAGGTATCTGTACAGATATCGTACAATATGAAATAAAGTGAAATCCTCCTTATTGCAACCCTGATAATTAAAATTCACTGCTTAAATGCAACCAGCTGTTTGCACAGACATTAAACTTATGGAACAAATTGTTCCTTTGAATAGTAACCTTTGATTATTTGAAACAAAAATCTTAAATATAGAGTTGCAATTACAAGGATTTCACTGTGGAGTGCAAGGTCTCACAATACTTATTATAGGGTTTTCAAAACTTATATTTAGAGTATACTTGAGTGAAGATCCAGGTAGACTTTAAACTTTAGGCTTTCTGACTTGATAAAAGTATTGCAACAAATTAATTATTCTATTCATTAAAAGGCGCTTCATAAGGTAAATTGGTAAGGTAAAAATACTCAGAACACCTCTATGCTAGACAATGGGGCATATTTAGGAGACCAGCAGTACTTTGTTTACTAATGTCTGATATTTTAAATTACTCCAAAATTTCTGTAACTTTTTAAATGATTGAACTACAGAAAAGAAATAATCATGTTTGAAGTAAATTTAATACCAGAATGAATTAAAAAACACAATAAATAATAAAAATCGTCAATTTTTTAGCTCAAGCAGTGTGACAATCAGCACAATAAGCTCTCCAGTGGCTTCTAGAAAAATCCCGACTCAAGCAATAAGGTCAATGCACAAATTAATTTATCTTGATTGATATTGGGCAGGGGTCGACACTAACAGTGTCCCGGTATCCCAAGGATCCCTGAAAATTGGTAGGGATCCCAGCAACCTCTGGCTATGGATTCCGTTGGAATACTTCAATACTTCTACAGTACAATAGATCTTAATGTATCAACTAATGCTCCTGTTTTATTGCTTTTGTAGAAAACATTGTGGATAATTGTAACAATTGTGACAACTTTTTTCGAGGCTCTTTTAAAAGTTGGGCTTAAAAGGGCAGGATTGGGAGTGAATGAGTTATTGCATATAAAGGAAGGATCCCTGATAATCGGGAGAAAACCCTGAATTAATAGGTAGGGATTCCTGTGGGATCCCACTGAAGCAAAGTTGGTGTCGACCCCTGTTGGGCCAAGGCCATAACACAGTTGGTAGCATATTGGACTCTCAATCATGAGGTCCAGGGTTTCATTCCTGATTGAAGCCTATATATCCTTTCACATGTTTGTCTGTGGATGATTATAAATCAAAGTTGGATGAGCAGCTGGAGGCTCGGAAAGGGTATAGTGGTAGTACTGGTGTGAGAAATACCAGGAATCCAATCTTAGTTGCCCAAACTGCCATGATTTGACTTAAATACTGTTAAAAGTGGCATTAAACCCGAATCAATTGATCAATCAATTGACTGATATGGATATGCAATGAATAATTGAAAGTTGTTGCCATTAAAATCTCCAATTCTCCTATTTTTTAGCCAGAATATTTTGTTTCAATTGGCAATCAGCAGCCAGAGCCATGTATTTAAGCCCATTTTTTATTGCTAAAGTATGAAATTCACTTTATTACATTGTACTAACAAATCAAGAGTGTGTAACATAATAAAATGCATTTACAAGATCAAAGTAGACTGTGCCCCCAACAAATATGTCTTACAATAAGAATGCAAGTGAATGTGTGCAAAGGGTCATCCGAAAGAATCCGGATCCAGGGTTCTCCCCAGAAAATTTTGAAGGCGTAGTGGCAAATTATGCGCGGCGTGTTGTCTGTTAACATCTTGGTATGACTATACATAATAAAGGTCATTAAAAGTGCTTTTTAGCTTGATTATTGACATCTTGTTGTTTTATTGAGAGTTATTCTTGAATTATATTCTTCAACTTTTTAATTATTATAAGTTGATTTATCTATTCTGAGACTTATTTTGATACCAACCAATTGTGACATTACTCAGCTTACTTCAACTCTCTATCCTATTTTTTGGAAAGGGCACTAAAATGTCTCATAAAAAGGATGTGAAAAGGAAAGATAATGAAAGAATATACCCAAAAGTCTCATGAGTAAAAAAAGTGTCAAGTGCTTATCTATTAGATAGGATTAGCTTTTCATGCTTGGCCATTTTATCAAGTCTGTCCAAAAATCATATCCTTGAGGACTCTTTAATAAAGCATGGAGTGTTGGATTGACGAAAAATGCCCTTCATCAGAAAAAAAAAGAAAATATTATCAGTAATTTCAAAAATGTATTTATAAGGTATCTGTGTGAAATACCTGGTTTCATTTTCAAATTTTGCATCTTAAAGAGCTCCATTAGATTCTCTGTGTAAAATGTGAAATGCTCATTATTTGCCCATTCAGAAGCCTTCAACTGTCTGACACTATAACTATTCTTCTATCAGTACTTTCAGCTATTTGATTTCCATAAGTTAATAAATAATGTATAATATATCAGCAGTGTCCAACCTATTTCTCAAGTTATAACATGAAACTTGATCTAATTTATTAAACAAGTGTCTTAACTCTTCTCTTCTTTAAGTGACTTCAGCACTTTGATTTTCAAAAGAGGATTTTGTTTTCCAAATATTATAGTGTGAATGATCTTTTCCTGATTCTAAATAATTATTAAACCATTACTTTTTATAAAAAGAAATCCCTAATTGGTCTAAGGCATTCTTTTCTTGAAGTGCTTTCAGCACTTTGATTTTTATTGGGGTATTATTTCTTTTTGGGTAAAAAACATGAGAGGATGAGATATTATTAGATGATTACTAAAAGTATAATAATATTTTTTCATCAAACTTTTAAAACAAATTTATTGAAAAAATGGGTTGAACAAACAAGGGTACGAATGTTTGAGATAATGCCCTCCATGTTGGATAAAAAATAAATGGACTTATCCCAGAAGATACATGTGTGTAATTATTAAACTGAGTTGAAAAAAAGAGCTTAGTATAACTAGGATGGCTTCTATACAAATCTGTCTTTATTGTTTTGGCAAATTCTCGTAAGGAAAAAAGATCGCGAAAAGGGTATGTTTTCAGCGATCAATGTATGAAATAAACTGACCCAATAAATCTTTCCTTCAAAAAATTAAATTTTAAACCACCGTGGCTTTGGTTTGATAGTTGTCACATCAAATAACCACATCTTTTACTTTTAACTAGACCAATCTCAGCCGAAGTGACAATTTTCCGGAACCGGGTCGCCATTTTGAATTCATTGTTTACATATTGGTACCTATCATGCTCGGTGACTGATAGCGAGGTACCAGTGGGAAACGCGAGAAAAAATCGATAATCACTAATTAGTAAGAGTGTAAGGGTCTTATCAATAGAGATGTTATGCAATACGTGGTATATAACATTATAGATAAAGAGCCTGTCGTGTCCGCGCTTATGCAGCCAATTTTAATGGTTTGCTTTACCCTTTCTTCTGCTTGAATTTAAGCCGTATCGGTGACAAAATTTAAGCGTATCGGCGATCTGAAGGCGTATCGGCAAACTCTCTTAATTAATGAAGGCGTATCGGGGCCGATACGCCATAATGGCCTGGGGAGAACCCTGGGATCTATTTGTACTAAAACACATTTGCCCTAAATACTTTTTGCCCTAATTCCTGTTTGCCCTATATTTCAATTTCATTATCATCATGAGCTGTCACATAAAAAAATTCTTGTAAACATTTATTTTTCTTTAAGAGATGTTAAGGTTATGTTAGGTAGTTCTTTCAACTCATATTCAGACAAAATTTCAGACCTTACAGGTGACAATTTAAAGTAATACATCCCAAATACCCTTTGAACAAACTTGAAATTATCACATTAATTAATTTGATAATGAAGTTTGTCACAAAAATCCAAAATATAGGTATATACACACAGCATGACTTTACATATGTTCATTAACTCTAATCCACTTCAAATATTGACGAAAGGTAAAACATAAAGGAATGCTGACTGGGTAAACAAATAAAGTGCAGCAAAAGAAATCAAATAGCTTCTATCATAGAGAACGTGTTTGATCTCTAATAACACTTTGTTAATAACCTAAACTTTAATTGATCGCTGATTGATATTGAAGTGAGTTTGATTTAATAAGATAATCACACAATTTGGACGTTTGCCATTTTGAATAATAACAGAAATATGCAATTTTAAACAACATTTGAGTCAATTATCTTTAAAATTGAGCATTTGAAACAAATGTGTTAAAAAAACGTTTACAAATACTTAAACAAATACAAATATTTTATTGGCTCTAACTCAGTTACAAAATGTGGTTTGGGCCTATACAAATATAAACATTAAAGAGATTTGAAACAAAAAACTCAAAATCAAACTTCTTTTAAAAGGGGGGCGAATATAAAAAAATATGGTAAACGGACCAACTTTTGGGGTGAACGAACCCACATTAGGGTCAAACAGACCCAGGGTGAGAGTATATTTAGGGCAAACAGACCCAATACCCATCAGAAAAGCGTTCTATCTATCTATATATACTGCCCAACTCCCCTTTCAGGTATTACTGGTTCTTTAGATCAAGATGGGTTTTTTTTTTTTAAAGATTTTTTTTTGGCTTTTAACCTGTAAATCTCGCATGAGTCAGAAGAATTTCTATGATAAGTACTAAGAAAACACACATAAAAACCTTAATTTTCTCGAGAAAAAAGATAGATCTCTTGATAAAAATTCAAGAAGATAACAATTCATGGCCGCGAAAACTGATTAATTCTTTCAGCTAATACAATATTAATCACAATCAAATTGTATTCAAACATGAATTGTCCTTCAATACACCAAAATGTGAATTTCGGGTTTATAGTCCATAAAAACACGAAATCTTACCAGAATTAGAGTGTCCATTCTTAAATTTTGACGTGGAAGTATTCTGTGACGTCGAGAAGCTTTCAAGTTAGCCAGACGCTTTCTTAGACTGGTTTCTTCCTTCGGTCGAATAGACTGTTACAATTGTCGACTTATTAAAGCGGCTTTGTTAAAGTCGACGGCGGTATCGGTCTATCGGTCGATTGGCCTATTTGAAACAAGTTGACATAAATAAAGGTTCTTTATATGGTACTGTTTCAATCTAGTGTAAAAATTTAAATCAGCGAAAACTGTTTTCCAAATTCAGAAGGCCCATGCCTTACATATTTACATATATTTAGTATCAATTACCATTTCATTGTTACGAACATCATAACCCTGGTTAGGGGTAACTTACCGAATATAATTTACAACCAAGTAAATATATATTTTTTTTCTATCCTCAGTTGGTAGAGCACTTGACTTCAAACCTCAAGATCACGGGTTCGAGCCCTGGGCTGACCATATCTACTAACAAACTAATTGTCTTTCGGATGAGACGTTAAACCGAGGCCCCGTGTGACGGTGCTATCCACCGAGCACGTTAAAGAACCAGGCGGAGCTCTCAGCAGTTTCGTCCTGTATCCTCGCACTATCCCCCGTAACAACTAACCGTCTTCTGGGGGCGTCGCTCATATGGGCATGTGCTACGGTAGCGACGATAAATAAACGGAAATAATCATTTTTTTTTTCTAAATGATGCCTGGCCGCCGTCATGGCGCAGTTGGTAGCGCGTCGGACTTTCAATCCAGAGGTCCTGGGTTCGATCCCCGACGGCGGCACTCATCCTTTCCGACTATTTGTCGGTCACCAATGGGTCGATAATCCTAGGCCTATGTGGGATAGCAGCTGGAGGCTAGGAAAAGATGTAATGGTAGTACTGGTGTGAGAAATACCAGGAATCCATTGTTAGGTGCTCCAGCCGCCGCGATATAACTGAAGGATTGTTGCAAGCGGCGCAAATTCAAACAAAATCCTTCGGTCAATAACATAGAAAAATATGTTAAAGAAAAGTTGTATGTTAGCGCCCTAAGGAATTGACTTATAGTAATATGGTGGTAAAAATAAATAAATAAATAAAGGCAAGAGAGTTTGCAAAATAATGATAAAAATTATAATAAAAAATCGGGAGTCTTTCCACGTATCAGTAGCCTAAGCCTAGATCTACTCATTATTTTTGGGCCACGTGAGTCTGCATGACACACGAGCTTGCTATCACAGCTTACGAAAAAATGTACCAGATCTACAGATTTACCCGTTCACATCTGTCTACAATAGCTGAATATACCAATATTAGAACACGCCAAAGAGGGGGGTGTCGAACTTGATGACATATTTACACTGCACCTGGATTGATGACTACGGCTTCCTACGGTATTAGTAAGCTGAAAGGAAACAAGCACAGACTACTGCAACCACGTAAAACTAAACCAGCTAGCCTTAAACCTCCTTTCTCACCCCGATATTAACATCCGGAACTTATCGCTCAACGATTTGTGTGTTGGTTTACTTCTGTAACCTCATTTAACCCATAACCAAACGGCAAATTTCAGACTGGTCCAAATGGAAAGGAGTTGCAGTCGACACCTTTAAATTGTGAAATTTAAGGGGTTTCTCCAACTTTCTGGATAGAAAACATTTTGGAAAAAGAAGATACCACTTGCTGCATTAATTTCTTCGTTTTCCACACTGTTTTCCTTCCTAAATTCATCTTTGAGGGAAGTTAAAAGGGGTCAAAATGTGTGGGAATGAGTTAATACTAAGAGCCCTTAGGAATTGGGCATCGAGAAATGTTTCGAAGTTATAAAGAATATTTAATGGATAAAATAGACGAAATTTGAATAAGTGGAAGAACAAAAGAAAGTCGGAGACTTCGGGAATAACAAGCCAAAATAGGTCGTTTTAAATTTCCCAAATAATCCCAAAGTATTCCAATGGTATGATTTGACATGCACCACCAACATCGATCATTTTTTAATGTTTCTCCGGTCTTGCGATTAAGCAAAATTACCACTAAAATATGTCAAGAAAAGGTTAACACAAAACTAGTAGGCCTAAAGGGCGGTATATGCGACTTTCAACAATGGTGTCTTCATGTCGTTTACAAAGTGTTTTTTGTTTGTTTGTTTGTTTGTTTATTTGTTGATTGGTTGGTTGGTTTTTTGTTTTGTATTGTTTTTGTTTCCATTGAATGGATACAACGCTATTGAAAGCCTATCGAATTCACTCGATTAATCACTAAATATGGACAAAGAAATAATAATCGACGGGTTGCTGGCCCTGTCTACTGACTCCGCTGGCCACACCACTAACTCCGCTGGCCACACCCACCAACTGCGCTGGCCACAAATCTACTGGCCACATCCACTGAGTCTGCTTGCCACACCCACTGACTCCGCTGGCCACATCTACTGACTCCGCTGGACACACCTACTGACTCCGATGGTCATGTCTTCTGACTCCGCTGGCAACACCCACTGTCTCAGCTTGCCACCCACACTGACTCCGCTGGCCACCCACTGACTCTGCTTGCTACACCAACTGACTCCGTTGGCTATACCTACTTACTTCGATATCTTAATCCACTTTGATACTAAACGGCGTTTATTTTGCAAACAGTTATTGTCACTAACATGCAACTAACTAGTACTGAAATGGTTGGTTGGCTGCCTAAATGTTGTCGCAAAACCAGCTAATATTCTTCACGCACACACACACACACACACAAATAATAATCGGCCAATGTTGCAGTTTGAAGTCTACTATCGATCTATATGAATTATTCGATTGGTCGATATGTTCTTTAATTTACAGCCGCGACTGGTCAATTGAATATAAACTTGAAGTACGATGTACTTTAATTGCAAAAACTATACTTTTCTCTCCCTCTCTCTCTCCGTGCAGTTTGTGTGCTCGCGTGCGTCTGTGTGCGTGTGCTTGCATTATTTTAACCAGATTATAATAGAATACACTTTTAGTTCGACAGATCGACTTTTTTCAAGTTATTAAAATAGCAAGGTTGTTCACTACCTTCAGACGACGTGTCCCGAAAAAGACCCAGGTTCCTATCTCAAAGGTCAAGGTCACAATATGGGGTCAAAGGTCAAATTCGGCACTTTTTGCCGTGTCCGCTCTGTAACTTCTATAATCATGCACGCGGGTACAAATTCCTTTCATACAAATGTTAACCACCTTCAGACGACGTGTCCCGAAAAAGACCCAGGTTCCTATCTCAATGGTCAAGTTCATAATCTGGGGTTAAAGGTCAAAAATCGGCACTTTTTGCCGTGTCCGCTCTGTAACTTCTAAAATTATGCACACAGGTACAAATTCCTTTCATACAAATGTTAACCACCTTCAGACGACGTGTCGCGAAATAGACATAGGTTCCTATCTCAATGGTCAAGGTCACTATCTGGGGTCAAAGGGGCGTCCAGAATGGTTAAACTTCGTCCGGGATGGTTAAATTGCATTTTCTCTCTTATTCTTCAATTGATTGCTTCCATATTTGGACAGATGCTTAATTTGGTGGACCTTTGACCTACTTTTGACCTCAGAAAAATCCGTCCATAATGCATTTCTCGATTTCATTCTGTATTTATAGAAATTATCATATTTATTATTATTTTATTTATTAAAAACCCAGACGTATAGATCACAAATGCACGTGGTTGTGTTTACAAAACAAATCAAAGTGCCACATGCTTGACCCTGTCCTTTGGGGGCATTTGTCACATGACTGCGACCAGCTCTTGTTTTTCTTTTAATAAACAGATCGTGCTATTATTGGACAATGACTACTTTTTCAATGATTTAGTTAGTTTACGAATGTCACGAAAATCATGGGTAAATTTTAGATACGTTTGTTTGTAAGTTTAGGCATTTTTTAACAGTATATCAGTCATAGCGCAGTTGGTACTCTAGTATAGCGCAACAGACTCCCAATCTTCATCCATTGGGTGTCATGTATTCGATCCCCAGCGGCGGCAAATATCCTTTCAAACATTTGTCTCCCACTAATAGGCGGATAATCGTAAACCTAAGTGCGATAGCAGCTGGAGGCCAGGAAAGGATGTAATGGTAGTGCGTGTGCGAGATATACCAGAAATCCATTTTTAGGTGCCCGGGCCGCCGCGATAGGACTGAAAAATTGTTTAAAGCGGCGTTAAACCCCATTCAATCAATCAAACTCTCAAGGACTTCTGGTATTTCGCACACCAGTATTACCACTACCACTACATCCCTTCCAAGCTCTAAGCTCTAAGATGCTAATTCTACACAGGTTTACCATTATTCACCAATTGGTAGGAGCTTCAAGTCGGAAAAGATATTCATGGCGACCTGTCGGACCTCATGAGTGAGAGCCCAACGTGCTACCAACAGCGCTATGGCACTGGTCTTTCTTTTAGATAAGTTCTTTATTAGAAATGACCAATCGCGGCTTTCAATCAAAGAATTAATCGACCAACCAAATTATTAGTTTTGACCGGAAGCTAGTAGACATTTACGAAATGCTTTTTGTTTGGTTGGCGACTTAAGCGCCGTAAATACAGCTTATTTAAGCTGAAGTAACGTACAGCTTATTCAAGCTGTAGTAATGATGTTTAGGTCTCAAATCAAGCATTTTACTTCTTTCAATGTTACATGCTACTAAACCCATATATTCTGCAAATATGGGCGGGACCAGCCATCTGTCAATTGGGTTCTTAACCCTTTCCTGTTTTCAAAATTTTAGACTGGCCCAATTCGAAACATGTTGCAGACGACAATGAAAAGTGATAGAAATTTGAAAGAAAACCATTCTATTTGATAGAAAATAGTGTGATAAAAGAAGAAATTCTAAGTTGAACTTAGAAATTTAACGGCGTTATTTTGAAAAAAAATATGGCCGGTAGAAAGTAACCAAAAAGTTAAATGGTTGGTTAGTGACCACAAGATGAAATTACAACTTGAATAGGCTGTAGTTACGACTTTAAAGTCTCCAACCCGTCAATAAAGGTTGCCAAGTTTAGTGTAATTGAAATTTATAGAAGATTTGTGGTATTGGGTGTTTTAAATACACTGGTAGAGTCATCGCTTCGATTCCACTTTCGGCCTGTCACCTTACTTTTTCTGCCGAGTATTAACTTTACTGGTACAATTGCTTCACTTCAATACAATAGCAGAGTCGTGTCTTTAACCATACTTTAACACATTATCCCAAGCCTAGACAGCACAATAACATTTTCACGAAGGGATACTTTTTCGTTTGAAAATATAGCTCTTTATTACGTCACGGTGCAGTTTTAAAGTCAAAATGAGAAAAAAAACTGGTAGGGTCAACGGTTCGATTTCGTTTTATGTCATTTCTCAAACATTCTATGTTGAATATTTTCCATAAAACTGGTTGAACACAATATCAATCATAAATACGACCTAACGAGTGTAATAGTACTTGTGAGGAAATAAATGGTATCATTTAAAATTGAAAAACTACTCACGATTTCCTGTTTTCGTCCGCCGTCTTTAAAAGTTCTACACAGGAAAAAAAAGAGCTCTACGATATGAGACCTACGAGTTTATAATTAAAACAGGCATGGATGCATTGGTTCATTCACATGCATGTATTTATTTTGAAGGCTGTAATCGTAGGAATGATAGAGCCTACCCAGAGGCTATTCATTATAGTAGCTGCGCTTTTTGATATCCCAGATACAATCACTGTCTTTTTAGTGAGTTTACAGGACCGTATACGAAGGCGCGCTAAATGGGTCAATAGCTCACTTTAAATCAAGCATGCTTTAAAGATCGAGAGCAAACGTAAGTATTACAAGTGCCTCCACAAAATTCAGGCGTGTGCGCTCAAAAACTGGCAGTGCACGGGTATAAAACGTGCGTATACGCAAAAGATTACAAAGTGCATGCATAAGTTGGTCTGATTTTCGAACCTCGAGCAACGAATACTTTATCTGAAGGACATTCAACATTCGATTTTACGTAAACATCTATTACAGCGATATATACAGATCGGGGGGGGGGGGTTCGTCTTTTTTATAGAAAACATTGTGGATAATGAAGAAATTTCTTCATTTTCCACACTGTTTTCCAAAGCTTTTTTCTTGAGGGGCGTAAAAAGAAGGGATTGAGTGGGAATAGGTTAAAGGTATGTATGTCTTTGAAGCAGGGTTTAGTATACATGTTGTCCATACGATATGCACAGGACTGGGCATTCTATATGTTTAAAGTAATTTGAGTTTTGGGACTACCCTTTGTTCCATGAATGTAAGGTTTGAGAGAAAAGTTTTAAAATTGTTTGAAGTTCTGAGGGGATAAGTGGTTTATACATGACACTCTACTCGGCACGTTTCCGGAAGCTCGTGTCGAGTGAGATAGGATGGGTTTTTCGAAATAAAACATAACCCACTCATATCTGTTCCTTCCGCGTACGGTCACGACCACATAAAAGTAGATGTATAAACGCAATACCTAGAATGGCTGCCTGCCTCTACATGACAGCAGACGCAAAAGAAAATGTACATTCATCATTTATAATACCCCCAGCCTGGTAAAGGGGTCAATTGAGGCTATACATTGAAAATGCAGAATGACAAACAAACACACACAAAATGCAGACATATATTGGCTTTTGCTTAAATCTTAAGTGGGCTCGAAATTTATATGAAATTTGCTGCCCTCTAGTTGAGCTCTATTTGCCTGCCAACCAATCATTCTACGTTATTGGAAAAAAAGTTGTTGACAATCCGGTCAATATCGAGATTTCATCTAATTATTGACAGATTGCGATTGTCAATCATAGAACCAATCGACCAATCAAATCAATCATTTAGTCCATGAACTCCAACACATATGTGAAGCATTTCTATTTGGTTGGGGACTTAAACGTCGCAAGTACAGTTCATTAAAGCAGTAGTTACGAACTTCTATGTCGGAGCACTGTGGGCCGGGTCAACGATCTTTAATTTTAGACATCATATTGTAGTCATTAATTGCACATAGTATTGCATTTATTTTGTTACACTGTGTTTGGTATTTCCTGTTCCTTGATTCAGATTCAGTACGATAACCCTCATTTTACGTTTAAAGAGACGTTTTAATTATTTTCATTACTGAAAAGACTTTCATCAAAATAAACCAGGGTATTTCCCTAAACTACGTAGGCATTTTATCTATTTTTAGATCAAGAGACAGCCGCAATGAATATCGGGACAACAACCAATATTTGAGATTAATTTAATTTTTAGTGTCCTCTTTATATAAAATCTTAAGCACCTAGCTATTTTGTATGCACAAAATAGTTCCATAAGAAATATAGCGAAATTTGGAAAATATTTGCTTTTTTTCTCTCGGTGTGATTAAATTATAGGAAATAAATAGAATTTTTTTATTTTCGTTGAGGTATAAAGCAAACAAAAAATACCTAATCACACCTATGTATGAATCCGCTTTGCGTATTCTTACAATTTCATTAGGTTTTTCGGTTCACACCCCCTCGAAAACAAAAACTATTCTATCCATCTCTTAAATGAAATACTAGCGGGTTTTGAATGGGATGACTGACATTTTAAGAATTTATTTCAGGATTAATTACTTTTTTCTGTTAATATAGATAACAAAAATCACAGAAATGAAGAAATTGCTTCGTACAAGCAATTGTTACATATATAATTCGACGTTTATTTAATGTTCTAATTACACTCTTTCTGGTTTAGAGACTGAGTCATAGATATAATAGAATATATCTTACCGGTATTTGAAATTTCCGTCCCCATTTATCAGCGAAGTAACACTATTAATACATTAACGCGAACAATTCCAATCGAATGTATACCATCTATTTGTTGGTTTTTTATTTG
Organism: Fragum fragum; assembly: GCA_946902895.1. NCBI lineage: Eukaryota > Metazoa > Mollusca > Bivalvia > Cardiida > Cardiidae > Fragum > Fragum fragum. Next base: position 29,941,398 of record OX336372.1, read on the forward strand.
AATTTTTATTTTTCGTTATACCAGCGTAGCGTATGGGAGCGGAAAGTTGGTTACTGTTAGTCAAGTTGCTTCTTAGCGAAGATTTTACACAAACCAAATGATTTTAATCGTTTTCCGTATATTCTATCTTCTCATTTTGTGTTTATATTCTTCCACAGGCTTCTTGTTTTCTTCTGAATCTGATTCCCTTTCCAGCATCTTCATCCTCTTTTCTTTATGCCTCGGTTACCTTCTTTGTCTTCTTTTCCCGCCTTTTCTGTTCTCCGTCTTCTTCGAATTAACACCCAGCTAGATAAATATGGGACCCATTTCTAGCCCATGGGGGTCTAATATTGGTTGCCCATCTGGGCACCCGAAGTGATGTTCTAAATGAATATGTGGACCCATTTGGGATACCTGTATGATTCTAGTTTGGAAAAAACGTGCATTTAATATGGATAACACACAAAAAATAAATTGTTTCCATATCACATCTACGATCATAAAGGACCAGTAGTGGTGACCTATAGTGGCATCAGATGAGAACATCGTGAACTTGACAAAATGAAATATTCTAAATGGAATTGATTTGGTTGGATGAGAGTTTGATTGATTGAATGGGGTTTAACGCCGCTTTTAACAGTATTTCAGTCATATCGCGGCAGCCGGAGCACCTAACAATGGCTTCCTGGTATTTCTCACTCCAGTACTACCACTACATCATTTCCTAGCCTCCAGCTGCTATCCCACTTAGGTTTACGATTATCCATCCATTGTGAGAGACAAATGTCGGAAAGAATATGTGCCGCCGCCGGGGATCGAACCCATGACATCCCATGATTGAAGATTAGGAGTCCGACGCGCTACCGACTGCGCTATGGCGGCGGATGAGGGTTTAAACGAAACACGCGAGTGAAATGAAAGTTAAACAATTACCTCCCTTTTTAAGAGTGTTTTTATTGTTCAAGAAATAGATTTATCCATTAACCAATCATATGCTTCAGGTTAGCATATTAATGTTTGAGCGATGTAAATCAATTTGTCGAATACTTTGGACAATTTTAGTGACCGATATAAACGATATAAGTGAAATGATGAACGAGCGACTTTGAATGAATTTGAGTAATTTCATTGTGCTCTCAACAGTATCAAAGACCTATAAGGTTCCGAGATGGGCATAGCATAGCCATCATGTTCCAATATGTCTTCTATATGAGACCAATGTGGGACATATTTACATACACATGTCTAAGGTACAGAGCCTATAAATGATACAGGTTTAAACAATTTGAAAGGGGGTCATATCAGCACTTGAAGCATTCAATTATACATACTGACGTAAAAATGAAACAAAAAAGCAAGCAATGACTTTTACATATACACAGAAATAAATGAAACCATTGAAAATCCGATTTCTTCCTCACGCAATCAATTTTCATTATTGTTTCATACCTCAATTAATAATTAATTCATACATTAGGTGGAAAAAAAATACTTCGAAATATCAGGCGAATTTAACTAAAATGTACTGTTCAAACAACAACGAGAATCTTGCAATTCATGGGCGTTTGGAAAGTTTACTTTCTGTAAATTTGATTTTAAAATATTAATTCATGATATCGGTATGCATGTGTATTTTTTAGTAAAAATGAGGAAAGTAACATGTAATTAAAATTCATTGACTATTTTTCATCTTCTTTCGTTATAATATGGAGCTTATATCGGTTCAACATTTTTTTTAATTACACGATTGTATATTTTATACACCACAAGAATAACGTTAGCAACAATTAAGATTTTTTCTTTATTTCGCGTTTGTTAAACATTTTCTTATTAACCTTTTCCTGTATAATCCCTGGTTTTTATGTCGATGTGATATTATACTTGAAAAAAAAAATACATTGTGGTAAACTGAGAAGAAATTGCTTGTAAGAAACAATTTCTTCTTTTCCCCCATATCTATCATATAGGATGGTTACTTTTTAATTGTACTTAATTCATAATGCCGTCTGCTATACCTTTGAATTGGGACTACCCCAAAATTTTGAAAAGCGGTGAAGGGTTTCATAATTGGTACATGGGAGTCCGAAATGGGCTAAATTTGAGATAAAGGAGCCAGAAGAGTCCCAAATGGACATTTAGACCAGTTTCTGTCAATATGGCACAAAATAACCTCAATTACGAAGACATTGTTAACTTTCTAAATGGCCCTTTTCTGCATAACGAACACACACATATTGATATACGATCGAGTTACAACACGGGTAATGTTTGTTTGCCTGGAAATATAATAATGTTATCTACAAATCGATTTCCATAGATCACTTTACTGGCTTACCGCGTCATACCAAATCAACAAACCTTAATTCATTCCCATACAATAAAAAATAGACCGGTCCAAATTGAATGAAGCTGCCGACGACAAAATCAAGTAAATATGTAGTCAAAGACACATTTTTTTTCTAACACTTGATCTAGAATCAATATCTTTGAACGACTTATCAAAAGGGTTTATTTTCTCCCGACTTTGCCCAGTTGTGAAAATATTAATCACGTCTGCTGCCACAGGAGTGTTGGTATTAACATACTGCTCTTGGTTACCTGACTAATGTACCTTCGATAGGCGACACAAATCTCGTGGTCGATTTGAGTCACCATCCAAAGATTCCTGAAAACGGCGTTAATAAATTTCGTCGTGGAGTAAACAAAATATTGTAAGTTCAACGAAGATTCCTTACTTACTTTGCGGCCTTTTGCTAATGATCAAAATATCTTCTTTAACCCATTACCACACGGAAATTTTTTAGACTGGTCAAAATTGAAAGGAGTTGCAAACAACAATTTAAAGCTTATGAAATTTTGGATTTTTTTACCTTTGGGGTAGAAAACATTGTGGATAATGAAGAAATTGCTTGTAACAAGCAATTTCTTCATTTTCCGCAATGTTTGCATCAAGCTTTTTTTCATGGGGGCGTCTAAAAGAGTCATTGAGTGGGAATGGGTTAATCCATTGTCAGAAAAAAACTTTTTTCCGTATTGCCCCCCTCCTCCCAAATTAAAGCTTTGATTTGTTTGTTTGTTTGTTTGATTGCGGTTTAACGCCGCTTTTAACAATTTTCAATCATATCGCTGAGGCTGGAGCACCTAACAATGGATTCATGGTATTTCTCGCACCAGTACTACCACTACGTCTTTTCCTAGCCTCCAGCTGCCACCCCACGTAGGTTTACGATTATCCAACCATTGATGAAAGACAAATGTCGGAAAGAAATGTGCTGCCGCCGTGGATCGAACCCATGAAACCCAATGATTGAAGATTAAGAGTCTGATAATCTACAAGCTGCGCTATGACGGCGGCAAGAAAAGCTTTGAAAGATGTAAACGATGCAAAGACAAAAATACATTAAATTTCATTAACTTAAAGCTGTCGTCTGCAGCATCTTTGAATAGGAACCAGTTAAAATGCTATTTGTTTGATTCGGCTATAACTTTGGCCAGAAAGGCTAAATAGGCTCTCCAGGAATCTCAATGCTCAGCCACAGCACAGCTATAACAAGAGGGCAAAATGTTAATGAATCGCTCACCTGAGAACCATTTCATGAGTTCTCTACGTCTGATAAGCCCAGTCCTTTTACGCTCATTTTTTTCACAAATTAAGATTTCACAAGCAAGTCTTGGAAAAGGTCATCAAAATATGATGTTTAAAGAAATTGTTGATGACGGACGCCGTCATATCTTATTAGTTCCCATTGTCTTCGTTTGTGGTCAGTAGAGCTAAAAAGGTAGCATTAATGAATTATAGTTGGTATATCAAAATGATTGGAATATATATCTGAAAGACCATTCATTGCTTACGCAGCGTAGTTCCTAGTTTGGCTACAACAGATACACAAATGTTTAGCTTTTTTGGAACCTATATTCCATTGTACTATATCTTCTAAAGCTATACTCTAAAATGTGATGTTTCACAAAGAAGGCAACAAGAGCTCAACTGTAACATACTATGTTAAGGATATTCAAAGTGATCGTAACGCCCACTGAACTCCGACTGGAAGTTCGATTTAGGTATTTAACCCCTTCCTGATTTAACATTTTTTAGACCTGTCCAATTTCAAAGGTTTTGCAGACGACAATTTATATTGGATTTATTTTGAAAAATAACCATTCAGTAGGGTAGAAAATATTGTGGAAAAAGAAGAAATTGCTTGTGACAAGCAATTTCTTCTTTTCCCACAATGCTGTCTAAAGTATAAAATCACAAAGACGTAAAAAACAGTGATTGTACATAAAGGGTTAAGGTCGTTATTTTTTCAAAATTTATTGCCAGGTACACGTAAACGTTAATTAGTTGTTTTCGGTCTATGAATAATCTGTAGTTACAACGTTTAGGTCGACAAACAAACAAAAATGACTAACTATGTCGGATTTATTGAAGTTTTATTTACGGCTTTTTTCGCCAAAAGTTGATATATAGGCAAATTTCCATTTATGGTTTTAAAAGATCTCTCTAAACATATCCCCAAACGATGACGCTTTTTGACGTTCAAAGAAAGAAAAGGTCCAAAGAATTGTGAAAATTGAAGAGGTTATTGTTATAAGCAATACTTGGCGATATTGCCAAACAGGAATATTCCGGGGTCAGCTTGACAATAGTTAATATCGGTACGTTATGGAACAATGTAAACAAAGCTGGAATCAAGCCGTATGGACTACGTCCAGCCAAGAAGGTAGTATCATCTAACTTCGATCGTGGCCACTTAACCCATTCTCACACAATCGCGCTTTTAGACGCTCCCGGAGAAAAAAGCTTTGGAAAACAGGCAATCTCTTCAATATACTCTTTTTCAACAATATTAATTCATTAATTGACAGGTCGTGCGAAATCATCCAATCATGTTATTTATTTTGATTGGAAATTAATAACATCTCCGAAATTTATGTCAAAGATTATTGTTGGTTTGACGACTTATTCAAGCTGTAGTTTCAGCAAAATTTAAACTTCGTGCCTCTGTAGCAGTCAGAGGGAAATTAACCGCCCCAACCATTAGTTAACCGCCCCAACCATTAGAATTTTCCTTGTAGGAAATGTGTTGACTTTCATTTTCCAAAGAGTGATTGGATAATCTGTTCATTCGAAAAAAGATACAGCGTTTTTCGTACATGTTGATGGGCGATTGGATTGAAAGAAGAAACACCCCTTGTGTAGAATATTGGGGTAGAATGAGGTAAATTACGGGTTCCTACGTTACTCATCATAAATCTTGTAAACTAACCGTAAACGGCACCTGATATCTAAGTCGAACTTCCTGTCGAGGTCAGTGGGCGTGGTCAGCGGTCCGTCAACAATTGGACCGACTAAAGCAGTTACTATCACTGATTAAAACTTCCATAGATATATCTCGCCAACAGCTCAAGCCTATGATTAAAAAGTTTAGAGACAAGTGTTCTACCTACGGGGCTATACACGCAATTAATCACTGTTGATGAAAAATAAGTTAATATAATAGAATTTTCAGTTGGATATCACAATGTCGTAACCACAGCTTGAATAGATTTAGTTATAATGGTAAGTGACCTGTCAATGAGATGATTTTTAGGTGGAGTGTCTCGCACATATTTTTCCTGCTTTCAAATAGATAGGCTTGAGAGCGGAAATTTGCAATTATCAATACTATATAAACGTAGTTTATAAACTAAATCAATTGTGGACTCCATGTATTACGAGCGTTTGAATAAATTATTGGGAAATATCATTGGAAATTACCATTTTTTCATGAATATCAAAATCTGGATAATACAAAGGCAATGCAAAGTATTAGTTTGTAAATTTAGTTCTCTCTCTCTCCCCCCTCTATCTCTCTCTGTCTGTGTGTGTGTTTTTGCCTCTTCTTCCCCACGCCACCGGAATATTTCTCTAAACTACCATTTTGGTGGTTTTGTAATTGCGGGTCATTACATTATTTTGTGGCTGAGTGATAAGAAATTTGCGGTTGGTTGTGTGTGTTTTTCATGAAACTCTGTCGATTCATTTGACGGGTTTTTGCCATTCAATGACATTATAAAGCAGAAGGCAAATTGGTGAAAGCAAAATGGTATTTCATAGGCAAACTTCTCTTCATCACGTTGTTTCCCACAAATTCATTTTAACCCATTCCCACACAATGACGCCTTTTGAGGCACCCACTGCGTATTTAGTATATCGAAAGTGTTTCCGGTTGTCCCTTTGTAAGCTAATATCATTACCGTCGTCATATACATTGATTGATTGATTGTGGTTTAACGCCACTTTTAACAGTATTTCAGTCATATTCCGGCGAACGGAGCACCTAACTATGCATTCCTATTATTTCTCACATCAGTCCTACCACTTCTCCAACTCCTCGTCCAACTTAGGTGTACGATTATAAACCAATTGTTGAGAGATAAATCTTAGAAAAGATATTCGCCGGGGTCGGGGATCGAACCCGGAACCCTAGGATTAGGAGTCCAAGGCACAACTGCGCTATGGCAGCGGCCAGTCATATACATACACTGAGCAAAAATGTAAATTTGGTCGGGCCATTCTTTTTTGCTAGCAAAGCGTCAGCTTTGATAGCTTATGTTAACAGAAATTTTTTTGAGGTCTTCTCAAAGTTCAATGAATGTAAACCGCCACTGGAAGCTTAACCACTGAATCCATCAAATGCCTACGCCATAAAAAATAGTTCTTACGTATTTCAGGAATATTTCAAACTCTTCTCAAATTATTGAGATCTCTGTCAAAAGCATGCTATTTGACCCATTCCCACTCAATTCTGCTTTTTAAGCATCTCAAGAAAAAAGCTTTGGAAAACATTGTGGACAATGAAGAAATTGCTTGTGACAAGCAATTTCTTATTCGTCCACAATGTTTTATACCCAACAAAGAAAACAATTTCTAACTTCAAGTATGCTTTGCTAGCTTACAGTACTTTCAGTACTTTGATTGTATGAGTGTATTAGTAATAATTTCTTTTGTATAAAGACCACAGACCCTCCTTGCACACTTAGGCGTGGCCAGCGACCTGTCAATTAGATCATATTAAAACGAATACATGCAAAATTAACCCTTGTCATGTTGAATTTCAATCTTATACAGAAATGCTTTAAAATCAAAGCTGCACTGGAAGGTTTTAATGAGGGTCAACATTTCTTTGAAAATTGATTATTTAATCAACTCTGGCTGAAAAGTGACGAGCTGGAGGTATGGACCAAAATCAGACTACACTTATATGCAGGCTGTTCTTTGTCTTTACCACCTACCAAAACAGGTATATTCAGCATGACAAGGGTTAAGTATGATAGTTCTACATTTTAAGTTCTACATCAAGAAAATCACCAAATGCGAAATATTTTTACTCAAATAATTGACGGAACGCTGATAACGCTCACTGACCTCAGGAAGGAAATTACATTTAGATATTAAAATGAGTTCTTTTGTGAGAAACATGTAATGAAAATTTAAATTGGTTTGTTGGCAACCTAAATGTCTTAACCCTTTCCTGGCGTCAGCTAAAAGTGTGTGTACACTTTGCAAAGTAAACAACCTACTGGTTAGAAATTATATTTATAAGAAATTTCTTATTTTCGCACAATGTTCCCCCCTCCCCCCCAAAAAAAAAACATGTCGGCTAATGTCGGAGTTCAATGTTTACATCCAGTCTAAATGAAAGATTTAAAAGGTTGACTCTTTGACCTGATTGACAGCCATCAGCCGTCTATTTTACGATGTCAGATCCAAATCGATACCATTGCACCTTTTAGTATTTAATTATTGATTTTTTTACACTATCCGTTTCCGATCGATAGGAAAATGTTATGGTTATTGTTTTACAGGGTGTAGGGCGTTTTATAACTTCCCAAATAACTAACGGTATCTACATTTTCTCAAAGATGAACATATTACCTCCAGTTTTAGGAAGTAGAATTCTGCTGATGCTTCAAATTGTCACTGAAGGTAAATGATATTTACTAGTAGTACCCGATTCATGTCAGTTGAGCTTGAGAAATTTTGGTTCATTATCTCTAGCAATTGAGCTTAGACGTCTTAACCCTTATCATGCTGAGCCCATAATACTCCTCCTTTGGCAAGAAGTACAGGTAAAGATTAGCATGAACAATTGTACAGTCTGATCTTAGTCTACACCATCTGCTTGTCCATATTAAGACAAAGTTGTTTAAAAGATGATTTTTCGAAATTAATAATAACCAACAATTAGTGATTGCAGTGTTTTCAGCCCTTTGATCTTTAAATGCATTTCTATACAGGATTTTATTCAAGATTGAAATATATTTGCAGTTGTCTTTATAAAATCACTTATAAAGACAACTGCAAATATATTTCAATTTCATTTGATGTCTTTAACTGGGTAAAGCTATTTAAGAACAACTGGACTAAAATATCCATCTCTAGTCCTCCTCTAATATCAGCTGTGACCATGGGTTTAAATTCATGCTTTGCTGCTATTCTAAATGGTTTTCCATTGGACAAAATAGTTACTTAACAGAACACTGGCTTATAGTCAGGAGATATATGCACCAAAGTTATCTTTGAAGTGATGTACTGGTCACTGGCAGTTAAAATTAAAACTGTACAAACAAACTATAAAAACATTATTTGAATGTTATTATCTATCTCCTTTCTCAAAAAAAGAGTTTAATCAATTTTTTTCTCTCTTGTTTCTTATGCAAATGTGTACTGTGTGTCTCTGAAACTCCGATCATCTTATAAAAGAAAACAAGAGCAACTATTTAAACCTTTTTTTCAGAAATATAGTCTATAAATGTTTATGACATTATTATCTTGATACATTGCTTATATCAGACATTATGAAGTATAGAGTCTGTTTTAATGTCATCAATGTGATTATTGTAATACTGTTCTTGTTCTTTTTGTCATCCACTTACTGCTGCTGTAAAGAGATTTAATCTGATGTTTAAAAAGGAATAGACATGTAGGATTATAAGAATAGTGCTATTTTCATACGGATATTACATATTTAAGAGGGATAGTACCAATATAAGCAACACTTTATCTATAAACATGTATTTCGATATTCAAATCCAACTATTGATAAAAAAAAAACAACATTATATTGAATGTAGGTTCAAATGGTTCATCTTAATTCTGTGCATAGCCCCCCCCCCCCCTCCATTGTTGCGGATAGCATCTACATTTTAATAGTTGGTATATCACTATTCAACCATTCCTAATCTAATCGTTTTCAAAAAAAAATTCATGCAAGTCTTTTTTAACATACAAACAACCGTCATTTAGAATAAAGAAGTGCTAGGATACAACCATAATCAGTTGGTATCAGTTATGGTAATGCTTTCTATCTATCTTATACTGCCCTACTACCCTTTTGGGTATTACTGGCAGGTAATGCTAGAGCTTTGTGTTGGTGTTTGTTTATCAGTCTTTCTTCCTCAAGTGTCTAAAATCACCTGTAAAAACATTAAGGTTGTGCATTTTTGAGAATCCTACGATCACCATGGAGTTAGGTGGGTATTCTAAGAACCATAGATCACACTGCCCCCATAGTAGCGCGTGACACTATGACGTCACGATTTTGACTGTAAAAGGATTATGTTGACATTTGTTCAACTCGAATTTCTGTCATCAAAATAACAAAATAATTGACATAATGTACACTTCAGCCCGAAAAGATAACATCGGAATTCTATTTCTTATCGTAAGTTGACCGTTTTCTTAAATTGAGTTTTATGCGTATTTTAGCTTTAGAGGAAGTATGTGTGGAGTATAATGAAGTCGCCAATAGCGGATATTCCACAAACAGCGGATCGGTTTTAATTTAGAGGTCTCACAAAGCAAATGTTTAGAAAGCTTTTTATTTGAATTATTACTTGCCTATCATCAAATGTACACATGGGCGTCGAACGCAAGAAGAAGTTTGATTCAAAACCGAAAGTTGGATACACCAAAGTTATCGGAAACTTGATAGTCTCACAGAATACTCTGAAATCGCATTGTTTTGAATTTCGTCAGCAGCGGTTTTTGTTCAAGTACAGAAAGTTTGCTAGAAAAATAAGCAATATCTGTATATCAATCCGAAGAACAGCACTTCTTTATACTGTTCAATCATCAAACATATCAGTGAAGTGAGTAATTTACAAGTTTTTCAGTTGAAAACAGCCTATGGTCGGGTTGCCAATAGCGGATAATTGAACTTTTTTGGAGGGGATGTCTAATTTCTGCATTTTCCACAATGTTTCCGCATTTTCTCTTTTTCATTGTCATGAAATAGTGGAATTATGCAGTTCAATCTAATATTTTTCGGGCCTGCAATCTTTTGAAGACTGGTCTATAATTTATCTTATTATCAAGGGATTGTTGTGCATTTTGTTTCAAATTATGATATTTTGAAGTGTATTTGTGAGTATTTGCAGCAAATAAAAGTGAAAATATAGTAATAGATTACTTTGTTCATTTTGATACTACCCCTTATCACGTGACTCTGTATCCGAGAAACGGTCCGCTATTGGAGAAAACGGTGACCATGTAAATAAAGCCTAATATACCAGCTAATGAGAACGTGAAACGAAAAAACAAGGGATCGACTTGAAAGAGCAGTAAAAAGTCTTTTTTTGGAAATAACAACTAAGCTCGCTTAGGAGATTCAAACCGAGTAAATTTTCGGGCATAGCGCTCAGCGATCAGCTATTGGCGACCTCACTGTACCATTCAAAAGTTTACTAGTGGAAAAAGAATGGCCGCCAAAAAGTCTTACGGTAGTCTGAGTCTGTTATACGTGTAACCTATGGGCGATCTACAGACAGCACCTTAGGTGCGGTCTTTCGCCCGTAAGAAGTCTGTTTGGTTTTCAAAGGAAAATTAATATCAGAGTAAAATAGGGCAGAACATAATACAACAAAAGGAAATTCAAGTTTTTCAGCAATGTTTAGACTTTCAAACCATCCGAGTTTACCAGATTACGTACTATGTTTCCTTACACTGTTTCTCGGCCAACAAAATGCACCATTTTGTTTCATAATGCTCCACTTTATATACATCCGAGGTTTGATTCGTAGAATTGGCGATTTGTGTAGACGACGTTTAGTAGCACGCATGGCTAATATCAAAATAGTAATTTTATCATTTTAATAACTTCACTTTTTGTGAATTTGTCGCGTGAAAATCTACAGAGATATCTCAATAATCTATCGGAGAGCATAAAATAATTGGGTTTATTTCTTCATTTCAGTAAATGGTTGGGTTACATACATGTCCTTATATAATCAAAATAAGGAAATCTGTGTAGAAAACAACGATGAAATCGACGACTGGAATAAAATGTGCGCAAAAGAAATTTGTAGAGCTGCTTCACAGGAGGAAAAGTAAGATTTTTGACAAGAAAAGACTCCATACACTGTCACCAACAGGCATGCAACAAGCGTATCACCGACATGGTGGTTCTGGTCTGGTATCTCACTCATTCTAGCAAGCGAATGAATTTTCTATCAATTAACGGATTTCTGGACACGCCCACTGAGGCTAAAATTGTTTTTACTTAGATATAAACCGGCGAGTCATTATCTAGTCCAGAGCGCATCATGCATACTTTAATTAGACCTTTTATCAGACCTTATGGATGCGAATTTGTTTACACTCCTCTCGAATTTGGAATAATCAAAAAAGAATTTGAAAGTACACAGTAGCTCTCAAACATTTCGTTAGAGCTCATAAGTTAATTAAGCTTGTGGAGTGTTCATTGGCTTTAAAGTTCGTACCAGGAAAATGATATCTTTTGCACCAACATTTTCAACTCTGATCCCCTGTCAAAATTGATACTACCACTGATGACGTAATATTAAAAATGCATTTAAAAAGTCCTTATTACTTCACGAACAGGGTTAAAGCTCGCGGATAGGATGTACCAAAACCATTTTAACTTTCTGAATATAAATATCTTTTCTATGAGTAAGTCCGAACTTAAAAACTCACTTTTGCATACATTAAAATCTACGTATAATATTTGCTGGCATAAACAAAAATATTATGATAATATAAACAGAAAACTATTGATAATAAACTGAAAACATAGAACCTTTAACACAAATATAAAGACAGATAATACCTTGATCTTTTAGACTGGAAAAAAAGACAAATATTTCGTAAACTTTGTAAAACGACGGACCACATAGGGATTGATTGAAATAGCGATCTATTTTTTGCCAATTTGCTTTAAAGGTCTAAAACACATCTGCGGTAATTAAATTTTTTGGGGAACTCCGTTATAAAAACATCAAAGGTTGTGTTTTTCAGAACGAAACAAAATAAAGTCAGAGGGGAATTTTTCTTCGACACGAATCAGTTATCCGATCGAAACCTCAGTATCGAGCTCTGTGATAAAGGATGTCCATCTCCAAGCTGTAGGGCTGACAACACAACATGTAAATACCATCTAAAGATTTGTTGTTTAAATCAAGGTAAGAATCACTGGCTTGTCCTTCACTATTAATAGTCCTCTGTGTTTATTTCCCCCCCCCCCCCCAAGAAAACGGCTTTGGAAAATATGGTGCAGAAATAATGATACTGCTTGAAGAAAATGAATTCCTTCATTATCCACAAAGTTTTCTCCTCCCCAAATAAACACAGCTTTTCAAAATTTATCAAGTAAAATGTCGTCTGCAACTTCTTTCAATGCGAATCAGTCAAACATTTTGTCGTCTTGAAATTGCTGAAAGGCACCGGTCTTTTTTAGGTAGGTTTTACATAATTGGCTGTTCACAAATGGATGGATAATCGTTAACCTAAGTGGGATAGCAGCTGGAGGCTAGGAAATGATGTAGTGGTAGTACTGGTGTAAGAAATACCAGGAATCCCATTGTTAGGTGCTCCAGCCTCGCGATATGACTGAAATATTGTTAAAAGTGGCATTAAACCCCATTCAATCAATCAATCAACATAATTGGTTGTACAAGAACAGATTAGAACTCGTCGTTTTACCCCTTGTCATGCTAAAACCGGAATATTCCGATTTTAGCAGGAAGTATAGACAAAGATCAGACTGCACATAAGTCCTGTCCATCCTTTTGAAACCACAGTTGTCCATTAAACTAATTTTCAAAAGAAGTATTTAATAGCTTAACAACAAGTACTACCAGTGTTTTCAGCCCTTTTATTTTAATGCAATTCTAAAAAGAATTTTATTCAGCATGACAAGGGTTGATATAATCTTTTATTTAAATCGGATACTCCTGTGTATCTTGTTGTTTGTCATTTTAGCCCGGCTGTTTTTTAGATAGCCCGAGGGATTACTATATGTCCTCTCCATAAATAGTTTTGGTCTGCGTCGTCCGAAATTTTGAATTTTTGTAATATCTCTGGTATTGCTGCACACATTCACTTTAAACTCGGAATAATTTAATTTTTAGTTTCGTCTATCAAAAAGGAGCGTTCTGATTGGTCGAGAAAAAATATTTATAACTCCATGAACACAATTTTGAGCACGCAGCGATTTTGTGTGCTTCCGCAAAAGTACCATACAAAAAAGTATCGACATTTGTAAAGCTTTTAGTTTTTTCGTTCGATGCTATTAAATTATAAGAAATGAAGAGAATATTTTTGTTTTCATGGAGGTATGAACCGAAAAACCTAATTTCACACTGTATGAATCCGCTTCGCGTATTCATACAGTGTGATTAGGTTTTTCGGTTCATACCTCCATGAAACAAAAAAATATTCTCTTCATCTCTTAAATATATCTTCACTATCAAAAGAGCAATCTATACTAATAGGAGGATAAATATAAATTCATTCTTGGACGAATTGTGCCCCTTTTCCTCTCAGAAACTTTACCCAGTATTAACCCATTCCCACACAAGAAAATTTTAGACTGGTCCAAATTGAAGGAAGCTGCAGACGACAATTTCAAATTGATGGAATTTTAATTTTTTTCGTCTTTAGGGATAGAAAACATTGTGGATAATGAAGAAATTGCTTGTTACAAGCAATTTCTTTATTTTCCACAATGTTTTCCAAAGTTTTTTCTTGAGGGGCGTTAAAAGGAGGGATTGAGTTGGAATGGGTTAAGCACTTGGACAGCCGATTGTTGGCATCCAAACGCAGTGTTCTTGTTTATCTTTTAGAAAGTCCTATTTTGGACGCCAAACATCCAAATGTGACAGCACAATGTCCTAGCAAATTCTCGATAGAGTCCTGTCGAAGCCGACACCATATGACCTACCATGAATGTGTAGACTCAGATCAGATCGGACAATTCGAGCACGCTGGTCGCTATTTCTGGACTAGTTCTTACATCACGACTCTGAACATTGATAATAGTAAGTCCTGAACAGAAACCTTTATTAACTTTAAACAGTCATTCAAAGACTGATAACTGGTTAAAAAATTCAAAAGAGAAAATAACAATAAGAAGAAAATTAAAAATAATCGCGAGAAAAACATTTCTTGCAAGATTTCTGTGGATTACCGTATTATAAAGAATATTGCTGGTTCGTAAAGGTTTCCCATATTTTGCAATTAAGAAATGAAGATAATATTTTGTTTTGTTATTGTTTTTTATTGAGGTATGAACCTAAAACATAATCACCTTGTATAAATAGACGAAGCAAACAAAACAAAAATCTTCTTCATGCCTTATAATTGAATGCTATCAAGCAGAACAAAGCAAATATTTTACTTGTTTAGAGTAAAGTACAGTTTTTTCCAGATGTATTTACGACGTTTAGGCCGCCAACAACCATTTTCTTTTTTAGCTAGCAAAGCGCCAGCTTTGATAGTTTAAGTTAACAGACAAAACTTGGAGGTCGTCTCAAAGTTCAACGAGTGCAAACTGCCACTGGAGGCTTAACGACTAAATCCGTTGAATGCCTACGCCATGAAAATAGTTCTTATGTATTTCAGGAATATTGCAAACTCTATTCAAAATTTAGAGAACTCTGTCAAAAGCATGCTAATTAACCCATCCCTACTCAATTCCACTTTTTAAGCATCTCAAGATAAAAACTTTGGAAAACATTGTGGACAATGAAGAAAATGCTTGTAACAAGCAATTTCTTTCATGTCCATGATGTTTCTAGCCTACAAGGGAAAGATTTTCCAAATTCTACCATGCTTTGCTAGCTTACAGTACTTTCAGTACTTTGATTTTTTACGTGAAACTGAACATAAACTTGACAAATAACGCTGTTCAATATCTGAGTGGAACTTCCTGTAGGAGGTCAGTGCAGGGGCAAAAGTTTTAGACTAATTGAACTTAATTTAGAAATATCCAATCACTCTACAGGTAAAGCGTCATACTTATTTTTGAAATGACGTCATAGGGAAAATTTGTTCTTAAATCAAACTCCTTTTGGCAGTAAATGCAATTTGTTTCGTTGAATTTGGATCTTAACCCTTGTCATGCTGAACCCGGAATATTCCGGTTTTGGCAGGAGGTGTAGACCAAGAACAGCCTGCACATAAGTGCAGTCTGATCTTGGTCTACATCTCCTGCATGTACTTTTCTTTCCAGAGTTGTTTAAGAAATCAATTTCTAAAAGAAATATTGTTTTTTTAACAATAAGTTCTAACAGTGCTTTCAGCCCATTGATTTCACAGCAACTCAGTAAGGTGATTTTTACAGTATGACAAGGGTTAGAATTTTATTACTTTTCATGATTAATACAAGAAAAATAATCCATTGTTAAAAATGAATTTGCAAAACGGTACAAGATAATACGAAACGCTCTAGTTTTGACTATTTAACCCATTACCACTCTATGTCCCTTTTGCACGCGCCAAAGCAAAATACCAGAGAAAAGCATCATGAGAAAAGGAGGAATTGCTTGATTTTCAAATACAAATAATCTTTGAATTATCGCCTGCAACTTCTTTCAATTTCGACCAGGCTATAAAAAAGAAGATCAGCTCGTAACACGAATCCTTCAGGCAAAAATTTGTGTAATATTCAGCTTACAATCAATTGCAGGGTCAGATATATGATGGTACTAGAGCAGTTTACACCCCATTTTGATTGCATGTCTTACAAAACCAGACTTTTACAATTTAGGTCCGTATTTTTAGCCCATTAAGACTGTGCCGGAAGTACAGACACAAAATGATCTAAAGAGCGTGATTTTGCCTATCACTGCAGAGCCTTCAACTTGACCTTATAATTGACCAATCAGTGGGCCTATCACTGCAGAGCCTTCAACTTGACCTTATAATTGACCAATCAGTGGGCCTATCACTGCAGAGCCTTCAACTTGACCTTATAATTGACCAATCAGTGGGCCTATCACTGCAGAGCCTTCAGCTTGATTTTATAATTACCTATTAGTGGGCCTATCACTGCAGGGCCTTCAGCTTGACTTTATAATTGGCCGATCAGTGGACCTATCACTGCAGGGCCTTCAGCTTGACCTTATAATTGACCAATCAGTGGACCTATCACTGCAGAGCCTTCAGCTGACCAATCAGTGGTCCTATCACTGCAGAGCCTTCAGGTTGACCTTATAATTGACCAATCAGTGGTCATATCACTGCAGGGCCTTCAGCTTGACTTTATAATTGACCAATCAGTGGACCTATCACTGCAGGGCCTTCAGCTTGACCTTACTATTGACCAATCAGTGGACCTATCCATTTGCTCCTTTGGTCCCGCTCGTTGCCTCAAACAGGAATTCCCGCTTCGATTTTAGATTTTGAATATTTATGGCCAGCAGCATGTATCAAAAAGTAGAATGGTTGGCTTGCTACCTACACATCGTAACTACAGCTTGAATAAGCTGTAGTTACAGTGTTTTAGTCGCCAAATCACCAAAACATTTCACACGAACGGCGTCCAATGTTGGAGTTCAAATCTTTCAATTTTTTCGGGTTGAATGATTTGATTTGATTTGATTGGTCGAAACATTCCTTGAATTGTGAATGCGTTTTTAGTGGAAGAAAGATTTCAACTGAATAGATGCCAAGCTGTTGGAGACCCATGACCAAAAAATCACTCATAAAATAACAGAATTGATTTTAGAAAACACGTCATCAGAATTAGCCAAGACAAACTAGATGTAAAATGGGTAAAACCTAAAAATAAAATTAGTTATTTTTTTGGAAACAGATTCGGTAGCATCTCCGTAAGCCAATGGTTCTAACTCCACCTTGTTAAATACGCTCGTAAGGAACAAGGCGGAGTTGGAACCCTTTGTTTTCGAAAATGAGTCGGTGGAGATGAAAGGAAGAATGGTGACTTTTTCCAAGCATTTTTGTAATTGTCGCTGCAACAATAATGCCATAACCCATTCCCACACGATAAATCTTCAACCTTGTCTTAATTGAAAGAAGCTACAGGGAACAATTTCAAGCTTTAAGATTTTTCGTATTTCAGGGTAGAAAATATTGTGTAAAATGAAGAAATTACTTGTGACAAGTAATTTCTCCTTTTTTCACAATGTTTTCCAATGCCTCATTCACGAGGAGCGTAAAAAAGTGGAATAGTGTGAGAATGGGTCAACAAAACATCCCAGGTTCTGTTTTTAGTAATGCTCCTTAAAAAGACTAGTTTGTATTTATTATTTTCTCTCAAAGGGAGAACTTTCTATAAATTGAGAGTGGGAAACGATGCGGCAATAATTCCGTCTCTCTTGAGCTCCGTTTTCATTTTTTCCAGTAAAAGGAAATGGCATGAGAAATTTGAACGTGTCAGTCAACACTAGCAAGACTGAATGTTTTGAGTATTGTCTGAATTTGAATTCGTCTACAAAGGTGTATTATATTGCTTTCAACTCATCTAATTCAGAGGTAGGTGTCCGAGGAGATTTTGTTAATTAGTAAATAATTGATTTATAACAAGAAAGTTATCTCTCTGTCTCTGTTACTCACCCCCCCCCTCTCGTACGATTCCCGGAAGCGGCACATATCCTTTCCGACTTTTGTCTCTCACCAACGGATGGATAATCGTAAACCTAAGTGGGGTAGCAGCTGGAGGCTGTAATGGTGCGAGATATACCAGAAATCCATTGTTAGGTGCTCCGGCCGGCTTGATATGACTGAAAAATTGTTAAAAGCGGCATTAAACCCATTCAAACAAACAAACTCTCTCTCTTTCTCCCCCTTTATGTGTCATCCCTCTCTCCCTCTCTGCATATCTTTGTATCTTTCTGCCTTTGTCTCTCCTTTATTCCTTTTCTGCCAGACTGTTTGTATGTAGGTCCTTGTCTCTCTGCATCTCGCGCGCGCTCTCTCTCTTTCTCTCTCTCTGTCCACTATCTATCTATCTATCTATCTATCTATCTATCTATCTATCTATCTATCTATCTATCTATCTATCTATCTATCCACTCTTCCACTAGAGCTGTCAAAATCTATCTATATATCAACTCATTTACTTAACCAGTCGAATTGTTTGTTTTATCGACTAGTCAATCAAGCAGGCAATACTAATGTTGGTAAAAATAAGACTATAAAGCTACGACCAAATAAGACAATTCTCTAGCTCTTCATTTCAGGAAACGTGTCAGTGCTTCACTAGAGACCCTGCTTACAACCAAGCAAACTTTAAAGGGAAGTTATACGCAGTAAGAAATAAAACTGGAGACACGTATTGCGATAACTATTCAAATGAAGACTGTATAGCTGTCGTATATCAAAACTCTACTGTGTCGTATAGTATAAAGAACTGTTCCAGCAAGTATGCTAGCCTATGTGGACCAGGTATTATCAATATACAAGAAGGTGCTCTGGTAGGATTACAACCATTACAACCATTTAAGATTTGAAGAGAATATTTTTTTTTTATTGAGGTAAAAGCTTAAAGATTTTATCACACTGTATGAGTACGTGAAGCGTATGAAAGTTCAGCCAATCAAAACGCTTGAATCTTGATAGACGAAACTAAAATTGAATTATTTTGTAGTAACCGAGAGAACTTAAATTTCACATGTTGTTGATATAAGAAAGATTCGGCTTAGCAGATAGTTCAAGAACGATTCAGAACGTAGACAGCCATCCGTCAGTTTATTAAAATATGTCTTAAATATGTTTTAAATATATATCCAGAAGGTCTAAACGACCCATAAGTACTTTACAATATAGCGTATTATCAGTATTTGATATATAGCGGACACCATACAACCACCAAATTAAAATGATACATTGATACATCGAGTTATTTCAAATCGGAATCGAAAATGGTTAAGAAGTTCGTATTTAACTAGCTCGTTTTAACAAATTTACTAATTTTTATGCTGAATTGTTTTGACTGTTATTTTTTCAAAATCACAATAATTGTATCAGTATATCGTAAGATTGGCTTTATGAAATTTGACATACAAGCCGTTTGGTGACCAAAATCTCATACTATCAACTTATTAAGGTTGTAAGCGGTAGCTACAAAACCTTGACCGTCAAATGGTTCTTACAATAAAGTTGTTTTATTACATTACATAAAAGATTTATTGTGATTATAGACAATATTCGAAATGACCAAATATAACAAAATATCAATGTTAACTGCAACTTTCTACAATTTTTTTTTTACAGACGACGCTTACTCCAAGTATCGTCCGCCATTACTTTCGAATTGGATTAGTCTAAATATTCATTTCTTACAGAACTGAGTCACCCACCAGCCTGTGATAGAAATCCTATTACCAGTACATCGTCGAATAATCCATTTTACCCGTCTTGGAATCAAGGTAATAGTGAAATACTCTTGCCCTTTTTTCAAACAAGATATGTCGATGTAATCCTCAAATATGTAATGGATTAAAGTCTTGTCCGGTCCACCATTGTTCAGTATTTCTCTTTTAGTTCAGAGTGAAAAAAATGAATCAGGTAACAATAGAGAACCAATTAAAGACATGTTTAATTCTAAAACTTGGATAGAATTTAGATCAGTACCCTCTCTGCAAATAACCAATCAAAATAATGCTCTATGAATAAGGAAGTTACATTATGCTGATTAGACAAAAGCAGTAATGTGTATGGCCCGGCCCCTATGTACCCTTGTAACTGCCGTGCAATTTTGAAGCTGATTAACATGCATAGTAATTTTACAGAAAGATCGTTCAATACGCCAATAATTACCTGCTGTTAACGTTCCGTGATCTAATCATGCATTTCATACGATACCATTCATGCTCGATTGGGTGATAAAACTAGCTAAGGTGTTGTCGGAACTTAAGTATTGCCAAGAAGTTTTGGGCCAGTCTTTCGGCGTGCAGAACATAATCATGTTTTAATACCTTGGAGGCTAACAATAATTGGCAAAGAATCGAACGAAAAAGTTATCGATATGATGCAGCCTTATGAGACCACCACCCCGTCCTCGACCAAAGTAAAGAAAAGCGAGCGTTGTCTTGTACTAGTAGGTTAACCCTGTCCATAACGTCCACCCCAACGCCCAGTTTCCACGACACACAGGACCACCAAAAACACTCTCCATCGGTATCCACGCTGACGTCGACCTCACGCATCAATACAATATGTACTCTCGTCGATAAGCATAACCATTTTCCATCGATTCATACATCTTCGATGACGTAAAGCCCGTTGCCTTGGTAAATGTATTAATTTCGGTCCGTTGTACGAACGACTACAACATAAGCTGGCTTCTTTTAAACGTCGCCGCAAAGTTCTGGAACTACTGTGTGGTCTACAAATTACAAACCGTAGTACTATACGTGTCATTTTGATCCGCAACACTATTGTGTAAATGAGTAAGCTGAAAATTTCTGTCCCGGCTTTAAGTTGTTATACTCATGGCCGTATATAACGTATCAGGTCCGCAACAGTCTCATAAACAAAAACATCGAATGGTTCTTTCGTCTACACGAAATATAAGGTCTACATATGAGGCTGAAGTCCCTTTTTCTTGTCTTTTGGTTGAGATTTATCTAACAAATCACTGTTGAAACACAGTTTTCAGACACGTGAAAATCGTCGCCTTTACTGAATCTCTGTAACTCGATACTGCATTGAAATCAAAACTGGTTTTATCAGTTTTGAATGTGTTTAAAAGAAAAAAAGGCAAAAATTCAAGATCAAACATTTGTTAGTTTTGAGACCATTAAGGAAACCGAAACTGGACAAGACTATTTATCTTAAGAATATTTCTTTTTTTTTCTCAAACTCATCTACACGAAGACATGTTGCTGGTTATATGTAAATTCCTTTATTTCATGCATAACTGAAAACTTCGGATAATTCGTTAAAAACTGATCCGTCAATAACATACATGTATATGAAAATTTAAGTTTTGTTAGTATAAATTTATATTTTGAGATAGATCAAAAGAAATTAAACATAGACCAAACAATAGACTCAATTACGGATTAATGACTAATTTCTAACCCATCACGTGACTACTATATTGTGTTTTAATTCTCACCCCCACCCCCACCCCCACCCAAAAGAAAAATGGCTCAAAACTCTTTAAACCATTCCCACCGAATGACACTTTTTGACACCCTCAAGAAAAAAGCTTTGTGGAAAATAAAGTTAATGCTTGTTACTAGCAATTTCTTCATTTTCTACAATGTTGTCTACCCAGAAAGTTGAAAGAAATAATCCAAAATTTCAAAAACTTTGAATTGTTGTCTGCAGCTTCTTTCAATTTGGGTCAGTCTAAAAAAATGCCGTCTGGTAACGGGTTAAAATTAAATTTGGAATTAGTCAGACTCTTAGTCTTTCTGAGACTAAGGACAATTTTAATTTTGGATGAATTGTCGTACAATCAAATAAGCTTAATCTTAGCAAAACATCATTGCATCCTGCCTTTTTTATATAGCTTTGCCCAAAAATTTTTCTTTTGCAAAATGACTATCTGGTGTCCAACTGTCAAAAACATGTTTTCTAAATTGAATATCAGGCGA
This sequence comes from Fragum fragum, assembly GCA_946902895.1. Classification (NCBI taxonomy): domain Eukaryota; kingdom Metazoa; phylum Mollusca; class Bivalvia; order Cardiida; family Cardiidae; genus Fragum; species Fragum fragum. Next base: position 29,963,232 of record OX336372.1, read on the forward strand.
CTCTCATCTTTTAAGAAAAACTTAAAGATTCAAACCCAAGATGTATTATATATGTAGTAAGAACGAATTCGTCACTCTCCTTAATTCCGATATTATAATTGGTCTCAGTTTTGTTTGTCTTGTTTTGTTTTACATTTTAGACTGTTATATATTTTCATTGATGTTTTCCATTTATTTACAATTTTCAGATTCACCAATGTGAGTATTTTTTTTTATCTTTGTGTCATTTTCGAAGTAAAACATTCACAACCCTTGTCGTGCTGAATAAAATTCTCTAAAAAAAGTCATTGAACTTACGGGACTGAAGCACTTGAAACACTTATTTTGGGTTAATATTTGTTTTGAGATTTAGCTTATAAACAATTCTTCGAAGGAATAGCACGTGGTGTAGACAAAGATCAGACTGCACTTTTTTGCAAGTTGATATTTGTCCAAACCTTCTATCAAAACAGAAATATTCCGGGTTAAGCATGACAAGGGTTAAGATAGGATAGTAAGATTATCAGTATCACGTTATAAGCGACTCTATAACCCTGGTTCAAAACCAACCTTATATAATTTGATTTTGTTTTCTGCTTCAATATGCACAATGTCTATGTTTAGATAATTGTAAGTTAAGACTTGTATATAATTTTCGGGGCTGTCATAATATCGACAGATTTCGAGTTATCATTTTTAATGAATGGTACTTTGCCATAACACTATAACATTTTTGTTAAGTGCTAGCCGCAAAGTTTGTCATTTTTTTCCGAGTCACTTGTGCCGTAAATTGACCGTTAGTTTTCTATCAAATAACATCCCGACGGTTTGTTTGTTTGTTGCTTTACATATATAAAAGGTTATTCAACGTATTGTCTCATTGCTAAGTATGATTGACTTACCTGAGCTATTTTGATACCCTAATTTCCGTCGTCCACCCCGTGATATTCACAATTTATTAAAACATATTCTCCTCCTAAACCAGTTGCCATGACTATAAAAGTGGCGAAAATAATGAAATATTTAAAAATCTTCTTCTAGGCCTAGATCCCACGTTTGAATGCGTAAGACTGAAGTCTCAAAGAAAATTACTCATTTTTGTTAATGCTATTGTTAAGTGAATTAATGAATGGTCGCCGCAGCCAATGAAACGATCGAGTGACCAATCGAAGTTTTCCCTTAGACCCTTGAACTCCGACATTTATGCCAAACTTGTTTAGTTGTTTTGCGACTTATTAAAGATGTAGTTACGATGTTTTGGACACCAAACAACGATTTGCCTTTTATCTATGCTCTACACCATTTTTTTTCTACAAAAAAAGCGAATTGCCATGTCGGAGGTCAGTGATCATGGCCAGTGACTCACCAATACTAGAATTGTCTATCAAGAATGAGGAATTATAAGTGACCGATTTAATTATTCTTCAGCGAAAAAAGGTAAAGAATACAGAACTATATTGTATTTGAGTTGTTCCGTATAAACTGTCTCAAACGTGATGATAATCATATTGACTTTTTTAGCTCAACTGATCACAGAATTTGTGGTAAGCTATTGTGATCGGGCATTGTCCATCGTCCGTCTGGCGGGCTATTCGTCCACAACATCGTTTAAATCTTTTTCATCCTAAACCGGTAAGCTGATCAAGCTGAAATTTGGTAGAAACGATGAAGTATTTGTTGTTAAAAGAATTTAATGCAATGAAGAACTCTGGTTGCAGTGACATTTGAAATTTGGAAATTCTGCTAAATCTTACGGTTTCTTTTTCAGAAACTACAAGGGTAATTGCATGTATTTCATATATATAGCATTACCACAGTATTCTACCAAGTTCCTAAAAATCATACCTCTAGGTAAAAAATGGCCCCATCCAGTAGGTCGAAAGTTTGGGAGAATGCTCATTTAGAGGAAGTTCTAAAGTATTTTCCTCCTATTATATAAGACATGGGGCATTCGTATTTTGTACATGGCATTATTAGATGATTTTGTACTATGTTACCAGAATTTATGCCCCTCCGGTAAAAAATGTCCTTCCCCAATTGGTCGAAATTGGGTTTATTCGCTATATTTGAGCAAGTTGTAGAGTTTAGAATATACTTATATCTGGATTGTAGCTGAACCTTATAGTTAACTATCATGGTGTTTGAAGTTATGTCCTTTTGAACAAAAATAGACAGTCAAAGTCATGAAAAATGCTCAATAACAGGATTTTTCAAATATCTTCCCCTCCCAATGTATAAGGTGTATTGTATTCATATGTGGTAAAGTATATCCAGATTTTTATCTGCAAGGATTACTAAAATCATAGCATTACCCCAAATCTCTAAAATGGTCCCACACCAGAGACCGAAAAATGTGAAAAAACGCTCAGTCACAACAATCTTCTCTCAAAAAGTTCACCCTATCTCACAATATTTTCCAAACATAATTTCCTTTAGGGTGTACCTGATTCTTAATAAAACTATAGATCCTAAGACATTCATACATGCTATGAACTACATTTTTTACTGTGCCCAAAATCTTACATTTGTTATATTTAATTGGATCTTTTCTTTTTACAAAGAAAACTCTAAACGTTTACCTCTTTTCTGACTTCTTAGTCTTTCACTCACTACAAAACACCCCAAAAAACAAAAAAACGGTGTTATTATAACTTTTATATTTTTACTTTCAGCGAAAGAGATACCACAACTACAGAACACAAGGCCGTGGGAAATGGTATATATTTTTTTATAATTGAGAAATCGTTTAGGTCGCCAACTAACGATTTTCTTTCTTTTTACATGCCATTAGCTTTAAATTTTGCAAATTTATGTCTTACAGAACCTAAGTTGAACTTCCGTTTCGGGTTCAATGGGTGGGGCCAGCGGAGTAAGTGGGCGAGATTAGCTATTGGTCAATTAAAACATAATACAACTAACGCGAATAGGTACAATTTTGGAGAATCGTAAATCAGACAATTGAACGTTGATTTATTAATTGATTGGTAGAGTTTTACGTCTATAAATATCATCTGAAGGTCTCAGATAAAAAATTGACCAAATCTAGGCCAATTAAGATTGTTAATGCAATCAGGATGGATATTGCAGGAGTGGTATTAAGGAAAAAGAAAAATGGTCTTTCCAAAATGGACCTTTTTCTTCCAAAAGGGGCACGCGTATTCATTTCTATAGTTATGGGGGCCTAACGAAAACGGGCAGTGTATAAAATATGCGGCATATATCAACTGAACATACTGTCAAATATTTCCGAAACTCATAAAAAAGTACTTGTAATAATATTCGGTATTGAATTCTTAAGGGAGGTTTAAGCACACGCAAAAGACGAAAAATCTTTAAATTCTTTTAATCAACGCGCAAGACGAATATATTTACCAGTAAGATCTTACTACAATGTGACCAAAAAAGTACACTTGAAATTATCATATGTAGAAAGAAAATAGCTAATTAGAGGATAGAAAATAATTCTGAGTATTTAGTCTGTTTGAACGGAAATAATTTATGGATCATCGTCCCAGTCCACTGACTCCGATTGTGGCTCCAACTTGGATATTATTTTTCCAAATGTATGGCCAGTAAAATTTAACAAAGAAAATAAGTTGGTTGAATGGCGACCTAAACGTCGTTACTATAGCTTTAATAAGCTGTAGTTACGACTTGTAAGTCACCAAACCAACACAAATTCTTCACAAAAGTGTCAGCCAATATCACTTCCTGTCTAAATGAATAATTTGATTGACAGATTGATTCTTTGATTGACAATCGAGATCGGTCAATATGGGATAGCTGTTTTTCACATTTTTTTCACATTTTGTGTGAATTTACGTGTAATGAATATAATCGTCATTATATTTTCAATGAAGGAAGTTTGTTTGTTTGAAACGGGTTTTACGCCGCTTTCAACAATCTCTCAGTTAAATCGCGGCGACTGGAGCACCTAACAATGTATTCCTGGTATTTCTCACACCAGTACCGCCATCACATCCTCTCCTAGCCTCCAGCTGCTATCCCACATAGGTCTTCGATTATCGACCCATTGGTGGGAGACAAATAGTCGGAAAGGATGAGTGCCGCCGTCGGGGATCGAACCCGGGACCTCTAGATTGACAGTCCGGCGCGCTACCAACTGCGCTATGACGGCGGCTCTATGAAGGAAGGAATGATATAACTTCAGATACGAATTCCCTATTACATGAAACCTAAGTTGTGAAGGAATGGAATGAATCATAAAAATTTAATTCATTGAATAAATTAAAGAGAAAAAGAAAAATAGGTTTTACGGATTGATGGAATAATATGACCTAAATTGTGTCGTTTATTAACAGGGATATCAAGTGATTCAATCAAAATAATTGTTCTTGTCGTCTCCCTGCTGATGTTTGCTGGATTCTTATTTGTAACCACATACGTCTATTCGTAAGTATTTATCATTAAACATATCAGCATGCCATCCTACATTTTGACGGATTGAAGAAAAGTTATTCAAAAGAAAAAGTGTGAATATAATAAGGTTTCAAACAATATCTTCTTTTATCGCAATATATTCTACTCTTTATGACAGTACTATATGATATTATTTTTGCGACGTTATCACGATGTTTCAGGATTACTTACAGAGCAGTATGCGCTCTCGATTGACCTATCGCGGCTGTCAATCAAATAATCAGTCGACCAACGAAAGCATTCATTAAGACCTGGAATGAGTTTTGAACCCCGACTTTGGCGGACACTTTTGTCAACTATTTTGTCAGTTTGGCGACTTAAACCTCATAACTACAGCTTATTCAAGATGTATGAAAGTCGCAAACCAACCATTTTACTTTTTGTTTCATGCTATTAGCCATAAATATTGCAAATTAATGCCGTTGAAAATCGAAGCGGGACTTCCTGTTGGAGTCAGTAGGCGTGGTCAACTGTGTAAGTGGGCGGGGCCAGCGATTGGTCAATTGCTCATATGATGGTCAGTGGATATTATTTGTGCTTTGCCCTGAAGTGATATTTTTACAAAACGTACAATTGCTAAAAATTCATCTCATAGAATTGTCGTAGTGAACATCACTTGTTCGACTAACACACCTTGTGGAGAGTTGTTTGAGTGTCAACAGCTTTGTATAAACCTAATGATTGTAAAAAATACGAACAAAAATGGCCATGAACCTAAGAATCTTTTAAGACAAGAAAATCGAAATGAAATTACGAAACAACAAATGTAGATTTAAAGACTGAGAAAATTAATTGTCAGAAGAATGCCTTTGGGGTAATGTATATCCTTTTTTATGATTCTTTCTTTTCTTTTTGTTACTAGGAAGAGGAAAAACAGAAGATCAAAGCACGTTGAACGAGCGAGACCAAACTCGATTTCAAACAGGACATATCAATTACAACAAAACACAAACACGGACGAAGAAGAGCTGTACACATCGATTACGGAAACTGCCGATGCGTTACGTATGTATCCTATCTGTGTTTTCCTAAAGGTCGATCATGAAAAAGGAGGAGTGGTTAATTCAACGCTTATTTCATCCTCTAATTACTAGTTGTCTTTGTGCGTATTGATACAGTTAAGTGGTGTTTTTTTTGTACCAAATTCTGTCTTTTTGTTTTTGTTCCTCTTTTTGCAGTAATTTGTTCACAAATTTTACAGGATAGCGAGTAGTTTATTTAATGTAATACCAGACGGCAAAATTTTAGACTAGCAAAAATTGAAAGGAGCTGCAGACGAAATTTTAACTTTATGAAATTTTAGATTTTTTCAATTTCAGGTTATGAAACACTGTGTAAAATGAAGAAATTGCTTGCAACAAGCAATTTCTTCATTTCACACGATGCTATCCATATTGTTTGTCTACTGAGATGTCAGAAAGCGTCATTGTATGGGAATGGGCTAAAAAATACAGAGCATCTAATTGTTGATTTAAGAGATGAAGATAATATTTTTTGTTTTCATGGAGGTATGAACCGAAAAACCTAATCACACTGTATGAATACGCGAAGCGGATTCATACATTGTGTGATTAGGTTTTTCGGTTCATACCTCCATGAAAACAAAAATTATTATGTTCATTTCTTATAATTTAATAGCATCGAGCGAAAAATGCAACAACTGAACAAATTTTGATACCTTTTTGTAGTGAACTATTTTGTGCGGAAGCATTCAAAATGGCTGCGTACTCAAAATTTTGTTCATGGAGGTATGAATTAAATTTTTCGACTAATCAGATCGCTCGTTTTTGATAGACGAAACTAACAATTAAATTATTTTGTTGTTATTTTCTCTCTTCTTTAAGCGGAGATACGACGACCACTATTACCCCCAAGAAATAAAATGGGACAAGATCACATTTTTCACGAAATGGAATATTCTACACCGTCAGACGCTGTCTCTCCGTCAATTGATATTTATACAGATACCTACGACAACCCACTACGGAAAGCTACAGGGAGTTCTGGAGAAGCTTTGGATACTCCTAACATCAATAAGGATAATTTTGAACTATCCCTTATTGGTTTTAACAAACATTTCAGTAGTGATAAAGAGACAAATATCAACTTACCAAGTGAGTCGCTAGTTTCTATAGGGGATTTAAAGGGAGCAGATGGTGGGTATGAAATAACAAGTAGTGTAATAAAAGAAACCAGTTGTTCATCTCATAATACAAACCCGTATTTTACGCTGACAAAACAAATGAATAGCAAAGAACCCGAAAACCAGAATCAAGAAGATCAAAATGTTAATTTAAAGAATGAAGGTGACAATTCTGACTATGAGGACATCTCCGTTATTAATGGAGATATTAGCTTTGTTAAATCAAAACCAGGTTTTAACGTTGAACAGGAGTGTTACAAAAGAGACGAAGAAGAAAAGAGTTTGCTGTGTACGCTATCCCCTTACCTGCTAAAAGAGCTTAATATCAGAATAGTTCCAGACAACAATGAATATGCTGTAAATGTCATTCAAAGAAAAAGCAGTTCGAATGTAAACTTATCAAACCTTGATCCCTCTGGCAGAGATCGTGAGAGGCATGAGAATGTGGAACCGGAAGCAGATTATGACAGACTTGGGTATGTTGAACGAGTCATGAATGCAGGGCGAAAGAAAAACTTGTACAACCATGTGGTTCTGAATCAGAATATAAAAGAACCTTGTTCCACTCCAAATAGACGAGGAACAATATAAGAGGAAAGAATAGCAGAAGATAACTTGGATAAGAAAATTTGTACAGTCATGTTTTGTGGTGTTCTTCTTTTTCCGTCTTAGAGGATGGATACCACACGACTATAATATGTCGCTTGATTTGTTTGAATGAGGTATAAGTTTATTTTAACAGTATTTCAGTCATATCGCGGCAGCTGGAGCACCCAACTATGGATTCTTGATATTTCTCACACCAGTACTACCACTACATCCTTTCCGAGCCTCAAGCTGCTCAACCAAGTTAGGTCTGATTATCCACCCATTGATGGGAGACAAATGACGGAAAGGATATTAGCCTCGATCAGGGATCGCACCCGGGACCCTATGATATGGAATCAGGCGTGGTACAAACTGCGCTATGGCCGCGACAATGTGTCGCTTGAAAAGTAGAGAATAGTTTGGATAGTACCAAATACCGATGTAATCAGGTAGAGGTCGCAGTACTTTATCCAGAGTCGATTAAGCCTAGACGCAACCAGATTATATTGATTCTTTAAGAATTCTATGCATTATGCCATATTAATTCATAGCGTATAAGACATCTGAAACACATTTTCTAATAAAAAAAATACGTGCACAGAATAATTTGCTCAGTCATTTGTAGTTTCAAGATTTAATCTTCTAATTGAAGTAGTCCCAGCTTTTTCTGTTGGTAGCAAGACATGAATGCTTCCCCCCTTTTTTCTTCTTCTTCTTTTTTTCTAAGCAACGATACTTTTAGATCATATGAATCATCCGATTCTAGATAAAACGTCACTCAAGGTTGTAATCTATAGCTGCAAAGGTCGATATGGAAAAAGCACAGACATCTACACATAATTCCGATTTCAAATGACAACGTCTGTGACTTGCCCTGTTAGTCAAGAAAATATGTAGCTTTCGCCCATGATTTTTCCCCAATTCTGTGTTTCTCGAGTTTTATTTCTTTCGCTGACCTTTCATCGACTAAAGTCTTAATCCGCTCCTAAAAGGCTATTTTAAGTGCCTAATGTCCGTCGTGTGTCGTCCTTTGACTGTCAACTATCTCCAAAACCTCAAGGCTAATTGACCAATCGCGATTGTCAATCAAGAAATCAACCAACAAATCAAATCATTCATTCAGCCTGCCATTGAGCTTTGAACTCTGATATTGGCTGCCACTTTAGTTATTTTTGTTTGTTTGTTTGGTGACTGAACGTCAAAACTACAGCTTATTGAAGTTGTAATTACGATGATTTCAATTTTCTTACATGGTTGTGTGGCTGTAAATTTCGCAAAATAACGCCATTTGAAACCGAAGCGGGTCTTTCTGTCGGAGTCAAAGGGCGGAGCCGACGGAGTAAGCGGAAGAAGCCAGCAATTTGCCTATTTGAAGCAGGTTGGTATAAATGTTCTTTATATGGTCCTGTTTCAATCTAGTGTAAAGAATTAATTCCCCGCGAAAACTGTTTTCCAAAGTCAGAAGGCATATGCCTTATATATTTACATATATTTTGTATCAATTACCATTTCATTTACCTCTTTCAAAGTAACGAGCATCATAACCCTGGTTAGGAGTAACTAACCGAATAGAACTAACAACTAAGGAAATACTTTTTTCTAAATGGTCCTAAAGACAAGGAACACTACAGCCGTTCCATTTTCTCAAGAACAGAAAAAAAGTTTTCGAAAACATCGTATGCTTTTGCTTATATGGTTCGAGGAAAAAGTCTACACGTTTTTTTTTAATTCTATGTAGAATTTCTCCTTTCCAGAAATGAGGGTTTTTTTTAGGAAATTTCATCCTCGGATACCCCGGATTCAATGTCACTTACATAGATTTCGAAATCAAATAGGATACAGACTACTCATAAGAAATATTTTAGGAAGAATAGTTTTTGTTCAAATCAGTCTGACATATTTCAGTTTGCTTTGTCTAGAAAAGCCACCAACAGAGGAAAAAGGTTTTCGGTTCAAATATGCCACACAAATGCCTATAACATTTTAAAGTATGCACCATTTCTGTGATATAGTGACTTAACTTGACTTCTTAAATAAAACTTTCAGTTGTATCTGGATTATGTTTTGTCAGCCGTTAACACCTTATCTATAATCCTAACCACATAATTAAGTTTTTACATAGATTTGTAGAAAGCGAAGTCAGAACCTGGAAATTTTGAAATAACCCTGGCTGCATAGCTCAGTATCTTCGAAATGGTAAATTAAGACAACGTGTCATTAGTCAGATTTTTCACGGTCAGGAATTTAGAACCAAGAATCAGTAAAAAAAAAAAAAAAACACAAAAAAGCAAGAATACGACTTCCGAGTTCATGTAAATATGCATTTTCTTTACCAGACTAATATATGCTGAAGTAAAACGTCCAGTATATTGGCCTTAAAAGACACTGATAATCCCTTAACCCATTCCAACACAATCCCTACTTTTTACACCTATCAAAAAGAGCTTTGGAAAACATTGTGGACATTATCAACCTATAATGACATCTGCATCTTCCAGTCTAAAGCTATCTCATTTGAGAATAGGTTAATGAAATTTGCGTTTTAAGAATAATTAGTTCAGTTTCTCGTAAGAATCCAATAGAATCGATACAAGAGATTAAAGATGGTATACAGTTCTCTACTGCCCTAAAGATCTCCATCTGTGAAGAACAGACTAAAGAACGAAAATGAGATTATAATATTGTTAAATGAACTATGTTCTCTTCAGGAATAAAACTATTGTGCAAAATTATTGTGAACAACAATGGTTTGTGCAGGACTTCTTAAGGGCAACGTATGTACAAGAGGACAGCATTGGTCTTAATTTGCTTACCTTTTTTAATACCGACCTGTACCGACCCGGGATTTTATTTAATATGTACTTGACAAAATATTGAGGAAAAAGGAGAACTTGCTTTTAAAAAGCAATTTCTGCTTTTCTCATAATATTTTCTACCACATTGGAAGGTTCATTTCAAAATGCATACAGTTTACATTGTCGTCTGCAGCCTTTTTTAAGTTTGAACCAGTCTTAGATTTAAAAAATAAAGAAGAAAGAGTTAAAGATGGAGAAACACACTACCATCCAACAAACATGGACGAATTTTCATAAACATGAAACTCATAATTTAATTTTTTTCAAAAACGGGTTATCTGGTTGGTAAAAAAAAATCATACTTCCATGAACAAAATTTTAACCTCGGCTATTTTGTATTCTTCCGCACAGAAAAGTTCCATGCTAAAAAGTATCAAAAAATGTAAAATGTTTGATTTAATTACTCGATGCTATTAAATCGTAAGAAATGAAGAGAATATTTTTTGTTTGCATGGAGGTACAAAACGAAAAGACTAATCACACTGTATGAATACGCGACGCGTTTTCACACAGTGTGATAAAGGTTGTTCTCTTCATACCTCCATTGAAACAAAATTATTCTCTGCGTCTCTTACATGAACATTCAAAGAAATTAGTTAAATCTTCATTGGGCAACAAAATCATTGTATAAATAACTACAGCTTATTGCAGCGATTTGGCCGTTATTCCTCTAGGTATGTAGCCGAAATATTTTCGCAATTCAGCCTGTATATTTAAGAAGTGGGGAGAATAATTTTTTGTTTTTGTGCATTGAGGTATGAACCTACAAACTTAAACACACTTGTGTAAACCCAAAAACTGATTCATACATAAGCGTGATTCTGATGTAGGTTCATACATAATACATGATAACATAAATTTTCCTCTTCTTTTTTTTTTTTTTTTTTTTTTGAAATATTTGAATGCCATCAAGCAGATCAAAGTACACGAAATAGTTGCGTGCTCAAAATTTTGTTCATGAAGTTTAAAAACAAATGACAGCAAATCAAACTGCTTGCATCTTGATAGACGAAACCAATATTAAAACATTCAATGATGACCGCTTTCCTTTTGACAGATAAAATTTTATTTCACCCAAGTATATTTGATTTCGCCCACGTACTTGGAAGAGTGAGACGGAAACAACTAGAATGTGTTCAATATGATTATCTCTTAAAACAGGAAAACATAGATGGGCGAGTTGAGAATTTGAGTTCCGTAAATTATTGAAATTTCTTTCCGCAATTATGATCTTAATTGTTCATTAGAAATTCAAAGCTCGCCTTTTAAAGTATTTGAATTCTTCAGATTGATCAGTAATGTTGTAATTTGCGGGTTATTATCGTCCTTCAATTTACCTTTTCATTGAAAATCTTGAAATAAAAGTTTTCTATAAGAAACACCAGTATCAGTATGCATTGTCGTAATATGTTTTGCTCTGCTGAAGATTTTGAAAAGGAATCATTGCTAATCAAATAACACGTTTTCGATTTCTCTTTCTAAACCCATTCCCACACAACACAATTTTAAACTGGTCCAATTAAAAGAAGCTTCAGACGGCAATTTCAAGTTAAGGAATTTCATTTTTTTTTGGGGGGGGGGCCTTGGTAGAAAACATTCTGAATGATTAAAGAAATTGCTTGTATCAAACAATTTCTTCGTTATCATCAATGTTTTCATATGTTTTTTCTTGGCGGGCGTAAAAGGAGGGCAGTGTTGGGATGGGTTAAGAGGATTGTCTAAAACTGGCATAAAGATTTGAGAGAAAAATTGCCTGAAAAATAAAGCAATACAGACAGATCGCTGGTAGTGCCCCCTGACTCCGCTGACCACACCCAGTATGTCCGACAGGAGTTCCACTTCGGTTTTAATGCCATTATTTTGCGAAACATACCACCAAGATATTGCTGTAGAATTGGTGTGAGAAATAATAGGAATCCTTAGTTAGGTGCTCCAGCCGCCACGATATGACTGAAATACTGTTAAAGGTTGCGTTAAATCCCATTCTATGAATCAATCAATTCTTTAATATGCTGTGCATCTAGTTATTTTTTTTTTTAAAAGATTTTTATCAGAAATGTGCAATGAATTGTGGAAACGTGGTGGGTCGAACGGTATACCTACCGTTGTCAGTTTAACCCGTTCCCACACAACAAAATTTTAGTCCAGTCCAAATTGAAAGGAGCTGCAGACGACAATTTCAAGTTGATGTAATTTTAATTTTTTGGGGGTAGAAAACATTGTGAATAATGAAGAAATAGTTTTATACAAGCAATTTCTTCATTTTCCACAATGTTTTCCAAAGCTCTTTAACTGCGGGGCATAAAAAGGAGGGCTTGAGTTGGAATGGGTTAAAAGAAGTTGATAACTAGAACGCTCATCAAAATCAGCATCAGCATAACGTCATCTTCAGTTCGCTAGCCGATTTTCGATTCAGTAAAGCTCATTTCAAAACTGTCATAAGAAGTGAATTGATATAGGCACTTACAACCGTCTGATGTGAAGTATTTTATAACGAGGGTTGTTGCCCTTGTCACTTTGTGTTCTTCGTTGAAATTCGGTCATGTGCAAATTTGGTCACGCGGTGTCATATCCGAATGTCGTGAATTCTAAGATGAATGCGTAATTCCACTGAACCGTTGCTACATACCAAAAATAACGACAAAAGGCACTTTCGCTCATAAAATACCAATGAAGATAAAATCTGACTCATACTTAAATATCTAACGTACGTTTGGCTATGTACAATTGGGAAAGTTTTCTATAAATACCGATATCCCTTTTTCTAATATAGATGTGGTGAAAAATCGTTCAGTCCTAATATCGTATACCCTTTTTTTACATTGTAAAAAGAAAAATATCTTTTCAGAAAGATATATATATAAGTAATAAATGTGATTTAATTATGTTCGAGAAATGTATCATTGAATATTATATTGGTACAAATCATAAAATGATATTACGATTTCCTTGAAACGAATTCGGGACATGTCTTGCCCTGAGCGTATTTACTGTTAGAAAAGGTCATGGATACCTGAATATAGAAACTAGTCATACATTAACTTGCATTATGATTCGTCAGAATTGAAATAAGATACAGTGGATATTAATTGTAAATGGTATTATTTTATCGTACGCAAAATACCAGAATAGGGTAAGTAAAAATGATCTGACTATAGATATGCCTTTGGCAAACGATGCATTTATTTATTTATATTTTAAAAGTCGTCAAATAATGCGTGCATAATGAAAAATAATTTTGTCTAACAAACACAAACACATAAAAATCAATAACAATTAAAAATAAGTTACTTTGTTGAACTGTAAGCTCCCACCAACAGAGGCATTGTCCTCAAATCTTTCCAAAAATTTGGTAAAGGAGAAAAAAGGTACTGGAGATGAAGAAGAAACGTGCCAAATGATTAAATTCCGTACTAAATTTAAAAGAAAACGCTTCTAATGAGCTCTATCTTCACCTATTTAGATATCTGACCTTCGACATTGAGCTTTAACCTTTGTTTTAAATGGCAAACTCACTAGAGATGGTGTTTAGCTGTGCCTAACTATTTGAGATCCATGCATTATTCAAGAAATAATAACCTCGATTTCAATGTTTGATTTTTACCTGTGAGCTTTAACGTGAACTATCCATTGATCCGTGTCATCTGCTCATTATAGTAAATTAGCTCAATTCCATCCTAAAATCGACAAGGGGAACTCCCCTTGTCTCTCGAGTCGTCGGCACTCAATCAAGGGTTTTATACGGATAGATTTCTTTTAAATTCTGGATACTCCCCTGTAGTGAGTGAGAATTCTTATCTAACCTCAACATCTTACGTAGGTACACTACCAAATCTTATCCTCCACAAACTAATGATAGTAATAATAATAAATAAATATAGCTGTATTAATCATGATTTAGCAGTCCATTGAATTAATCTAGCCCAATACCAGGCGGCGTAAGACTAGTCCAAATTCAATGATTTTGAAGATTTGATAAAACTTGTAAACCCTTTCTTTATGGGCGGGGCAGAAAATGGTGTGGATACTAAAGAAATTCGCTTGTTACGAACAATTTCGCATTTTCCACTATATTTTTGAGATAATTTTCTTGGGGGCGTAAATAGCTGGATTGTGTGGGTATGGGCTAAGTCCATGTACACATACTTGTAAGTAAAACTCTGGGTAACCACAAGTATAATGGCACTACCTACGAATGGGGGAAAAGGGGTTTACGATAAATTATACCATATTGTATAAAACGTCATGACATCTTATATTGTCAAGTGACAATTAAGATTGTCTTGCCGTCAGCCTTATTATGGTGTCGTTTCAATACGTTATGTGGTTATCTTGTATTGATATCCAAATCCCAGAGAACAGAATTTTAGACTAGTCAAAATTGAAAGAAGTTGCAAATGACATTTTTAGTGGATGAATTTTTAAAAAGCTTGGTCTTTTTGGGGAAGAAAACATTGTGGATAATTAAGAAATTGTTCGTAACAAGCTTTTTTTTTCATCAACCACAATGTTTTCCCAACCATTTTCTTGGGGGGCGAAAAAAGGTGTGGAAATTGGATAATATGTCACATCTTTCTTTTTTTGTTTTATATAGATTTATAACTTTATTTTTATTTACTTATTTATTTTTGTATTACGTTATACTTTCATCTTGTTACGTTATATTGTATCGATAGTGCGTTATGCAGTTCTTTTCGAATTGTTACGAAGCTACATAATTGTTATTTGATCTATATATTTCGTCAAGTTGGTGTCTTATTGCATTATGTTGACATCTTAATTCATTCTACAGCCCTTAAATTTAATCATAAAGACATCGACATGATGCGGTCATTTCATTACGTTATGGTGTAATCTTATTACGTTGTATTGTAGCTTAAATTTGTTCACTTCTTCAGTCGTGTTGTGGAGATTTTTAAGAAAATAAGTTTTTGAGCCCGCAACCGTGCAAGGAATCCACTTTTCGATTATTTCGAAATTTAAAAAGTAGAAATTTATCACATTACATTCCACGCTTTTACTTGTAATAATATCTTCATAAAGCTACATAACACAATTAAAAAACAGCCTAATTTCTTAACAATACAACATAACGTGATAAGATAACAGGATAACATGGTAGGGAGCCAAATGATATCGTTATAAAGCAACATAACATAACGAAAGGACTGGATGATGTATTTAACGTAATAGTGAAAGTCCATTATATCCTTATAAAACTCCACTATAAAAGAACACCCTAATGTATTATCGACACAACATACCGTCATTAGTTAATCATTTGAAAAGACACCGTGATAGAATGGACCAACGACAAAACAATCTTATTTGACCAATCGCAGCTGTCAACTAAAGAATCAGTCGACAACTCAAATCATTCATTTCCTCCGTGATGAACTTTGAAATTATTCAAGCTGTAGTTACGACGTTTAGGTCACTAACAATCAGTTTAACCTTTTTTGTTGTTACTGGTTATTAATCTCGCAAAATAGCGTTGGCGGTCCGTCAATTGTCACTTGAAGTATTTTTTAAAACAATAAACTTGACAGTCATTACGTTCTATAAACATTGACTTACACGTCTTTCTCCAAATGATTATTAACGAAGGGTGATAAAACATTCCTTAAAACGAGAAATTTATTTGAGTTAAGTTTTCAATTTCCTTTCATTATACAGAATATTGGCGGATCGCCAATGTCTATTGAAAATCGATTCACCAATCAAATCAGTCATTTAAACCGGAAGTGAATTTTGAACTCCGATATTCATGTTCAGTTTTTTTTTCTTGGTTTGGCGGTTTACGCGTTTTCAACAGATTAAGGGAAACATCCTTGAGGAAAAAAAGGGAGGGGGTGGCGTGGCATTTCAAACCTTTTCACATATGCATAGATATTGGTCAATCTGAACAGCCACACATGGTATTTAGAATTGACCAATCGCTATACCCGCCAACTGACTCTCTAGGCTCCGCCCATTAACTCCGACAGGAAGTCCCGCTTCGATTTTTAACAGCGTTTTTTTTGTAAAATGTATGTCCAGTATCACGTAACAAAAAATCAGCTGTAGTTACGACGCTTAAGCCGCCAAACCAACAAAAAGGGTTAACAAAAATGGTGGCCAATGTTGGAGATGAAAACGCATGTCCGGGCTAAATAAATGATTTGATTGGTCGATTGATTCCTTGATTGACTGCCGCGTTTGATCAATTGACGGTATAAACGCCTACAAAAGATTTGGCAAGTATCGATTTCATGTTGGTATAGTAAAGACTCTGGACAAACTGTGCGGATGTATAGGCTGATCAGAGTCTTTACTTGATGCACATGTGTAATTGTTGAAAATGTCATCTCAAATCTTAAATGTTTATAAAAGATATCGGCCAAGTACATATAAATCAGAGTTATAGTTTAAGCCTTTTCTGCTCTATGGCTGTTTTTTACGTCTCTTTTAATCTATAATTGAAAAAATATTGTGGAAAATGAAGAAATTGCTTGTAACAAGTGTTTTCTTCTTTTTTCTCAATATTTTCTACCCTACTGAATGGTTATTTTTCCAATTAAATCCATATTAAATTCTTGTCTGCAAACCTTTTAATATGGATAAGTCTAAAATTTTGTCAAAATAGGAAAGATAAATTTAAGGGAAAAACTGTTATTTCCACCGTTATAAAGTTAGAACAATTGACCAATCGCGGCTGTCAATCAAAGAATCAACCGACTAATCAAATATCCATTTAGACCGAAAGTGGATTTGGAACAGCAATATTGGTCGACACTTACATGAAGCCTTTTTGATGTTTTTTTTTTTTTTTTTTTTTAGCTTAATAGTCGTAACTACAGCTACTTGAAGCTAAAGGTACGATGTTTAGGTCGCCATCAAGCGAAATTACTTTTTGTTACATGTTACAAGCTATAAAATGTGCAAAATAAAGACGTTTGATATCGAAATGTAACTTCCTTTGGGACTCAGTATTAGTGTCCAGGGGAGTTGATAGGCGGGGGGCAGCGATCCGTCCATTGTATAACCTTTTCCTGTACAAACCCGGGATTTTACGTCGCTGTGATTTTATACTTTGGAAAACATTGTGGAAAAGGAGAAATTGCTTGTGACAAGCAATTTCTACTTTTCCCACAATATTTTCTACATTATAGGATGGTCTCATTTGAAATTGCATCTACTTTTCATAGTCATCTGCAACCTCTCTCAATTTGGACCAGTCTAAAATTTCAAAAAACAGGAAAGGGATAAACTAAATTTGAAAGATTTCAACCCTCGATCGATACATTTCCCACTTTCCTGATTTACCATTTTCGCTGACAAACCACATATACTAACTCAAAATAGAAAAAAACTGTGGTGTTTAAATCAGGTCTTTTTCTCGTCATCTAGATCTTCATAATTGCCAAATATACTTGGTTTTTGTGTTACCTGGAGAAATAGAGAAAATAATACACAAATACTGAGTGATCTCAAGTTGTCTGGTAAATCTTGTATTAAGCGACCAATCATCAGACGACCAAAAAGTGATCGCTTAAGAAAGTGGTCGCTTAACCACATTTCGGTGAAATAGATCAAGGATTAATTCGATTGCATACACAAGCTTTAACAGAATTATCTCTAAATCCTATGTTGTTGGACCTCACTGAGACGAGTCAAATGAGATTCAAAAACATTGCATTAACCCATTACTATTCTACTTATTTGTAACATGCAGCTTGCTTCAAATTTTCAAAACTACGCCGTTAAAATTGAAGCAGGACTTCCTGTCGGAGACAATGGGTGGGACCAAAGGAGTCAGTGGGCGGGGCCAGCGATTGGTCAACTGACTGTGAAAAGTGATCCGTTTCATAAAGCTTGAAAAGATCAATTACAAATCTAACCAAAGGGAGTTTCAGGCGCGTTATATCTTGACAGAAATCGTCAATGCAAAAATCTTTAAGAAATCTGACCTATCTTTTTACTACCTGGTCACAACTGCATATGTACATCGCTTTTCGGCTACCAAAACATCGCCTATGCATCTTTACAAAGCTGTAGTTACGATGTTTTTAATGATATTATGAATAGTCGCTTACCTTTTGGATTATAGTAAAAATGAGCATATTGATGAACGAGGCCACGGCAAAGATCCAGAACGTTACGCGAGCCCCATAGTTCTGCACCAAAATACCACCAACCATGAAACCAGTCCCAGATCCGAGCCCCCAGTATACCCCGTGCAGAAACCCCTGTAAGGTTCCGAGGTACTCTGAAGGTACACTGCTGCATAGGTACTTTGTATAAACGGACCAAACACCAGCAAACGTCGCTCCTGAAGCAGATATTTAACCCATTCCCACACAACAAAAAATTAGACTGGTCCAAATTGAACGGAGTTACAGGCGACAATTTACAGTTTATCAAATTTCGGATGTATTTTACATTTGGGGTAGAAAACATTGTTAAAAACAATTCCTTCATTTTCCACACTATTTTCCAAAGCTATCTTTCTTCGGATTTCTAAAAAGGGCATTGGATTAAACAATTTAAATTAGAGTAGATCAAATATTCAGGTTAAAGCAACTAACTAAAATCACATTCTCAGAAGACACACTGACTAAAGACACACGGGATCATAACTTTACATCTTCTCCGTAATTTTTTTTACATATCGTTACTTTATTTCACAGTAAGGTTAGGGCTAGCTCGAAGGACACCATAAAAAGGCTGCAATAGATTATCAAATAGGATAACCTGTGTGGGTGATCAAAACGTCGAAAATACAGCTTGAATATATCTGTATTTACCCATTTTGGTCATCCAAAGATAGTGTGGTCTTACTATTTATAATACAAATTATTATTTCAAGACTAATTGTAATTCTTGTTCTTTCTGTGGAACTTGGGCCGCTGACTTAGTCAATAACAATATCAAGAAACTTAGATTTAACACTTCTTTTGATTGGATTTCGCACAATCCCTTATTTTACGTCCTAGTGAGTTTATACCCATAATTTTTCTACCCTGTAGGTTGGTTATTTTTCAGATTACATACACCTTTAATTATCGTTAGCAACTTCTTTCAAATTGGACAGGCTAAAAATTTTGAGAAACAGGAAAGGGTTAAAGATCCTGGATAATCATTATATATAATACTGATTTATGGAATATAAATCATCTGCAGAAGACGAAAATCAACAAATGCGTTGCAAACTTTTGGTGCAGTCTTACCTTGTAAAACCTCAAAAGGCAGTACCAGCCACGGATTATCTATAAGAGCAAATACTATAAATCGCACCGAATAGCCAGCAATTCCAACGATCATCAAAATCAAGCAGCCAAACTTGTCAATCAATCGAAAAATAAAAAAGAACATCAGCATCTCGGAGGTCAGGCTAACACCATTGGCGACGCCTAGTAGTAATTGCGTGCCACCTGAAGTAAACATAGAGAACAGGTATTCTTTATGTATTACACAATCTTATAGGTACTGCACTATCCATTATCTGTTTTAAAGTTTTATCATGTTCTTTCAAATAATTATATCATTTCAACCTAATAAAACCGTATTCAAGTTCGTTTCTCAGAAGAAATCTAGCTATGTTTCATAAATATAAGTTTAACCCCTTACAACATAATATCGCCTTTTGACGCCCTGAAGAAATGCAATCATGAAAAACCTGTAAGGAAAATGAGAAAGCTTGTAACAAGCAATTTCTCCTTTTGTCGTGATGTTTTCTGCCCCTTTCGTCACTTATTTTCCAATTTTAGAGCACGAAATGATGTCTATGACTTCTTTCAAGTTTGGCTAGTCTAAACAATTGCCTTCTTGTAGTAGGTAAAGTTTTACAGGCGCTCCTTCTTTTATTCTTATTATAAACACTTTTATGGTCAATATGTATTGCACGTTTCCATATATTCTAAATTGCATAAATTGTAACTTTGATTCAAACGGTGCAACACATTGGGTCAAAAGTCAGTTTTACGTCATGCACGCGTTCTTTAGATACAGGTACTCATACAAAATTCAGGCGTGCACGCTGTAAAGCGAGCGTGCAGCCGTAAAAAATGTACGTGTGAGTATGAAATTATGACTGCAAACATAAAATGAGGGTACTTACTATTAAGCGTGCGCGCTCAAAAATTGAGCGTAAACGCATTAAATTATGCGTGCGCGCTCAATTTTCAGGGCGCAGGCTAAAATTGTTTACGCAAGCGCATGTTTCTTTATTGTTTCACAGATTAAAAGGTTCATTTGACACAAATGGTACACCGCAGACATTAGTATAATGCTTACAACAATAGATGGCCCTTATTTCGTTGTTATTTTTTCATTGTTTTTGATAGGATTTTCGCGTTACATTTACCTAGATTTTCCAGATGCCAGAAGAGAAATCCCCATATAACTCCATTACAAATACCCGTAAAAAACATACAAAACAACCAGGACCCGAAATGTATAGTTAAAAACATTCGGAACACTCTTAGAGGGTTTGGTCGGGGCTTTGAATTAGCGTGATCATCTAACTGTTTCTGAAAAAAGAGACATGTAAACATGGGCGATGTTATGATAAAATAAGGGACATAATAGTGTTAAATGACAATCGCATATGTAGGAACAAAGATCTAACAGAGATGTGGCAGTTGTACGTAAAAATTCAACGAAGAATTATCGGGTCAACAAAAGGTCAAAATTCCACTATAGTAAATGTCAGAGTGACGAATCTTTTGCCTAGGAAATGAAATCATGGGCACAAAGGCATGTTCAAAGTTTTAGAGCGACATCAATAATAGAATCGGACATAAAACATAAAACTTTAACCAAATGTCTAATTCTAAAAAGGGGTCATTACAGCACTAAAATGTATGTAACGAGTCTTTGTCTTTGGGATATGATGGTAGCAAACACGTGTTGAAAGACTAAGAGCAATAGCATTAGTAGAGAAATATGAGAGTTGCACGTAAATTTCAAACAAAGCATTAAGCCGATGCCGGCACCGAAGCACGGGTGACTGAAAATAATCTCCTCCATCTTTTTTCGAATTGTCGAGCTAAAATGGTAAATGCCCTTATATTTTGAACACAAACAAGAACATAAGAAAGTTGTTGTTTTTATCGTCTTGTAAAAAAAACAACAACATTTAATCAAAAAGAGCTGTCAGAGGACAGCAACGCCCGACTATTCTGAGTACTGGATAATAAGAGCAGTTCAGTGTCGACATTATTCATAATACCTAAGTATAAATAGAGATTAAAAATTTTTGAAATAGAAATTTAAATCAACAAGAATTTCTAAGTCCGAAATTGGTTAAATTCCACAAAAAACAATGTCAGAGTAATGAATTTCTGACAAGAGGCTTATATTATTGACACAAAAGCATGCCAAGAGTTTAAAAGCAATAGCATTAGTAGAAACTGAGATATGACACTTGCACGTAAGGCTCTACCAAAGCATTACGACGACGTCCGGATGACCGGGAATAGTCGAGATAAAAACAATTTCGAATAAAACAAATAGTGGCAGAACATTTTACACTAACATTAAATAAATTTTGACGAAAAAAATTATATAATCACTTCGGAGAAATATTTCATTGACACGAACAAACGGTAATGTAAATCGGTTTTTTTCTTTTTTGTTGTTGTTGTTGTTGTTGTTGTTGTTGTTGTCTTTTTTTTTTTTTTTTTTTTTTTTAATGTTTTCAATGGTTTTTAAAGAAATAAAATGTAGATTTAAAATTATCTCTAGATGAAAGTAACATTAAGATATCTTAAACAGAAAACACTTGTTGTACACGAATTGGTGAAAAACGTGCATTTTTGATCATTATTAGTTTATAATACAAGTGTAGTGACTAGATGACTGGAGATTGTTTGAAAAACGGTCAAATAAATCATACAGTCTACGCCGAATTTTACATTAACACTTCTTTAATACTCATTTCGTGGATTAAAAGAATGTCATGTTTAGAAAGTAAAAAAAGTTGGGCTTTTTTAACAATACTTATACTTCGAACCTACCTGAAACTTGAATGTAAATGCAGTTATAAGACAGCAAGCCATACAACCGGCGAAGAAGTAAAATGCTACCCGATAATTACTGATGGTAACGGTGATACCACAGGATAATATATCCTCCCTCGTCGTGCTGATGACCGCTCCGGCCAACAAAGAACTGTGGATAGGAGAAAAAGAACTCTACTATATATATATGTAGAATGACTGTGTTGAAAAAATCTAACAACGAGGTAAAAGCATTTTGAGTAACAGAGAGTTAATGTTTCGGAGACAAATTGTGATGGAAACTTCATGATAGTATATAAAGGTCAAGGTCGTATGTTAAGTTCAGGGTAACTTATCAATCATTCAACGTCAAGTATATGACAGAAATGAAAATTTACAATCAAACTACAGTAATATGAAACCACAATAATAACTAGTGATAAGTAGTCAAATTTTAGTAGTTGTAGTATGGCATTAGGTCAAAGGTCACTATTTAAGTCAATGTCATCTGTCATGGTCATTCTTACGACAACTGACCAATCGCTAGTCCCGCCCACTTACTCCTTTGACCCCGCCCGTTGACTCCAACAGGAAGTTCCGCTTCGATATTTCACGGCGTTATTTTGCAAAAAAATATAGCCATTAGCATGTAACAAAAAGTAAAGTGGTTGGTTGGCGACCTTAACATTGTAACTACAGCTTGATCAAGATGTAGTTACGACATTTAAATTGCCAAACCAACAAAAATGTTTAACATAAATGCTCAAAGCTTAATTCCGGGATTAAAGAATGATTTGATTGGTCTGTTGATTCCTTGATTAACAGTCGCGATTGGTCGATTCGCTGTGGTGAAAGCAGGATATGTAACGAAGGCAGCAGTATTAATCTATTTAAAACGTGACAAACAATAAGCTGAAAGGAAAACATGCTTGCTTTCAACAATAATTTCATTCAATGTTATTAAAAGGAAATAAAGACATAAATATCTTTACACGGAACTAAATGCGTAATACTTCGCCAATTAAATATTTACGTTGGAAATAAAAGCAAACTAGAGGTAAATTATTCATTATAAAATGCCCCAGGCATTATGCATAAAAATATGTCTATTTCAGCGTTTCGTAACATCTCACATTCAATTCTTAATTTGCATTTTCGTTTTAATTTGAATAGTTTAAAGTGCAGTCTCGTGCTGATTCCGTTCTTGACCAAATTGCTATGGTTTTACCACTGACGATTAATATACGACTGAAGAAATATTTGGAACATCGTTTGGGTATTCGTTAAGGAACTACTGAATGTTGTTCGTTACAGTCAAAATGATTTTTTCGTGAAATATTCAACCAATTACCAGACGATAATATTCTAAGACTTGTCTATATTGAAAGAAGTTACAGACGTCAATTTTTTTAGTTAATCAAATTTATAAAATCTTTATCTTGTTAAGTAGAAAACATTGTGGATAATCAAGAAATAGCTTGTTACAAGCACTTTTTTTTCATTTTCTACAATATTTTCCCCAAAAAAATATTTAAGTGCATCTGAAAGTCTGAGTATGTTGGTTAAGAAATCAGGGAATCGTTTAGGAAGACAAAATGCTAGTGGGCGTTTTCCCCTTGATATTCGCTTTAGCCAAATGTGCTCGTGCAAAGCTGGGTACCAATTTTCAAACATTAGAAGCATTTTAAATCAAGGACTGATCTAACTATGCTTTCAACATATGTAGGCATTCGCGGACACTGGCGAGAACAGTCTTGCAACAATGTTATAACTTTACAATTATTTCTCCTTTTTGAATGTCACGCCGTATTCATAGTGTAATAAAATCACAATTACCTCGCGAAATCAAACACATCTTGTCCTTTATCATTCAACTGATCATTTTGTTTATATATTGGTTAATATTTTTATATATAAAAAGGGGGCGATTTTCAATTATGTAAGTGCTTCAGAGCTAATCTTTGGTACCTGTAAGACGAAGCTTGGGATATGCAATGTCTTGTCGAAAGTTAATACGTAGATTATTTTGATTTCCATGCGGACCACCATTGTGAAAAAAAACAACAAACAAAGAATTAAGCAATGTGTATTTGTGTCCTATCTGACCTTCTGCACCTTGACGAATTAGGGTTGTATCTTATTTAAAACGAGAGCGGAAAATTGTCGAATGGTACGTCGCTCATACAATGGTTTTTGAACGGGGGCCTTCACAGTTTAATACTCTCTCGTTTCACGAAATTTTAGACCGGTGCAATTTGAAAGAAGTTGCAGACGACAATTTAAATTGGCAGCAATTTTAAAAGTAATAAAGGTCAGAAAATATTGTGGGAAAAGAAGAAATTGCTTGTTACAGGCAATTTCTTGTTTTCGCGCAATGTTTTCGCATGTATAAAATTACAGGGACGTAAAACGAGGGATTGAACAGGAGAGGCTTAAGCTAAAAACAATAACGGAAATCAAATAAAAAAATCAGCAAAGTAGAGTGATTGAAGTATATTAAAAACAACAAATGACAATAACTGACGATTGAGCAAAGAAGAGTTATGTTTCTTGTGCACTGCATTTCCTCTTGATGGAAACCAGACTATCATTGAATGTGATAAACATCCCCAAACGGCTCCATGACAAAGAGAAAACATTTTGTCACCGGAAAAGAGCCTTATTTCAACAAAGCCCCCCCCCCAAACAAAAGAAAAGTCAACGGATCTTAACCAAAATTTAACATGTACATGAGTGCACAGGTAGAATTTGAGTCAAATCTATTCAATAGTTGAAGAGAAAGTGAGTGGACAAGATAATTATGTAAAAAGTGAATGAACCGCGACCAAAATCTCTGCTTGATGCAGAGACTATCTCTTAAGTTTTTTTTTATCAAATTCATACAGTACCTACTGAGAAAGAACTTCAAACGGACCGACAGACTGACAAGCTGACTCCTATCTACCCACAACCAGAGATTTTTTGGGTTGACTATACACCCATAAAATTTCTTAATCACAGCTGCAACACTTTGGTTAATATGCTCCGGAAAAAAATAAGTATCAAAACCAACAAAGGGGGATAACAAAAGACATACGCGTAGCAGAGTGGTGAGTCTTGTGAAGGGCAATTACTCAAAAAGAACGTATGTCAGGGTTATGGTTCTTGTGAACTGTACTTTCCCTTGATAAGATCTATCAACAACTTGAAGTTTCAAGATTATAGCTTTTATTTTTTCAGACATATGCTCTGGACAAAAATCTGGAAAAACAGCCAAGGGCAATATAACAACAAAAGCAAAGTAGAGTTCTGTCTCTTGTGCACTGCACTTCCCCTTGATAAAATCAACATACCAATAATATTCTATAATCATAGGTATCAAGGATATGCTCCGAACAAAATCTAGGTCTGAAGAACAACAAAAGGCATCAGTTCACAAATAAGCCAAGACAGAGCTGTGGTTCCCTTTTGATCTTTAAATAATTGCAGATTCACGTCAATAGCCTTAGACTTACCCCGAGACAGAATTCCTAACAGAAAAATAACAATGGACAATAACTCGAAAAGTAAGCAAGGTGTAGTTATCATCTTTTACCCTGTATACCGGACTCTGTATTCGTAGAATAAAATAAAAACAAGGAATAAAATTGCTAAGTTTCCATTCAATCGGGCATAAGGTGTGAAAGCTTTATACCGATCAAAGAACTTGACGCCACCGCTCGCCCGTATGCCCGGCCGGATACCACAGGTGAAATTTTAATGAGACCCGTCTTCGACGAGCGAATAAAAAGAAAGAAATATTTTGTCCGCCTATCTGCGTGTCATTACTTAGACTATGAAAATAACGTGTCCCTGTTACAAGCAAAACAACGATATACTCCTAAAATAAAGCGCACGATTTACCTTCGACCAAGTAAAAGACTTAACAGCAAAAATGTTGTTTCCTTCCGATACTAAGTTCGTGTTAGAAAGTATAGTTTTTCAGTTGGCTGTAAACTTGTAATAACAGTTAAGATTAATTATATATGATTTAACGACACTTTCAACGGTATTCGGTATTATCGCGGTAGCTGATGCACCAAGCTCTGGCTTTCTGTCGTGTCTCACACTGGATATCTTTATAATCTAAAACGTAATTAAATTGAAATGCAATTTCCTAGGAGTTGGGTCAGCCTAAAGCGACAACCTATGAAATATGTTAATAATTGACACTTATTTGACAAATTACGAAAATTGTGCAGACTGGTCTATGTTGGCTTTTTTCCCTACGGTTGACTGCGTGTTCGATTATTCATCATGCCAGGGGCTTGAAAACAGATATTTCGTTTTAAAAAAGTTTCAGTGAACTCGCTTTTGTAATAGGCACAGAAGACAGGCAGCTTTTTTGTGTGTTTGAATTCCCTAGTCCTAACTATAAGGCAATAAGTATATATGTAGGAAAAAGTGTGTATGTTCATTAATTCATCGTCGCTGCCTGTTTCTCAAATGAGCGACAGCTAGAAAACTGTAAGTTGTTTGCGTTAGTACAAAACTAATTTGGAAAGACAATATAAACAAGCACCATGAATTCTACATGTTTAAGCATATACAAAGCCATGCAAAAATATCAACTTTTCACTTTGAGTGGCCAATTAACATTATCTCAGAAGAAAAGTGATTTTGATAAAATAACTTGGTGTTTATATCAAAGGCGGAAAATTTGAATCTTTCTGTTCAAAGGTCTAAAAAAGCTAAATATTTCATAGAACTTCAAAATGTAAGTCTATATGTATTATTTCAATATCAATTACTTATTCGTGTTAGATCTTTCAACTTTGAGTTGAACGGAAACGTCATTGTTTTGTTCCCCAAACAAGCATGGACAGCCAAAGATACCCAACTCATCAATGTTAGATATGATAATTGATCAATCGCTAGCCATTGACTCATTGACTCTAACGGGAAGTCCCGCTTCGATTTCCAACGACGTTACATTGAAAATTCTATGGCCAGTAGGATGTAACGAAAAGGTAGTATAGTTGGATGGCGACTTAAACATCGTAGCTACAGCTTGAATAAGCTCAAGTTACGACGTTTAAGTCGCCAAACCAACAAAAATGTTGACAAAAATGACAGCCAAGGGCGGAGATCAAAACTAATTTCTGGCCTCAATGAATGATTTCATTGGTCGACTGGTTATTTATTTGACAGTTGCGATTGGTCAATTAGGTTGCTGTAGAACTTTTGTCAATGGTGTTATTTCAATTTATAGTTTTCAGAAAAATCATTTAACTTAGACTTTTCATTGAATTGATTTTTCGAATGGATAATTCAAAAAATCATTTCAAATACAAAATCGAATACTACTTCTTAAGCGAAAACAAATACCCGTGTAGAAGTTCTTTTCAGTCTACCGAGAACTTCACTACTGAGAGTTCTCACCTGGCCTTTCTCGCGTGTCAGTTGACACGAGACCTCAGTTTGGCATCTATTTTGAAGGTAATCGGTTTTCTACATGAGGCAGTCCGGGGTATTGCAATCCTAACTTTGAGTTTTGAAGCCAGGTGTTCTACCAACTGACCAAATTGGAATAACAAGAATTACTTTCAAAAAGGCACTTACAATATACCAAGTCCTAGTGATCCCCACGCCCTCTGGTGTCCATATTTATGCATGTCGTTATCCCCAAGCGCCTCTATACAACCGGAATCAGCCAGGGCACCAGCCGGGGACTGCACCACCTCACCAAACACGACAAGAAATAGTACTAAACCAAACACACGTTGTAAACCTGAATAATAAAACACATACAACACATGTAATACTATTATATCATTTTCCCGAAACAACTCTATACAGACGGAATAAGCTAGCATACCTGACGGGGACTGCATCTTCAAGCCAGGCACAACCAGAATCAGGACTAAGCAAAACACTAAACACTAATTACAGTGCTAAACTAAACCGGCGTAATTATTGTATAAATGTCATTATCAAAAAAAACGATATACCGCAAAAGTCAGCGAGGGCAGTTGCCGAACACTGCAACACCAGATCAAACAGAATCAGAAACATTACTAACCAAACACACGCTGTAACACTGAATAATCAAGACAGTTATGTCATTACCCAATCGTCCATATGTGGCCTGCTCAAATAGGGCATAACTGGACCACCTCGCCAACAAGACCAAGAATATTAATTTTCAATTACACATTGTAATATATATATTAAACCTTAGCGTCTTTGGCAATTGGAGTAAGCGATGGTACCTATCGAAGACTTGAATAGCGCTTAATTAACTGAAACTGTTCACCTGAATAACTTAAATATTATATTGTTAACCTACGGTGACTTTTAAAACCCCTGAGTTAGCCAAAACAACTGCCGGGGACGGCATCACCTCGAATACCTCGACAAACCAAATAAACGATGTTTACATGAATTATTATTAAATTAATTTCATTATCCGTAATGGCCTCTATACAGCCAGGGTAACTGAAGACGACCGTGCCGCCTCACAAACACAGCCAAGTATATTACTTTAGCAAATACTCTTTTCAAACTTTAACCAAATCCCGTTTTTATGCCCCCCCAAAAGACAATGGCTTTGGGACGCATTGTTAAAAATGAAAAATTAATTATTTCAGCGGGGTTTGATTCACAGTAAATCTTTAAAGTTTGAGTGTTAAGTTTACCTTGATAAGTGAAATTGATCTCCCTGGATGACCTTCATCTTATAACCGACTGACGCTTATCAATGCAAGGAACTTGTGTCTCAAAATATGCCATGTATATTGAACGGCGTTTGAATAACAGCAAAATATAGTTTTGCATTAAGTTTACTGCTCGCAGACCTACAGACAGATAGACAGACGGAAATAGGTAAAAAAAATATAAATATGGGGGGGATAAGAATGATAGCGAAACCTAATATGTCAACTACAGATCCTGTACAGATACTGTAATTAAAAATCGTAATATCACGTAGTTCGCTAAAATGACAATATCACCTTTCTGAAAATTGACAAAGCTGAGAAAGAGCCTATGTAATTAATTGGGTCTAACCAGGTTTGATACTTTGTGTACCTTATATAGTAACGACAGCAAGTGCTTCAAAAATAAAACTCTCCCATGAGTTTTAAAGAAAGCCCAAGTAAAAATAATTTGAAGAAGAATTGTCTTGAAACCCAAGCCGCCATCATAGCGCAGTCGGTAGCGTGTCAGACTCCTAATCTCCAATATCCTTTCCGATATTTGTCTCTCAACAATGGGTGGATAATCGTAAACCTAAATGGGAAAGCAGCTGGAGGGTAGGAAAGGATGTAGTGATAGAACTGGTGTGAGAAATACAAGAAATCCATTGTTAGGTGCTCCAGCCGCCACGATATGACTGAAATACTGTTAAAAGTGGCGTTAAGCCCCAATCAATCAACAACACCCCAAACGATGACTTAAAATTTCAACTGATGGATCTCTGGTTGCAGCAACCTCCAACAGGACAGTTTGACTAAAGTCAAATTTAAGTACTGAAAGTACTGTAAGCTGTCAAGCGTTGTTTTGTAATCTTCTTTGTCAAATGTTATCATAATGAAGAAACGAGGTTAAAGTAACCAAGGAGTTAACCCATTACCACACAATCTCCCCTTTTTACGCCCCTAAAGAAATTAGTTGTTGAAAACAATGTGGAAAATGATAAAATTGTTTGTAACAAGCAATTTCTTCATTTTCCACATTGTTTCTACCTAGAGAGATAATTATTCTAGAATTTTCAACAATTTGAAGTTGTCCTCTGCAACTTTTTTAAGGACTCGGATCAGAGTCATTTTTAACACGGTGAGCGAAAAATACCTAGGAGATGATCTTGCAGGCTGCAGAGTTTACAATATTCCTTCAATACATAAGAACTACTTTTTATGGCGTAGGCATTTAACGGCTTTAGTGGTTAAGCCTCCAGTGGCGATTTGCACGACCTCAAATTTTGTCTGTTAACTTAGGCTATCAAAGCTGACGCTTTGCTAGCTAAACACGACTGTATTTTGTAAAGTATGTGATCACGGACATAAGATTAATCAGTTGGTTGGTGACATATACGTCGTAACTACAAACTGAATAAGCATAAGTTACGACGTTTAAGCCGCCAAACTAACATAAATGTTGGAGTTCAGCATTCACGTCTAATCTTTATAAATGATTTGTTTGGTCAATCAGATTTATATTAGCATAAGCGATCTTTCAATGGTAAGCGATTGAAATATACATTTCTACTTCGCACTTTTTAATAATAATATTTTGAATAAATAGAAAATACAATTAGCACGGCTCGAGATTAGAAAGATCATGGCTCGTGCTTGCATTTGAGATTTAGGGGTCATTGACTGCTTGGCCTTGACATTAAACGGATCAAGACAACAAAAAGAGAGAAGTCATGAGCATGATTTGGAGGTCTGAGTGCCAACTGACCTTTCCTTGTACAAAAAGCAATTAATCTGTACAATTTTCAATAGTACCAAACATACATCATTGAAAAAATGAGGGACAAAACCCTTTTAGACCCTTAGAAATTCCGTTTAGAGTAAAACTGTCGTAAGCCCATACATTAATATACGCACTTATTACAGTTTTCCAATAATCTCCTCGATATATAGTATTTATAAGGGACAATGGCACTTTGACGTCCCCCAAGAAAACAACTGTGAATGAAGATATTTCTTGGAATAAGCAATTTATTTATTTTCCACAATGTTTCTACCAAGAAAGTTCAAAAATCTAAACTTTCATAAACTTTCACTTGTCATCTGCAAATCCTGTCATTTGGACCAGTCTAAAATTTGACTGTCTATTAATGAGATAAAATAGGCTCTTATTACACTTTTGAGCCAGTCTCCTCTATATATCGTATAAAGTGTACCCAAAGTAATCCTAACTTTACCTTTATGGTCCACCATCCATCCCCGAGACTCCATCAAACTTTCATTTGGCGTTATGTCCGAACGAAGCTTATGTTCATTATAAAAATCCTCTCGCAACTCTGGTGAAATTTTCGACGCGTTAGTGGAACTTTTTTTATCTCCAATGAATTCTGCCACGAGACCACAGTTATCGTCCGTGAATTTAGCCGCAGGCACGAATCCTATACTCGTGACTAAGATCAACCATCCAAAAGTACTCAGACAAAGCATAAGTCGTCTCATTCTAAATCTGTCTGCCAGTGACCCCCATATAGGCCCGCTACAGAATCCAACTATTGGCCTACAGCCGGATATTATTCCTATTTCATTCGGCGAAAATCCCAACTGTTTGAAATATACGGAGAAGTATGGGAAAACCGACCCTATCGCACCACCGAAAAAGAAGAAATAAGACTTGTATTTTAACAAGTGTGTTTCTATTGTGAAGAAGCCAGGTTGTCTGAAATCACAACATGAGGTTGTTGTTGTTGTATTTTTCTTGTTTTCTGTGTCTTGTGAGATGACGGGAAATCGCTCTTTAAGTTCCCCGTTTTCTCTTACATCCGAGAGTTCCATCTTGACTTTAAGAAGGTTTTATTAGATCATGTGGCAACAACCTGTACCATTTCTCTGGAAAAAAACCAAAGAGAGAATAATTCTTTAACCCATTTCCACTCAGTGACGCTTTTGGACTCCTCCCAAGGAAATCAATTGGGAAAATGTTGTTGGAAAAAAAAAAAAAAGAAATTGCAAGTCACAAGCAATTTCTTCATTTTCCACAATTGTTTTTTACCAAGAAAGTTCAAAAAATCTAATATGTCATATTTTAATTGTCGTCTGCAATTCTGTTCAATATTCACTGGTCTAAAATTTGGCAATCTGCCAATGGGTAAAAAAGAACTATTAATTACTGAAATCATTTAAGAGATGAAGAGAATATTTTTTGTTTTCATGGAGGTATGAACCGAAAAAACTAATCACACTATATGAATACGCTAAGCGGATTCATACATTGTGTGATTAGGTTTTTCGGTTCATACCTCCATGAAAACAAAAAATATTATCTTCATTTCTTATAATTTAATAGCATCGAGCGAAAAATGCAACAACTTAACAAATTTTGATACCTTTTTGTAGTGAACTATTTTGTGCGGAAGCATTCAAAATGGCTGCGTACTCAAAATTTTGTTTATGGAGGTATGAATTAAATTTTTCGACCAATCAGATCGCTCGTTTTTGATAGACGAAACTAACAATTAAATTATAACATAATGCAAAGCACTAGACTGAAATAAACTTGTTGGATATTTTTAATAACATATGGGTGGTATTACACTAATGTAATTGACGGATCGCTGGTCCCGCCCACTGACTCCAGCAGGTAGTTCTACTAAGATTAACCCTTTCCTGTTTTATGAAATTTTTGACTGGTCCAATTTGAAAGGGATTGCAGACAATGAAAATGCATGAAATTTGAAATCTGACCATCCTTTGAGGTAGAAAATATTGTGGGAAAAGGAGAAATTGCTTGTTACAAGCAATTTCTCCTTTTTTCCACAATGTTTTCTCAAGTATAAAATTACAGTGAAGTAAATCCTTGGTTTGTCCAGGAAAGGGTTAAACGGCGTTATTTTGTCTGATCCATTTGACAAAAAGTAAGATGTTTGGTTTGAGGCCTAAACGTCGTAGCTACAACTTGAATAAGCAATAGACATGACGTTGAAGTCGCCAAAGCAACAAAAATTCTTCACATTAATGCCGGGAAATGCCAGAGTTCAAAGTTGAATGATATTTTTGGGTGATTGAACCTTTGATTGAAAGCAGTGCCAATTACTATTGAAACGATTCGAAGACTATGGTAACGCGTTTTCGTTACGGAGATAATAACGTCATATAACCCTCACCTGTTTAATCCATGGTTTTTGCGTTCTTGTGATTTTAGATTTGAGAAAACATTGCAGAAAAAGATGGAATTGCTTGTGACAAGCAATTTCTTCTTTTTCCTCAACATTTTCTACCCTAATGAATCTTTATTTTTCAAAATAATATTACTTTTAATTCTCGTTTGTAAAACCTTTAAATTTGGACGGATCTAAAGTTTTGTATAAATAGGGAATATAATGTTACGGTACAGATTCAACATCTTGTATTTGCTGTTGATAGCGCGTCCTTTCCGACATTGGCTCCCACCAATGGTTAATCGTAAACCTAAGTGGGATGAGCTGCTGGAGGCTCGGAAAGGATGGGGTGGTCGTACTGGTGTGGGAAATACCAGGAATCCATGGTTAGGTACTCCAGGCACAGCGATATGACTGAAATATTGTTAAAAGTGGCATATTACCCCATTTAATCTTTTAACCATTGCCTTTAGCTGCGGAGGAAAATTTTGGGTGCTGGATAGTGGATTAAAGCACAAAATGCATCTAGAGTTATCCCCCTTGATAGTATAGGTTGCTCTTTTGATAGTGAGCAAGTGTGCCAAGTTTTAAGTAAATGCCTCTTGTAGAACCATAGATATCACAAAACGCCAAAGTTTTCGGATGACGCCGACGGCAACGACGACGACACCAAGGCTATAGTAATACCTCGGGTTTTCTCCGGAAACAGCCGAGCTAATTATGATAAAAAAATATTCCCTTTACCTTCCGATCACGTGAATTTGCATTATGACGTCATATACTGAATGAAATGACGTCATCTTAGACTACCTATTTCCCGAACGACAAAATTTTTAGACTGGTCCAAATTTAAAGAAGGTGCAGACGACAATTTCATAGTGACGGAAATTTATTTTATTTTCATCTTATTGGATAGAAAACATTGTGGATAATGAAGAAATTGCTTGATACAAGCAATTTCTTTATTTTCCACAATGTTTTCGAAAGCTTTATTCTTGAAGGGCGTAAAAGGGAGTAATTGTGTGGGAATGGGTCAAAGTTAATACAATTAAAGCTCGGAAAAGCTTCATTATTATCTGTTTTAGAGGACTAGTTTAATAAATACAATATTTCAACAACACTCATTAATATTCTCTATATATTTCTGACCACTTTAAGTTAGCAAGGTATTTCAAAAATAACATTTAATCTACTAACCAACCGGATCGAAACCAAAGCATTAGGTTGATGATCGCTTACTTTGCATTAGGTCTTAATTCCAGAAATTGTGTATTTATGTTTAATTGGTAAAACAAATATGATTGTTAAAACACACAAAACGCGCGCACGCACACCTTGTAACAATAGAAGAAATTAGTGCAAATCGTGCAAAAACAATTATTTCTTGATATTCCATATGAGACTCTTGAAACTCTTGAGGACAAAGTATTGAATGATTCGTCTCTAACATTTCAAGTTGAGAAATTGTAAAATGCAAGCACATTCTTCTCCGCCAAATTGCAGATAAAAATATTTTCCGTTTAACCCATTACAGGACAACAAAGTTTTAGACTTGTCCAAGTTCAAACAAATTGTAGACGACATTTTATAGTTGCTGAAATTGTAAAAATCGTTGTTTAATCTGGAAGGAAATATAGTGGATAATGAAGAAATTGCTTGACAGGAGCAAATTCTACATTTTCCATACTGTTTTCAAAAACTTTTTTCTTCAAGGGCTTAAGAAAGTGAGATTGTCTGGGAATGGTTTAAAACCAACGTGAAATCAACAATCCATACGCTAAATGATGCCGGTATTCTACCAACAAGTCATTACTGCAGATTGAAGCTTTTTTACGCCTCTCAAGAATGAAATTGGGAAAATATTGTAGAAAAGGCAAATTTTTTCAACTTGTACCAGACTAATGAATTGATATCTGGCAGTTGTAGTTACTTAACACCGACGATTTACTTATTTAATTATTTCTTCCGTGTGACAATTCATAAAAAACACCTGCCTATCTATCATATCCTGATCAACTTATGTGAGGCAATATGTACTTGTTTAACTCAACTGTCAGCTAAATTACCTCTTGACGATGCATGATATGCTGTAATTACAAATACGGTAAGGAACTCAAAGCAAAGAACTGAATGTCCTTTTTTAGTGTTTAGAAGAACGATAAAACAGATACTTCCTAACCCAACGGGCGGGGCCGTTTGAGACTGGTCCAAATTGAAAGCAGTTGCATTCGAAAATTTGAATTTTGTTAAAATGGGAAAATATATCTCATATAGGATAGAAAAAACTGTAAGAAAAAAAAAATGTTTGTAACAAGCAAATTCTCTTTTTCTGACAATGCTTTCTTGAAAAATTTTGTTGAAGCGTAAAAGGGGTTGTTTGGGACAGGTAAAGTGTTGAGTCCTTTTTAGTGTTTTGAAATTTAAATATGATAGTACTTTAGAAATAACTATCTTTGGGTTTTCTAATAATTTATTTAGCAGCAGGAGCTTTGTATGCAGATGCATTAAGCTCGGCTGTAAGGTGCTCAGGGGGGATTAATGATAAGCCTCAGATGAAAAAAGTGACGAAAATCAGATGGAAATGAGTTAAGGGTTAAGGGTTATCATCCTTGATTATACATTATACATTTCCATTTTTCAAGAAATTGCCTGAAGTTAAAACAGATATTTTACAACATGTCGAGGAGACTAAAAAAAACATTTGTTACAATGTAGGTTTGGTTGAAAGGTTAAGGAATTTGAGAGTAAACATGTTAAATTATGTACAAGCATCTGATTTTTCATCCAAAGGGTCTATTTTCCAAAGCACATCTCTTTACCAATTGAGACAAGAGTTTTTGTTGTTTGTTTGCTTCTTTATTTGTTTGTTTGCTTTCGTAAACTAATACGTATTTCTGCGCAATATGTAGGACATTCTGATATATGGATACATTTGACATCGTCAGAAAAAACTTGAATGCCATAGTTTGTAAAAAAAAATGACACCTTACACCTAAAATCGGTCAAAACTAAGACAAATGAACGTATCAAACCGCTTGCTTGTGATACATTATCGATCATCGGATATACTTAGCTATGCCTTATTATAAAATTTTGTTAAGATAAACCAAATAAGTCACAGTTCCCCTTTTGGTTGCGCTGGTCATCCAAAACAAGAGGACCATTGGCCCTAAAGCGCTCACCCGAGTCGATGATTACAAAAGTAAAAAAACACAAGTAACCTTACTTTAGCCAAAAGTGACCCATTATCAAATCTTGTCCAAGAAATCATGAACAAACAATCATACCAAGTTTCATGGTATTTATGCAAGAAAAGTAGAAAGTAGATTGGAAAGAAGAATTCTATTTATTAGACCTTGTGACATAGTATTTGACCCCGTGTGACCTAATATCAGAATTGACAAAGATTTTATCAAGACAAGCCTCTGAATAAATATCCAGTAAATTGAGTAAAAAATATGGCCAATAGAGTAAAACGTCTTTCTCAGATTTGACCTAGATTTTTTCCAAAATGACCTTACTTTGAACATGGTTGAGATATTTTGAAAACAGATATTCTGACCAAATATCAAACCAATTAGGCTAAAAATGTGACCCCTGGGGTGTAAAAGGATTCCAAAGATTTGGACTTGTGACCTAGTTTTTTATCCTATGTCAAACAAAGTCTAACTTGGCCTAGATATCATAGACGCAAACATTCTGGCCAAATATCAATTCAGTTGAGCCAAAAATAGGGTCTCCAGAGTAAAAACAAGATATTTCTAAAATTTGACCTAGTGACCTTGTTTTTTACCACATATGACCCGACTCTAAACTTGACTAACATTCTGACTAAATATCAATTCAATTGAGCCAAAATTGGGACCTTTAGAGTGCACAAAAGTATTTCTAGAATTTGACCTAATGACTTAGTTTTTGACGCCATGCGACCCAAATTTGAACTTGGCCGAGATATCATTGTCCAAAACCTTCAAAACAAATATTTCATTTTATCCTTAAATGTGACCTCTAGAGTGTAATCAAGATTATTTCTAGGATTTGACCTAGTGACCTAGTTTTGGACCCCACATAACCCCCATATCGAAGTTGTCCCAGATATTATGCAGACAAATAATCTGACCAAATATCAAGACATTTGAGCCAAAAATATGGCCAGTGGAGTGCACACGAGGTATTTCTAACATTTGATCTTATGACCTAGTTTCTGACCCTATGTGACCCAAATTTGAACTTTGCTGAGATAGCATGGAAACAAACATTCTAACCAAATATCATTGGTTTGGAGGCAAAAATGTGACATCTAAAGTGCACGAAAAGTATTTCTGAAAATTGACCTTATTAACTAGTCTTTGACCCCATTTAACCCAATATCAAGCTTGACCTAGATTTCAGGTAGACACACATTCTGACCAAATATAAATTGAATTGAGGCAAAAATATGGCTTCTGGAGTGCTCATAGGGTATTTCTAAGATTTGAACTGGTGACCTAGTTTGTTTTTTTTTTTGTTTTTTTTGCCTCATATGAATTTGAGCCTGGCTGAGATATCACGGTCAAAAACCTTCAGAACAAATATTGCATTTAAGCCTAAAATGTGCCCTCTAGAGTGCACCCAAGATTATTTCTAGGATTTGACCTAGTGACCTAGTTTTTGATCCCAAATAACCCAATATTGAACCTAACCGAGATATTATGCAGACAAACATTCTGACCAAATATCAAGACAGTTGAGGCAAAAATGTGACCTCTAGAGTGCACACAAGGTATTTCTAATATTTGACCTAGTGACCTAGTTATTTACCCAAAATGAACCAATATTATACTTGTCCGAGGTTTCGTGGAGACAAACATTCTGACCAAGTTTCAAGACATTTGAGCAAAAATTATGGCCTCTAGAGTGCACACAAGATGTTGGCACACGACGGACAACGGACGATAGACGCAGGACGCCGGACGACGGACGACGGACTCAGCTTGATCAGAATAGCTCACCATGACCACTCTGTGCTCAGGTGAGCAAAAAACACGAATAATTTTTATAGATCCGAATCGATTGAAAACGTAAGGATAACCAAAAAGATACCCATCGGGCTTGGGAACAAATCGTTTCAAAACTGGAGGTATTTTGAATTCTTTCAAAATAATAAGGGGGGCGGGGGGGGGGGCTAAGCATTTTCTATGATCCTACCGATCATTAAATTCACAATACAAGAGCTTTCGTTGACAATGACGCTCCACTATTTACAGTGCTTGGTAGTAACAGCAATTCAATATCAACATTACATGAAAAATTAGGCAAAATTCTTCAGCATGAATGTCAAAATATTAAGCAATAAACCATGACCGAGAACACATGTCTTAAAGCCTTAAAACATTAGCATTAGATTGGGGTTGATATTATGATCTCAGGGAAGTTCATTGTTTCACAGCAATGGTAAAAGTAGAAAAAGAGTTAAGATAGTTGCACGTTAAACTTTTATCAAGAATTTCTAAGTCGAAGTCTAATTATTTTCCTAGGGGATGATATGATGGTCAAAAAACAAGTGCAAAGTGTCAGAGTAATATCTAAGAACTGAGATATTATTGTTATTAGACAGTTGCGAGTAGAACGAGTAGGAATGTCTAAGTCGAACAAGGGTCAAAATTCAACTAAATGATTGTCAGAGTAATGAATCTTTTTTTTTTAGGAAAATATGATAGTCACAAGAATGTTTGCAAAGTTCCAGAGCAATAGCATTAGTAGAAACAGAGATGTGAGACTTGCACATAAAACTTTAACAAAGTGTCTAAGTAAAAGATAGGGGTCATAATTTCACTAATACATGTATAATTGTCAGAGTAGCGAATCTTTGTCTAAGGGGTGAAATGGTGGTCACAAAAGACACTTAGAACGTTTCTGGTCAATAGTATTTGTATGTACAGAAATATTACAGAGACATGACAGTTGCACGTAAAACTTAATCCAAACTTGTCTATGTCGAAAAATGTCAAAATTGCCCTAAATAAATGTCAGGCCGTCAGGGTAATGAATCTTTGACTAGGAAAAGACATTATGCTCACAAGAGCACGTGTAAAGTTTCAGGGCAATAGCGTTAGAAGAAACGTTAATCTGAGACTTGCACGTTAAACTTTAACAAAAATGTCTAAGACGAAAGGGGGTCAAATATCCACTAAAATGAATGTCTGGGTTACAAATCTTAGCCTTGGAGAAGCTATGGTGGTCAAAAAGGCATGTGTAAAAATCCTGAGCAATAGCGTTAGTACAACGGAGATACGGCATTTGCACGTAAAACTTTTAACAAAGCGTTACACCGACGATGGGATGACTTGAAAAGCCCCCTTTCTTCGGATAGTTGACCTAAAACACTTTTACGTTCTGTCTGATTAAATGATTTAAATGGTCTAGCGTTTTTTTAATTACAGCGGAGGTTAATGGATTACGTATTAAATAATCGCAGTTCCGTCAGAGTTCTGTTTACAGGTCACATATACATAGTACTGTATGTACACTTTTTAATGATGTAATAAACACCTCATGTAACGTTAAAAAATCATTAAGAAAATGAGAAATTTCTTGTTTTCTAAAAATGTTTCCACTTAACAGAGACTTTAAAATAATTGTCCGTTTTCATATATCAATTGACCAATCGCGTCTGTTTATCAAGGAATAAAGCGACCAATTATATTATTATTCAGCACGGACCTGAGCTTATCAACTCTAACATTGGCCGCCATTGTAACCATTGAAACATATGGGTGGAGAGAAGCAGCGTTGAGCTATTTTTTTTTTTGCCTTTAAAAAATTCCAATGACGGGGATGGGATTCGAACCCGGGACCCTTCTGTCTCAAGTCTTTCGTCTTACCACTAGATCACGGACTTCCTCCAGTGTTCGAAATGCTTTAAAATTTATTAAGCTTTCAATTGTATATAATATAAAGAAAGATAGTTGAATTGTGCCCTTTTTTGTTGTTGCTGTTTGTTTGTTTCAAATGCCCAGAAATCAATGACACATTATCCCTATATAGAAGGATAACAATTATTGTTGGAGAAAAAGACGTAAAATCTGATATCTATATTCAAATAAATATATCCAATGATATGTCAATCAATTACTTTAGTTACGCTCATTAAATATAACGTCTCAGGAAAAAGGTTACATGTAACAAGGAATGATAACGAGCGTGTGAAAAAGCTACATGCATAAAAACTGTAATTTATCTAAATCTATTTTAAAAGAAAGGACATATAACCGAAAAGCAAAACTTACCATTATAAAATCCTTTATCCGTCCTAATCCATAATAGATCCTAAAAGTATAGAATAATAAAAGTAACAGCTTGTGTACGTTTACGACTTCCAGCCGACGATTTACAATACATCCTTGATTTATATAAATACTAGATATATCGATGTTGTTGAGATATGACATTCTGTTTGAATGATCTTGCTTTGTAGCAGTCTCCATTGAGATTTATTTTCTATCTTCTACAAATAACTACTTAAATAGAATTCATGATAATGATAATTCGGGGAAAGCATCATTAATCACGTGTTACGAGCAATTTTTTCCTTTCACGACAAATCTTCGTGAATATATTGGGTCTTGAGGCCCCAGCATTTGGCTTGGATTTCAAAGGACAGGTTGGTATAAACACAAACCCAATCCGTTGGTTGGCAAGCAAAATGTCGTAAAACACCTTGAATAACGACATTTTACTCTCACACCGACGTTTTGCTACGTGCTGATGATTACAAACCAACTCTAAACCTTATGTGGAACTTAGTCACTTAAGATTGCAGGTAAACCACGGAGAATTCACCACAAATACGATGTGAGTCTCGCCTCTGTCAATCAGATATCGTCATTTAAGCAATTACCGGACGGTAAAATTTTAGACTGGTTCAAATTGTAGGAATTTGCATTTTCACTCAATGTTGCCTTTTAAGTATCTAAAACACACACAGACACACACACAAAACTTTAAAAAACATTGTTGACATTGTGTGTTTTTTACCCAACAAGGTAAGGATTTTCTAAATTCAACCAACTTTGAAATTGTCGTCTTCAACTTCTTTCAATTTGAACCAGTCTAATATTTAGTCATGTTGTAATGGATTAACTCGTGGGTTACTTTTACTTCGTTAATTTATCATGATAACCTTTGGCAAAGATGATTACTCAACGAAACTATGCTTTGCTAGATTACAGTACTTTCAGTACTTTGATTCCTTCATTGGCATCAAAAATCGACTTAAACCTGAAGTGAACTTTAAACTCCAACATTTCTGTTGGTTTGACGACTTAAAAGTCGTGACAACAACGAACTAAAACTGTTATTACGACAGTTAGGTCACCAAACAATAACCTGTCTTTTACTTTTGGTCCCTGACCGCATGTTGTACACAATAATGTCGTTTATTTACTCAGTCGAAAAATGTTGGAGGTAGGAGGTCGGTGGGCGTGGACAGCTATCTG
Source organism: Fragum fragum (assembly GCA_946902895.1). Taxonomy (NCBI): domain Eukaryota; kingdom Metazoa; phylum Mollusca; class Bivalvia; order Cardiida; family Cardiidae; genus Fragum; species Fragum fragum. The sequence continues at coordinate 30,004,502 of OX336372.1, forward strand.
TCAAATTCCAAAGCACGGTGATTTACAGGACTAAACATAAAGTTCTTTACTGTAATGAAGACAGGGAGAATAGAGGAAGAGCGACGGGAGAGAGAGAGTCAGAGAGAGAGTCAGAGAGGGAGAGAGAGAAACAGAGAAAGAGAGAGAGGGACACACACAGAGTGAGAGAGAGTGAGTGGGTGAGTGAAAGCAGACGACAAATTCAAATTTAGTTGATGAAACTTTAAAAATCTCTACTTCTGCATGGGTTGTAAACACTCTGGAAAATGAAGAAATTGCTTGTAAATACCAATTCCTGCGTTTTCCACAATGTTTCCCAACACTTTTTTCATGGGGGGAGTCACAAAGCGCCATTTCTTGGGGGATGGGTTGAAAAGAGACACAGTGATATTTTCAGAAGGAGTTATCCTTGCGTTAAACAGTGGACAATCATGCGACGACTAAATCTGCTGATTAGACATTTACAAGATAAATTAGATCAATTAGACAAGTTAAAAGTAGTTCCCGAAGAAAATAAATTCTGAAAGAATAAGTACGATAAGGATGTGATTTAAAGACTTCTTCGGTGGCTAAAACCTGTCCCACTTTGTTAAGCCTCGATAGAGCGAAAAGAACGAATAAACTCTACAATTAACCCATTTAAAATTGAAGAAATCTTAGACTGGTCCAAGTTCAAAGAAGTTGCAGACAATAAATCAAAGTTAGCTTAAATTGAAAAAAAGGGCCAAATGAGTTAGAAAACATGAGAAAGGAATGAATCGGTTATTACAAGCAATTTCTTCCTTTTCACATTTTTCCACAGGTATATTTCTTTGACGCGCAAATATGTCGGGTTATGTGTTTTTAGATTTGAAGGACGCACAGTAGATTTTATAGGACAGTTGCAAAGCAGAACTAACTTTACTTCATATAGGAGACACAAACGGGGACCGTCTCTCCTAGGTGTTAATGCATATGATGGAAACATGAATAAATGATGATAAATTCACGGTTCCACATCCCTCAGTTGATAAATGAGGGGACTCTGTATGGGTTTCTATGGTGTATCGATCCCTCTTTTCTTTGATAATTTAACCTTGGAGAAACAACTTGGTGCAAATAGTTTGTGAAAATGGTAATTCGGGGACAGACAAGTTATTAAAAATAATACACACTCCAAAAATGAAAAAAAGTAAACACAACGATTAATATCCAAAACGGCTGAACTAAGGTGTATTTTACTCTTCAATACCAGTTAGTTACACTCACTTTAATTTATCTTATTTTGTACTCGGCGATGACTCTTACGTCACAAGGACGGGTTCTATGTGTTCACTATCTTCGAATTATTTTCAGATAGCAAAGCGTCAGCTTTGATAGCTTAAGTAAACAGACACAATTTTGAGGTGATCTCAAAGTTCAATGAGTGCAAACTGCCACTGGAGGCTTAACCACTAATCAGTCGAATACATACACCATAAAAAGTAGTTCTGGTGTACTTTAAGAATATTACTAACTCTATTCAAAATTGTAGTACACTCTTTCAAAAGCATGCTATCTAACCTATTCCAACTCAATTCCGCTTTTTAAGCATCTCACGAAAAATACTTTGGAAAACATTGTGGGCAATTTCTTCAATGTCCACAATGTTTTCTTCAAAATTCAACTATCTTGAAATTGACGTCTGCAACTTCTTTCAATTTGAACCAGTATAAGATTTTGACATGTTGTAATGGATTTACTCCTGGGTTACTTTAACCTAGTTTATTTATCATGATAACCTTTGACAAAGAGGATTACTTAACAAAACCATGCTTTGCTAGCTAACAGTACTTTCAGTATTTTGATTAATACTATCCAGTCGATTAAAAGAAACGCACACAACTTAAAACATAATAGGTTCCCTGACACGTTATTGTCCCCACTTTATATGTAACATATTTAATATTTTCATTCGGACTATATAAAGTAAGTACAGAATTATATGACAGCGTACTTCTTGCTACTCCTTTGTGTTTGTTTGTTTGTTTTTCTTAAAGACTAGTAAAATGTTATAAGTATCTATTAATTTCTATGCTGTATAGTATGGCTTATCACTCCCGCGGTATACAGCTTTGGTACGTAAAAAAATTATAAAAAAAACGAGCTACAGGCTAAAAGGAGACCACTATTTCTAACGAAGGTTGATACTTTGCGCTTAGCGTCAATGATAGATTGGTTGTATGAAATATTGTCAGATGATATGAGGTGGGTTATTAGTATTTTGATATTTTCGCGAATCAGATATAGTATGACATTATAACAAATCCAAACATAATGCCAGATTTATTACTAGAAAATTGACGCCTGTACCAAATTTATAAACTAGATTAGAGGATGACATTTATCCGTACTCAGCATTTGATGACACAAATCGCATTCGCTTTTGTGTTGAAGGTTGCTTTAGAGAGGGGAGGGCAGCTTCAGTATTTAGTCGGTGCTCGAGCAAAATGTTGTCACGATTTTCTTTAGGGTAAAGCTTGGAGATATTCTATACTTGAAGTTGTATCAAATATCTATAAAAATAGATGTTCGACGTAGATAAACAAGCATATTAATTATTTATTCATGTTTCTGTATTCGAAATATTTTGAAGCTAAAGAGCGCAAAAACATTGCAAAGGAATCTTGACGTCATAAAATTAACGTTAAGTCCGTTGACTCCTTCTCCTCATTAGTTACCTACATAAACAAGAGGGTCATGATGGCTCTAGATTGCTCACATGAGTTCAGCAGTTCTTCTTTGTTAAGAGAAAGGTAAAATTGTTAATATTGATCGAGTTGTCATTGAGGCCCATTTTTCCATTTTTCATATTGAACCACCTAATTCTCAAAAGGGTTCTTGTTTGTGACCTATCAATAATCCTAACTAAATTTCATCATGATTCGGTCAAAATTGTGATCCCTCGAGTACACACAAAATGCAATAACCCCCATCCCCACCTCCACCCCCAGGCCGTGAAAACATCTGGTTTGTGTGTTCGAGAGCGACTCTCTTAGTTTAAAGCTTTCGTCACAATCGAACTAAATAAATTAGTATAAACTACCCCCTCCCCTCTCTTCCCGTTAATCTTCAGATTATCAATAATTCTGACCAAGTTTTAGCAAGATTTGGTTAAAATTGTGGCCCCTAGATTGTGAGGAAATAAATTAAAATCAAGGACCTCTTCCCCATGTTTTCAAAAGGAACCTTCCCGATTTCCATAGGATTCATCCTCACAATCATTCTGACCAAGTTCCATCAAGATTGAGTCAAAAGTATGGCCTCTAGGGTGTAAACGAATAAATGCCTTTAAAGCTCCTTTACCCGTGTTTTCAGTTGAACCTTCTCATTTTACACCGGGACTCATATAAATGAACTAAAATTGATTCTAGCCAAGTTTCATCACGGTTGATTCAAAACTGTGACCTCTAGAGTGTAAACAAAGGAATAATCATTAAGGCTCCTTTCCCCGTAGTTTCCTATTTAACCTTCCCATTTTCGGACGTAAAAATTATTCTGACCAAGTCTAGATTGAGATAAAATTGTGGCCTCTAGAGTGTAAACACTAAAATTGATGACGACTCACGACGGACGACATACATTCAATTATCTCAAAAGCTCACCATTAGCACGTTGTGCTCAGGTGAGCTAAATTTGAAAGAGATTGGATAATGTGACATGTAGAGAAGCAATGAGCTTAAAATCGTTAACTTGCACTTTGTGACCTTATATCCCTCTTGCATCAACATCGGCTACGTACTTTGAAAAGAACTGAAATAAGCTGGAAACTGTAGAGAACCAATTTGCGTGTACCTGGCACACGATTGGACACAACTTCAACCTTTACGGAATCTCTCTTTAACAAAACAGTTATGAAATGATAAACTAAATGGCATCGTTTATTTAAAGACTTTACAGGTTAGACGGCATTCAAAATATTTTTTGTGTTCGGCTGAATCCCCAAGGAAATCATTCTAACAGATTTTACAGAAGGTCATCAGGTGGTGTTATTCGTAAAACTGAAAGCGCCCTGCCTACTTGTTGATAAGTATATTTCCCTTTTTATTTCTATGTAAAATAGGTTGTGCACGAGTTGGGCCAAAAGGGAACCAGAGGGACATTATTTCTACAACCTTTGGTGGGCCTGCAGGTGGTACAACATACAAAATATCAACGTCTATGCCTAACTGAGTGTCTGGAGAAGATTTTATAGATTTCCGTTTTTTTCTGTATTAAATAGTTGCAATCTTGCCATTGTAGTCTTACACTCTTATAGAATTGAAATTTCCGTAGAAGAGCTTAATCCAAGAAACTTCCCTGCCAGGTTTCAACCTAAAATGCTGAGTGTTTAAGGAGGCGAGGATTTCCTTTCAAATGTCTGCGGGCAGACTAGGAAAGACGAGGACGAACGATGGACGTTGTGTGATCACACAGCTTACCTTGTTCACGATGTGATCCGGTGAGTTAAAAATGAGAAATTGCTTGTGACAAGCAATTTCTTCTTTCCCCACCTTGTTTTCAGCCTTACAACACTATTTCCGATCAATGTTCACTTGTTTTGTATTGTGAAAAAATTTCTTTGCCATTCCACCGTTGTTTTGTATCTCATAAAAAACTTTTTATTCAGTCTCTATTCCATTTCGAAAATTTCCTTTTATCTTTAAAGAATTAAAAAATCTAGCACTATAATCCTAAACGTCAACGGAAAATACCAACACCATTCTGAGTAGCGCTCTCATGAGAATTATAATGGCGGATGAATAACTTCTAATTTACCAGTATTGTCAGGATTTTATATTGAGGATTTTCGAACATTTCTGTTCCCAGAGAGGGTTTATCCTCGGAAATTTGTATTTCTTGATTCCGCAAACATTTTCGAGGTTACCAGAACAACTAAGAAGTGTGTCCTTCTATGTGAAAGTCAGTCCTTCGGTATGTAAAATAAAAACAATGTGTTCTGTGCCTCTACAAGAAAATCAAAGGACTGAAAATACAGAGAAGTTGGAATGCGCTGAAAGGGTCATAATTGTGGAATTCAGTTCAAATTCATTTATTACTTTCCGAGTATGCCTCCCTCCTTTAAACTTAAACCAGCATTCCCATTCGTGTACATATGTGCGTGAATAACGCACAAAAACATAAACCACATACAGAAATAAAAAAAAAAAACTAGCATTGTCTTAACCCATTCCCAGACGGTGACGCTTTTAAATGTCCCTCATAATGAAACCTTTGAAAACATTGTTACAAGCAATTTCTTCATTATCCACAATGTTTTCTGTCCAAAAATACCAGGATTTTAAAAATTTCTTCAACTTACAATTGTCGTTTCTACAGTAAGAAATCAATGACTTCGATGATTATTTGACCCTCAAATCGGCCAATTCTGGAACGATCAAGTTTATGAGTAATCGTGGAAATTTGCGGAAATGCGCGGAAACTTGTTTCAGGGTGATCGATTTGAAATACCGGTTTAGACATAGGAAAAAAGAATAGTTAAAGCGTTGTGAGTAAAATTTAAAAAAAAAAAAAAAAAGATGTTAACGTTATTGTAACGTTATTGTTTGCACATGTTAGTTTTGCCATTTTCCTAAAAATTCCTATAATATGATGAAGATAGTATCAAATTATCTTCGGCGCCCTGTAGTCGCGCGATTTCCTTATTCGTTGTTCGGCTTTTGAACCGTAAAAATCCTTAAGAAAAAAGGACCAAGCTAAAAGCTAGATGACACTTGTTAAAGGTTTGATGTGTTATTATTGATTTAAACTTGTAAATAACGACATAATAAAGCGCAATTATTTGTAAATAGGTAGAAACCGGAAGTTGATATGGTTACATTCTAATTTTCAAAATCTTCTACTTTCGTTTTGTTTTGCATCTGTTTGATTTTTATTGATTAAAAGCTGTAAATCCCACAATAATCGCGTTTGCTTGATGCCTACGACCCCCCTTAATAGCTCTAGAATGTTTTAAAGTACTGGGCGGCGTGATTATTGTAAAAATGCATTTGCGACCTCAGCCATATTTGTAAACATTGCCTATCTATGGTCACATGACTACCACATGTCACTTGAGATCACGTGATTACCAAACACGGGACGGCGAATCACAAAAAACAAATTACTGCGCTGATTATAACCTTATTTTTCAATAATTTAAAGCAAACTAAGCATGTTTAGAAGTCTTTAAACGAATTTTTATATCATCCATTACATGTGCCATATTATTGTCTTCGGCTACAACTAACTGATTGTCCGTTGCAAGTTGAGATGAGAAGTGACGCGAGTTGTCTTCATATCTAAGAGATCACGTGATATGTGTTATCATAAAACCCGAAATGAAATTGTCTTGTGTTTATTTTGCGGTTTCGTTAAATCTAAGTTGAAATTGCTCCGCATTCCAACTTAAAAATCTGTCCTTGACTAGGTACCCTTTCCCATGAAAAACTATGGACGCCGCGTTAAAACTCATTCAGTGAAAAGTTTTAGGTGTAGGGTTCTTAAAGGTAGGTATCGATGTTTTTTTCATGTCACAGATTTGAATTATTTTATTTCCTCTTATATAAATAAGCTATTTGAAAACAATATGCCGAAAAATAGTTTTGAAAAAATATGTGGTCGCTTATCAGAAAAAGCAGGGTATTTCCCTAATAGCCTACGTAGGCTATTAATCTATTTTTAGATTAATCCAAGACATTTACGAAGATTATAGGGCATACACGTGGCCAGGAGTAATGTTCGCCAGCCGGTCTGTAAAGATAAGTCCTTTCATGTGACATGATTTAGGACGTTGGCTATTTCGCTAGTAAATTTGTTACCTTCATTTGACTCGGTTATATGCAAATGAGGTCATCCGATGTCGACAGCCGAATTCCGTGATATCTAACAATAACCTGGAATTCCGCTGAACCTTTCCGATATAACCAGAAAAAGCAACTTTAGGTCTATTAGATAACCACCAAGACAATAGCTGACCTAACTTAAAGTATTTAATGTTCATTTGAGTCTATATTTCGGCACTTGGTAATTTTTCTTATCTAGGTTTCAGAAACATCGATACCTCCCTTTAAATTGTCCTTAATTTTTCTTATAATTTTTGTCAAATGCGAATTTGTGTGGTAATGAGTTAAAGAGAAAGTTTAAATTAGATCCAGATACAGTGCACATGTGATATTTTTCTTAGGCGAATAAGAAAATGAAAAAAAAAAAAACCAACAACAACAAAAAACCACACCAAAACCACGAGCATGTTATCAAGCCATTACAAGCCTTTAGAAAGAGAGAAATAACATTTTTCTTCTAAATTCATAACAAAAAAATCTAATTTAATAGAGGTCTGAATTCCACTAAAATGCATGTCAGTGTAATGCATCTTGGTATGGAGAGGTGAATTACAAAAAATGCACGAAATGAATATGCTCGATTAGTTGCAGGTAAAAAAAATATGGGAAATTTTTAAGTTGAAAAGGATAAAGATACCTCTAGAGTAATGACTCCTTGTCTTGAGTGAAATATAAGTAGAACCGTTAAGACATTTGCAAAGTTTCAAAGCAAAAGCTTAGGTAATTATAAAACAACAGATCATACAGTGACTTGCACGTAAAACAATGAACCAGGGAAGGCAAAGTTGAAAGGGGATCAAAATGCCAGTAGATCAATTTTCAAAGAAATCAATCTCTTTTATTAAAACCGTTCAAGCTGCAGTTATAACGTTTACGTTCACCAAACATTCTACTTTTTGTTAAATGCTACTGAATATAAATTTTGCAAAATAACGCCATTTAAATTCAAACGGATTAAGTGGGTGGGACAAGCGATTGGCTAATTCAGTGTTGACACAGAGCAACATTACACTTAATCAAAGCTAGAGTAATAAAAATGCCGAGATATCTATTATTGCATTAAATGCTCAGGCGCATTGTGTAGAAACAGAAATATAAAATCTGTCACGAAAACCCCTTTTTTCGTCCTTTTTTAACGCCGCTTTTGACCATGAAAACTTAAACCAATTATTTCAAAGTCTGAAGAGGTCAAATTCGACCTAAAAAACATCAGAGACACGAATCTGTCTAGTGACTTGAATTATAATCCTATATACTAGCGTAAAGTTTGAAAGCAAAAGTTTGTGTACTTACCAGGAACTTAGGGGGGGGGGGGGGCAAAATGTTGTTGTATTAAAATAAAAATGAATGTCAGAGAAATTAATCTTTGCCTAGGGAATGATAATACGGTCAAAAGAATAAATACAATGTTGCAGAACATTAGACATAGTATAATTATGTGTACACGTAAACTTTGACTAAATCCCCAAGTCGAAAAAAGGGTGATAATTGGACTGAAATTAAACGAATCCTTCCTAAGGGAATGCAAGATGGTCACTAAAGCATTAAGAGAAACAGAAATATGTGACTTGCATATAAAACTTTATTCAAAGTATGGCGCTGTTGCCGACACCGAAGCCAACATGACTGGAACAGCCCTCTTATACTTCGAAGTATCCAGTTAAAATGTACATATACTTTAAGTATCATATTACAATGTGTTCATGTTTGATTTGCATACATTAGCTTTACAACTAGGAATTGCGAGGTAATGATTTAAGTAAAACTGCAAATGCACGAATTTGGGCTTTTACAACATGACTGCGGGCACAAAATTGAGTCAGCGCGAGCCTATATCAGTCTTTCCCTAACTAACCGTTAAGTATGACGTATGAATAATTTAATTGTTTGTTTCGTCCATCAAAAACGAGCGTTCTGATTGGTCGAAAAATTCAATTCATACCTCCATGAACACAATTTTGAGCACGCAGCCATTTTGTATGCTTCCGCACAAAATAGTTCAATACAAAAAAGTATCAAAATTTGTAAAGTTTTGCTTCTTTCGCTCGATGCTATTAAATTATAAGAAATGAAGGGAATATTTTTTGTTTTCATGGAGGTATGAACCGAAAAACCTAATCACACTTATGTATGAATCCGCTTCGCGTATTCATACAGTGTGATTAGGTTTTTCGGTTCATACCTCCATGAAAACAAAAAATATTTTCTTCATCTCTTAAATACAAATACTTACAACAACGGTCATAGCTATTCTTATTTGTGAGTAAGAACTATGTTGAGTTAAAAATTCGTACTAATGACTCGTGATCCGTGGGACGAAAGAGGACCTTCTTGGAATATTGACACTTGTCAGTCTGCACGGACTCGAAAATCCGACCACGATGGATATGTCTAGCGTTTGATCAATTGTCTGAACCTAGAATGACTATTCTTCCTTAACACATGTTTATTTTCGGAATACTTCATCCAATTATTTGTGTGAGCACGCGCGCGCGCGCGTGTGTGTGTGATTGTGTGTGTGATTGTGTGTGTGTGTGTGTGTGTGTATGTGTGTGTGCGTGCGTGGGTATATGCTCGCGCTCGCGTGTGTGTGTCATTATCTTATATTCTATAAGTACATCGTGTTAATCATTTTAATTATTATTTCTACTATTAATATCGTTATCTATGCTGTGGTATCGCTGTTTGATTTGGTATATATTATCATAATATTTAACGTTTCACTTAGCATTGAGGCTGGGTCAGCATGATTACACCTTTAATGAGGGTATATAGCTACATGGCGACTCAAAATAAACCATAATCGCGAAATTTTTATTTTCATTTTCAAAGCCCAAACTGCCTTTTCGAAACACTTAAGAGATGAAGAGTATATTTTTGTTTTCATGTAGGTATGAACCGAAAAACCTAATCACACTTAGGTGATTAGGTTTTTCGTTTCATACCCCCAAGAAAACAAAATATTTTCTCTATATTTCTTTTGATTTAATGGCATCGAGCGAAAAAAGCAAACCCTTTACAAATTCTGATATTTTTTGTATGGAACTATTTTGTACCGAATCATACATAATGGCTGCGTACTCGAAATTTTGTTCGAGGAGGGTTTTTTTTTCGACCAATCAGAACGCCTGTTTTTGAGAGACGAAACTAAAGATCAAATTATATTAGAATAACTAAATACTTAAAGAATCTTGGGAAAAGGATAAATTATTATTTTATGATTTTACTTCCTTCCAGTATAGAGCAGATAATGGTGAATGATGGTATTGGGTTCTCGAACAATCGCTAGGACAGAGAATGCCTTGTCCCTCACTTTGATAAGGTAATGGAGAGGCTCGTCAATTTAACCTATTCCCTCTTGACAATATTTCAGACTTGTCCAAATTGATTTGCAGACAACAATTTTTAGTTGATGAAATTTCGAAGTTCTTTGCCTTTTATGGTAGAAATCATTGTGGATAATGAAGAAATTACTTGAATCAAGAAATGTCTTCTTTTTTCACTAAGTTTTACCAAGCATTTTTCTTGAGGGTGGTAAAGAAGAGGGATTGTGTGGATATGGATGTAGGACAATTGCCACTGTCTATTTCGACAATTTGACATACGGTTTATTAGCAAGTCCAGTGAGTGTTTAAGTTGCAGGTTATTCAAATATTGTTAAAGTCAACTAAATTAAATTGGTAGTCACACATTTTTGAACGGCTCAGTGTGAATACCTAATGTTACAGTAATGTATTTTTATTCATTTATAATGTTCGCACAAACCCTAAAAAATGTTGAAGAGCAAGCCTTATAACATTATACATTCAAGATCTATTGTTTTAATTTAATTTTTAGTTTCGTCTATCAAAAACGGGCGTTCTGATTAGTCGAAAAACAATCCATGAGCAAAATTTTGAGCACGCAGCTATTTTGTATGCTTCCGCACAAAATAGTCCCTCACAAAAAGGTGTCAAAATTTGTAAAGCTTTTGTTTTTATCGCTCGTTGCTATTAAATTATAAGAAATGAAGAGAATATTTTTTGTATTCATGGAGGTATGATTTGAAAAAACTAATCACACAATGTATGAATACGCTTCGCGTATTCATACAGTGTTATTAGGTTTTTCAGTTCATAACTCAATGAAAACAAAAAAATTCTCTTCAGCTCTTAAAATAATTCACTACTTATACTACAACTACATAATTCTTTATTCAAAACCACGTATGCTATAATTAAACAGTATGGTTAACAGAAGACGGTGCATTATTAAGCAAATGGTTAGATCGAGGGTAGATAGATGAATGAAGGAACACAATATGGTCCTTTGAAAAAAAAACCAACATGAGATGCCATCGTTCAATATGTGAAAATGAGTATTAAAATAAATTTAGTTTATCGACCTCTTTTAGAACGTGTCAAATAAAATCATTCAAAAACCGTTTTGTACAAAAACAATCTGGTAACCGACTATTTTCAAGCCCTTTGCTTGAATTTTATACATATATGTTGTGTGGGGTTTTTTTTTTTTGTTGTTGTTGTTGTTATTTTTTTGTTTTTTTGTTGTTTTTTTTAGGTGTTGTTGTTTTATTATTATAATTATTTATTTATTTATCTATTTACTTATTTGAATTATTCATTTTTTTTCAAGGCATGAGAAAAGCCAATTATTACAACCTTTTTTAAAAAACAAAATGCCAATATGGCAATTTTTTGCAATCTTCGATTATGGGATGTCAAGGGTTCGATCCCCGGCGGCGGCACCTATAATTTCCGACATTTGTCTCTCTCCAATGGGTGGATAATCGTAAACCTAAGTTGGATAGCAGCTGAAGGCAATGAAAGGATATAATGGTAGTATTGGTGTGAGAAATACTAGGAATCCATTGCTAGTTGGTCCAGTAGCCGCGATAAGACTGAAATACTATTAAAAGTGGTGTTAAACTCTATTCAATCAATCAATCAATCAACCGTTGTGTTTATTATACAACTATTGTGAGGCGGTACACAATTCAATAACATTTCGCAACAGTTTTGCACAAGGATATCATTTGACCCATAACCAAAAAAGTATCTTTACACGTATATAAGGAATATAGCTATGTAAATCACTGCAAGAAAATAAGAAAGTGCTTGTAACAAGTAATCCTTCTCTTCTCACATTTTTATCGACCTGATAAGGAGCTTATTGTTCTTTCTAAGTCGACCTTGTTTTTTGCCGTCTGAGGCCCAATTCAATATGGACCTGTCTAACCTGTCTGTTGTTTAGGAATAGGTTAAACGAATTATATTCTACATAGTTTACTCCTAATTGTACAAAAATGGCCATTATTATCATCGTTTACTGTGCCTCAAAATTTTGACATATTCGAAAAATGTCAGTTCCCTGGTGCCTTAACAAAGAATCTATTGAGAGTGCCATGCTCATCTAATGATTGGTTCACATTAAAATTGGGTACGATCTCCAGTCGCGACACACATCCATTCCGACATTTGTCTCCCAACAACGGATGAAAGCCTTAGTGGTATGAGCAGCTGGAGGCTCGGAAAGAATGTAGTGGTAGTACTGATGAGATAAATGCCAGGCATCCATGGTTGGGTGCACCAGCCTCCACAATATGCCTATTAAAAGATGTGTCAAACCCCTTTCAATCAACCAATCAATCAGCAAATCAATCAACCAATCAATCATATCAAAATTAAAATTCAATGCGTTGAAATACTATCGAGAGTTCGCTGTTTTCTATCCCATATATAGAAAACGTCAACAATAAACCGAACAATCAAATTCAATTTAGACCGGAGGTGAACATTAGTGTTTAGCATTTTTGTTGGTTTGGCGACTTCAACGTCGTTACTACATTTTATTCATGTAGTTACGATTGTTGCGACGTTTAGGTTGCCAACCAACAATTCGACTTGTTTGTTTCACATTACTGATTATAAATTGTAAAAAACAATAAGGCCGTTCAATATCAACATTAAACTCCTGCTGGAGCTCACTGGGCGTGTGCAGCGATCCGTCAATTAAAATCGAATTTTCAAAGATCGATCCGTAGAATCTTATCGCATCTATAATCAGTAGCAACACCATTAGAGAACACTAAATATTATATGAGCGGCACAAGAAATCCTTTCCAGGAAGTGTGTTCTTGAATGTCCGTTTTCATGGATGGTGTATTTTTTCCTAGACGGGGGAGGGGATAGGATTAAGTATAGGGGCATATCGGTAACCCGAGAATCTTTCAAAAAGGGTAGCTAAAAAAGTGTATTATAGATTAATCATAGATTAACTGGCTCCCTATGAAAACCTTGTCTGAAGTACTTTTCTACGCTTATTTTCATGCCAGAGATATCTTTCATTTACTGGTATGCCTTTTCTTTTGGTTGTTATTGTTGTTTTTGTTGTTTGTTTGTTTGTTTGTTTGTTTGTATTCAGTGAAAACGGATATAAAGGCTTATCCGTAAATTTTTGTTAAATAATGTCACGTGTTGAGTTATTTTCACACATGTTGATATTATTTAAACGGGTTTTCATAGAATCTGTATGAATTATCATACGCCAAACCTGAATGAAACAAGTTGGTTGAACTTCAGAAGGCATTTTTTTTTAAAATCGTCCTATGACTCTTCTACATATAATCGTAAATCAAATATAGTTAAGACTTTATCTTAATGTTTCCACATGCAAAAATTATTATGTTTCAAAAAATAAGAATGCCACTTGTCTTTTTAATGATATAAAGATCTTTCAATTTAGTAAATTGCTTCATTTTCGTAATAAAGGGGAAAATCAACTAAACACGCCCTCCGCAAAAAAGCTCAAGTTCCAATCTATGTAAACGTGAAATTATTTCTTGATTATATTGATAATCCTTAATCATATTTCTTGAATTTCTTTTCATATTTAGCGTAAAATGCGTAGAATTTATGCTTTCTATACCCTTAACCCTTTCCTACACAACAAAATTTTAGACTGGTCTAAATTGAAAGGAGCTGTAAACGACAATTTAAAGTTAATGCAATTTTATTTATTTATTTATTTATTTCGTCTTCTTTGATAGATAACCTTGTGGATAATGAAGAAATTGCTCGATACAAGCAATTTCTTCATTTTCCAAAATGTTTTCCAAATCTTATTTTTAGGGGCGTAAAAAGGAGGGATTGGTTGGGAATTGGTTAAGTAGTAGAGCTGCCTTCTTCAAACCAAGTTCATCTTTTTGATCGATTGTTTCGACCCATTCATAAATATACGGGATGGACCGAAAAGAAAAAAAATGTCTTCAGACAATGTACCCCCCCTTTAGTACCCATGTCTTTTTTATGGTTGACATGTGGAATACGTGGAACATGCATAAATGCTCAATACTTTGACAGGTTGGACAGTTTGGGTTGGGGAAATATACATCTAAATTGTTCCATAAAACAGATTTACATCAAATATATACACAAACAATGAATGCATGTTGACATGAATATGCATACGTAAATACATAAATACATAGAAAAATAATTGCATCGCATTAAACATGCGAAAATTCGATTATATCGATTATCATAACGTATCTTAGTTTATGAATAATCCATAAATAGGGAGAAAAATATTTCCAGACATTTTGAAAATCACCCAAATGCACTTTTCAATACATGCTAATGACACCCAAACCAAAAGTCATTTAATTGTTGTATGTAAATGATTTACCGAATTTCGTTCGCTGACTGTCGCCTGCCTTCGTAAAATATGGGGCTTATATACGAACATCCCACATTGATGGTTGATAGCAGATTCTATAGGTTTCAAGATTATTTTTGTTACAATATAGATTCGATAAAGACTAAAATTCGAGTCTTTTATTATTATTATTAATATTATTTTGTTCCATTATTTAGCACCTTTAGCATTCTTTTTATTGATATCGCTTCTTAATGTGCCCGACATGGGCTACGTTTGAGAAAAAGGGTTTAGCATTTAGCCTAATTCTTACCAAAGATGGGCCTTAATAATTGTGTTTGTTTGTTTTGTATTAAAGATATAGAAGATTGCTTGATTGCGACTGAGGCGGATATTGACCTTTCAGTCAACAGGTTGATTGACCAAACGAACCATTTATTTAGACCGGGAGTAAATTTTGAAGTCCGACGTTATCAGGCAGTTATATTAATCGTTTTTGTTAATTTGTCGACTTAAACGTAGTACCTACAGCTTATTTAACCATTTTACATTTTGCTACTGGCCACTGACCATATATTGTACAAAATAACGCCGTTTAATATCGAGATGAAATTCCTTTTAAAGCTCAGTGGACACTACCAGCTATCCATTAACCCTTTCCTGTACATACTCGGGATTTTATGATCCTCTGATTTTATACTTGAGAAAACACTGTGGAAAAAGAAGAAATTGCTTGTAACAAGCAATTTCTTTTTTTTCAACAATATTTTCTACCACATAGGATTGTTTCATTTCAAATGGCATCCAGTATTCATTGTCGTCTGCAATCTCTTTCAATTAGAACTAGTCTAAAATTTCAAAAAAACGGGAAAGGGTTAATTTGACGAGAAAATCATTTTGTTTCTAAAATATACCAAACCGTTTAGTTTATCTTAAACCCATTACAAGTCAAAGGAATTGAACTGGTTCAAATTGAAGGATATTTCAAACAACTTATCAAAGTAAGTCTGATCATTGTGAGGAAAGGGGAAGTTTCTTTTTTTTTTGTTTCGAGCACTTTCTCATTTTCTGACATTGTTTTCCATAGCTATTTTTCTAGAGTCCATAAAAATGTTGGACTGTTCGATAATGGGTTAGAATGCATATCTGGGTGTATGTATCTATGATCATTACAATAACTATATGCTTTAACCCATTACTAGAGGACAAACAAAACTGGTCTGGTTAAAATTGAAAGAATTGCAGACGACAATTCGTAATGGAAACTCCAAAAAAATATTTTCCTTTTCGGGGAAGATAACAGTGAAGAAAATGAAAAATACCTGTAACAACAAGCATTTTTTTCTTTTTATTTACCCCAATGTTTTCCCATGCCTTCGCTTGAGAGGCATAAAAGGTGAGATTTTGCAGGAAAGGGTTAACTAGCAGAACTCAGACGATACTTATTTTGTGGATGAAGATTCACTCAGCTAAAACTTGCTTTAACAATTTAGGCAGGTTTAAACTAACTCAGCTAGAGTATGAAAATATCGGGCACAGGCAACTTACTTTACCGCCTACTTGATAAAAGAAATATATTGATAAAAAAATAGGACTTCACGAAACAGCTGTGCTAGATTGAAAAAAAAAAACCTATGAAAACTTACATAGCTCCTTGCTGATATTCTGTCCGCCTCTCTTACCATGTAGACACACGGGTCCCCGGGAAAAAAATCAACTTAAGTTTAGGATGACCACAAAAAGATACTTCACCCATTACCACACGATAAGATATTAGACCAGTCCAATTTCAAAGAAGTTGCTGGCCAGACGACAATGTTAAGTTGGTGAAATCCATAAGATGTATTTATTTTTGGGTAGTAAAACATTGTGGATAATGAAGAAATTGCTTGTAGCAAGCAATTTCTTCATTTTCCACATTTTTTCAAAAAGCTTTCACATTGAGGTGCGTTTAAAAGAGTCATTGTGTGGGATTGGGTTAAGGCACAACAAGCGTAATGTAAAAAGATACAGAAGGACCTAAAAGCTGAACGAATGGACATTGGAAAAGTATGAATTAATCCCTCCTTTTTATGCCCCTCAAGGAAAAGGCTTTGGCAAACTTAGTTGAAAATGAAGAGATTGCTCGTAACAAGCAATTTTGTCGCCATTAACAATATTTCACACCAAGAAAGACAAAGACTTTCTGAAATCTCATCCACTTGAAATCGTTATCAGCAACTTCCTTCAACTTGGACCAGTCGAAAATTCGCTCATGTGAGAATGGGTTAAGTATCAATCAGCTGTAATATATCCTCGATGGGCGTGCACAATGTCGTAAGAACAGCTAGAATTACGTGCTAGATGTCGTTACTACAGCTTTAACCAACTTTGTACGCCTAACGATGGTAGTTTCAAACGTAAATACATGAAAACCTACCTTTTTGAGTCAAGTTTTATTTCCAAAACACAGCTAACAGTGAACCCAAACAATACATAACTCACGAAGGTAAATATCAAGTCAACGTGTAAATTGGTTAATATTTGAAGCGTGAAGTCATTTACTAACTTATACACATTTATACGATTCACCGCATCCCGATGTGATTTCTACAATATTAAGGCAATGAACTGTATATTCACCGGTCTACAGGTTCTGTGCATACCGATACGAGATATTTGTTGTGGACAAGTGATTTTGTCACAGATGATAAGCGATGTAGGTAAACCTTTGTCATGCTGAATTAAAATCCTATACAGAATTGCTTTAAAATCAAAGGTATGACAGCACTGTAGGGTCTCTTGAAAATTGATTATTTAAACAACTCTGACTGAAAGGGGACAATAGGAGGTGTAGACCAAGATCAGACTGCACTTATATGCAGGCTGATCTTTGTCTATACCTCCTGCCAAAACAGAGATATTCCGGGTTAAGCATAATACAAAGACGTAAAACTGGTACAATACTTTAACACATTCCAACACAACAACCCCTTTTTAAAGTTCCCTAAAGAAAACAACTTTGGAAAACATTTTAGAAAATGGTGAATTACTTATTACATGAAAATTCTACATTATCTAAAATGTTTTCTAACTGAAAAATCCCAAGAACATTCAATCAACTAACCTTTGTCATCTTAACACCCTTGGATTTGGACCACTCTGAGATTTAGTTGTTTGATAATGGGTTAACAATGGGGATTCTGCTTGATCTATGACAAATGTACGAAAGACCGGTGGTGACATCATGTATTCACATTTCACACTTCAAACTTCATACATATTAAGTCTGATATGAACAGAACAGAACAGAACATATCATTTATTTCGTCCAGGTACAACAAGGTACAATAAGGACATATATACAAAAACTTTTATGAAAATAGAATAAATAAGTACTTCCGGTAAAACAAGTAGATGGAAATAGTTGAGATGACATATATTTTCCGAGGGATAGATGCGGTCAATGATTGAGCCTTTTTATAGAGTACATATAGTGGCAGATGAGGTAATTTGGTGAAATTGCCGTAGGATTAACAAATTTTGCGGAATAATCAAAAGTAATGTTTCAAAGTGGAACAAATACGACAATTACAACTTAGATAAGCTGTAATTGCGATATTTGGATGCCCACTTATGGGAAATGGGAAGTGTGAAATGTGAATTATGAGACCCGTGGTGACTTCTTAAATTCACAGTACATAATCAAACCAAATTAATTATGAAGCGTGAAGTGGGAAGTTTGAAGCGTGAAGTGGGAAGTTTGAAGTGTGAACTCAGAAGTCTAAAGTGTGAAGTCAGAAGTTTGAAGTGTGAAGTGGAAAGTTTGAAATGTGAAGTGAGAATATTGAAGTGTGAAGTCGGACGTTTGAGGTGTGAACTCAAAAGTGTTAAGTCGGAAGTTTGAAATGGTAGTTTGAAGTATGAAGTCGGAAGTTGGAAGCCTGAAGTGGGAAGTTTGAAGTGTGAAGTCGGAAGTTTGAAGCGTGAAGTGGGAAGTTTGAAGTGTGAACTCAGAAGTTGGAAGCGTGAAGTTTGAAGTGTTAACCTAGAAGTCTGAAGACGGAAGTAAGGATTTTGAAGTTTGAAGTGTGAATTTTGAAGTTAGAAATGTGAAGTTTGAGGTGTGAACTCAGAAGTCTGAAGAGTGAAGTGGGAAGTCTGAAGTTTTAAATCGGATGTTTGAACCCCCCAACTTAATACTTCTAACTTCACACTTCATACTTCCAACTTCATACTTCCAACTTCAAACTTCCAACCTCAAACTTCCGACTTCATATTTCAAACTTCAAACTTCAAACTTCAAACTTCAAACTTCACACTTCATACTTCCGACTTCATACTTTCAACTTCACACTTCAAACTTCCAACTTCATACTTCCAACTTCACACTTCATACTTCCAACTTCACACTTTAAACTTCCGGCATCATACTTCCAACTTCACATTTCAAACTTCCGACTTCATATTTCACACTTCAAACTTCCAACTTCACTGTTCCAACTTCCGACTTCATACTTCTAACTTCACATTTCAAACTTTCGACTTCATACTTCCTACTTCACACTTCAAACTTCCGACTTAATACTTCCAACTTCACACTTCAAAATTCCAATTTCAAACTTCCAACTTCCAACTTCACACTTCACACTTCATACTTCCAACTTCACACTTTAAACTTCCGGCTTCATACTTCCAACTTCATACTTCAAACTTCCGATTTCATTCTTCCAACCTCACATTTCCAACTTCACATTTCATACATCAAACTTCAAACTTCACACTTCCTACTTCACACTTCATACTTCCAACTTCACAATTCAAACTTCCGCCTTCAAACTTCCAACTGCCAACTTCACACTTCCTACTTCACACTTCATACTTCCAACTTCATACTTCAAATTTCCGACTTCATACTTCCAACTTCACACTTCAAACTTCCGACTTCATACTTTCAACTTCAAACTTCAAACTTCCGACTTCATACTTCCAACTTGACACTTCCAACTTCTCAATTCAACCATCTTCCGACTTCATACTTCCAACTCCTCACTTCCAACTTCAAACTTCACACTTCATACTTCACACTTCCAACTTCACACTATAATCTTCCAACTTCATATTTCCAAATTCACATTTCAAACTTCCTACTTCATACTTCCAACTTCTCACTTCCAACTTCAAACTTCCGACTTCACACTTCCAACTTCAAACTTCCAACTTCACACTTCAATCTTTCACATTCAGATTTCAAACTTCACACTTCAGAGTTACTATGTATGAAGTGTGAACTGTGCATTATTGGTGTCACCACCAGTCTTTTGTACAAATGGGATGTATTTACAATTAACGGATCGTTGGCTCCTCCCACTGACCTCCATTTTGAAAGTTTGACTGATGTTACGAACAATTTTCTCTTGTACAGTATATCATCATCAAAATACATTGAAAAACAAATCGTAGGTTTGTTACACCTATCCAAAAACTTTTAGTTGACTTGGCGACAAAAAACGGTATAACTACAGTGTATTCAAGCTCGATTCACAACCAATTGACAAATCGCTTGCCCCGCCTACATACTGTTTTGGTCACGCCCATTGACTCCGACCTTAGATGGTCTTATTTTGCTATGGTCAGTAGAATGTAACCAAAACAAAGCAGAATCATTGGTTGGTGACCTAAACGTCATTAATACAGCTTGAATAAGCTGTAGTTACGACGTTTAGGTCACCAATCAACAAAAATATTTCACACAAATGGCGGTCAATGTTAGAGGTTAAATTTCAATTCCGGACTGAATGAATAATTTGATTGGTCGATATTTTCCTTAATCGACCGACACGATTGATCAGCCTTTTATTTCTTACAAAGCAATATCGTAAAATTACCTCAGTCTATCTTTCATGTCTGAAGTCAGTGGGTGCCTATAACCAACAGTGGGTGCCAATAACCAAAATGCTTTTTCACTTTTGATTGGTCTCATATATAAATATATATATTGAAAAAAATAATTTCCATAAATTATGGTAATACTCTGATTTTGATAGGTATTATCTTTTCTTTTTTTTAATATAATATCATTTTATTTTTCGCTTCTAACTATAGTGGTAGGTTAACAATAGACCAATCGCGACTATCAATCAAGGAATAAACCGACCAATCAAATTATTTATTCACTCCGGACCAGGGCTTTCAACTCCAACATTGGCCGCCATTTTTGTTTACTTTTTTTATTGGTTTTGCGACTTAAACGTCGAAACTACAGTTTATCCAAAGTGTAGTTACGACGTTCAGTCCGCCAACCAACCATTTTATTTTTTGCTACATGCTACTCTCCATAAATTTTGCAAAATAATACCGTAAAAAATCGAAGAGGAACTTTATGTCGGATTTAAATGGGCGGGGCATAGGGATTCAGTTGGCGGGGTCAGCGATAGGTCAATTACCCAATCAAACTGCCGCTTTCTACATCTGAAGGCACATACACGTCCAATTGCTTTCTGGATTTTACCTTCGGACTTTACTTCCTTTAGATTATGTGAGCCGGGGAGTTACATTTTCTACCGTTTCATAAGAAACCAGATCAGCCTAAGAATCCGAGCAGTCTGGTCAGAGGTTTCACTATGCGCTCTGTAGATTTATTGATTGAATAATTGGGGTTTAACGCCATTTTTAACAGTGTTTCAGGCATATCGCGGCGGCTGAAGCACCTTACAATGGGTTCCTGATATTTGTCACACCATTACTATACCACTAAATCCTTTCCTAGCCTCCAGCTAATAGCCCACTTCGGTTTACGATTATCCACCCATTACTAAGAGACAAATGTCGGAAAGGATATGTGTCGCCGTCGGGATCGAATCCATAACATCCCATTATTGAAGATTAGGAGTCTGATGCGCTATCGACTGCTGTGTAGATAGCCACTTACTCAAAGCTCCTTTAGAGAACCAGAAAATATTCTACAGGCACTGTGTGGCCGTTCAGACTGCTCAATGTCTGCGCTTCACGAACATTCGGAGTAAGATAGCACGCACAGGCTCACTTAAACAAACGTGACCCGTTACGCTGAAATGGCTAATATTGTGAGTGCAAAATGGCACGGTATAAACTCTGATAGCTTCTTTTTCCCTTGAAAGCGGCTTTTTCCCTTAAATTTAGAATAATCTTTTTTTTTCCCAAGCTCTAGGACAGAAATTTTAGAAAACATTGTGGACAATGAAGAAAATGCTTGTAAAAAGCAATTTCTTCAATGTCCTTAATGCTTTCTATCAAATGGTTGAAGATTTCTTTAACGTTCAATATTTTCAAATTGACATCTGCCATTTCTTTCAACATCTGCAACTTCTTTCAATTTGGGCCAGTGTGAAATTCTGTCTAACGGTAATTTATTTCAATATATACATTTTCGAAATGTCACCCCTGGTTGACCATAGCTAGATAAAATATGTTTTAGCCTCGGTTGACGAAATCAAACAGGGCTCTATAATCATAACGTCCTGCGTCCGCCCGTTAACATTTCGTTTCAAGGATCTTCTGTGAAACTAGTGGATAGTATTAGCAAAAACAGCAACAAAAATTCATAGAAAATTGGATCGAAAATCATCTCTCAGTTTTCAAAAAGTGAATTTGATCGGGTTTGAGACGTAAGCTTAAGGGACGGTCTTACCCTCTGAATATGTTCGTTAGATATTATTGATTTTTAAAAGAATTTTCCATTGGATAGCTTCTCCAAGAAGCTTCTAGAACCTTTTATCGGGCTTTAAAATATGTTTTATGGACAGGGCATATCAAAACTATATGGAACTTCAATAGTAAAATGTCTGAAAATTCTGAAAGGATATGAATGATTTTTGAGGGCATGTTTTTGCATTTCTATAAGGTTTCTTCAAGAAATTTTGGTAGAGCAAAAATATCTTGTGTTATTCAAGGAGTGCATCATCATACATTGTTTTTTTTTCTGTTTTGTTTTGTTTGTTTGTTTGTTTGTTTGTTTGTTTTCTTGTTAATGTTGTTGTTGGTGGTGGTGGTATTGAAGTTTTCAAAAAGCTCTATCCTTAAAATACTTGTTGACTTTGAGTGATTTTGCAGGCACAGTCATTAGGTAGAAGGCTCTCTGGTTTCTTCCAGAAAAATCAGATTACTTGTTAGGGGCTTATCAGCGACATATGGACAATATAGTTTTATAAATAATCCTTTTTCTGACCAATTTAAGGTACTAATTAAATGATATATAAAAATGATATTTGGATGTAACAGTCAAAGAATTCTCCAAGAGTGTGGGCTAGAACCACATGAGTGGGTCCCACAAGCACAATTATGAAAACATAATGTCATGTTGATAACAATCTTTGATTTTGAATTGAATAATCGATAATTGGAATTGTCTTTTATTGTATGATACGATGAGACACACGGGCTTATGAGCACTATTAAATAAATTGAATATTTCTTAGAATTACAACTTTTATAAACACAACTTGTGTATTTCTGAAAAGTATTAGCATTTAAAGCATTAAAGCGTAAAAGGGGATTAATATGCAATCAATTTTGACTTTGACCTACTTTCAGACTCTGACTTTGACCTTTGATTTCCTGATAATGGTAAAATATCAAATGGTTAACCCTTGTCATGCTGAATAAATTACTTTGTCGTATTGCTGTAAAATCAAAGGGCTGAAAGCACTGATAGAACTCGTTGTTCAAAAATCAATATTTCTTTTAGAAATCAATTTCATAAACAACTCTGTTAGGAAAAAGTACAAGCAGGAGGGTGTATATCAAGATCAGACTGCACCTATGTGCAGGCTGATCTTGGTCCACATCTCCTGTCAAAACCGGAATATTCCGGGTTTAGAATAACAAGGGTTAAGAAGAGTTCAGCCTTGACATATCCCTTTGTCCTACTTAAATTCATTCACGGAATTCCCTGATGGTCCTTTTTCGCTAGACTAATCACAAACTCGAGCTGTCAATTGAAAAGGAACACCCGGGATTTCGAAAGAATTTTAAGAACTGTCGATAAGTTCAAAAGTTCAATATGGAATGCCATAAATTCAGAAAATCAACAAATTTCGAATTGTTTCAAATACGGCATCTTCACGTGAGATGGGTTAACAAGACTATTTCTTCGAAGTAGACAAGTACGAGAACCTGCACTACCTTTAGTATTGCTAATTCTAAAGTATCGTGCATTCCTATGTTATCGTGCATGATCTCCTGAGGAGCCTCAGTGAGCTTTAGTGACCTTTTTTTCACATGTTGTTAGTTTGCCCCCTTTCCGATGCTGTGAGAACACCCTATGTCATATAGCTCACTTAACTAAACCCAACAAAATGAAAAATTGACCACTAAAGAAAACAGTTCACAAAAGTGGGGGCCGTGATATATTTTTAGCTTAAATTTACAAAACTCTCAACTGGACTTAACTTCAAATAAATATACGAAGATGGTTGTTTTAGCACAGATGGATAAAGAAAATTGAAATGATAATTTAGCTTCTTTTTAGTTGGCATAGACACTCTTTGTAAGATGCGCGATAACTGGAGAAGCAATCCAAAATTTCTCAGGGGTCAACAAGGCAGCTTTCAAGATGAATTTCAAGTTACAAATAAAAATCGATAAAATTTTCTTTAAAGACCGACTAAATGCCCGTCATTTATATTTAACCAATTTCATCAGATAAAAAACAAGATTTTTTTTTTTTTTTTTTACTGAACTCAAACTTCCTTATATGCACGATATTCCGGGTTAAGAGGATACAACGGGATGGACCAAATTGAAAGCTTTTTTCAAAGTCTGTAATTATCGTAACACAGTTATAGCGCGGATATTTCACCTGAGGCTCGTATGTGCATACCCATAATTGATTAAGTGAGTGAGTAACGCCCACTAGAGGTAGGTCAGGTAGAAAGCACGTGATCATCTAGCCCACTCAGAGTCGTCCTCTCAGGTAGAACGGTCGGTCGGAGAGTGAGTGCTGAAGAGTGATATGAGAGCTTGAAAAAAATTTTTTTTTTAAAACGAGAACTCTATTTTTTCTGACTTGACTTTTCTCTAACTGTTACATTACGATATTGTTCGTTTTTGCTTGATGCGTCGGAAAAAGATATAGTTTGCTGGAATTAAATATTAGAATCATGGAGTCCGAAAGTGATTTGCACCGTTTTCGCTAAAACTGAAAAATATAAGATTCTTCGCCGAAATCGATTTCTGTTTGTCGTTTTAACCTTAGAAGTGCTACTTTATTAGAGCTTGAAAACTTTAAGGTAGAATCCTTTTCTGGAACAATATCACATATTAACTCATTCCAACACAATCCTGTTGGTTGATGTCCCTAAAGAGAAACGCTTTGGAAAACATTTTGTAGAAAGAAGAAATTGCTTGTTACAAGCGATTTCTTCAGTATCTACAATGTTTTATTCTCTAAAAAGGCAAAGATATTGAATATTTCATAAGCTAAAGATTGTTGTATGTATGTTCTTTGAATTTTGACCAATCTGAAAATGTGTCGTGTGTTAATGGCTTAAACAGTTTTATAAAGAACACTTATCTGTCATGCTTCCACAGATTCTTAGTTCCAAAACTAACTTACTACCCAGGTAATTATGTGATAATTGAAAAAAAGGTTCCAACTACCCTTGAAGCAAATAAAAGGTAATATACTGAACACTTGTTAACACAGATGCTGTAGGCCACTTTGAAAAATAATGAAAACAAACCAGTTCTATTGTTCATTTTTGAATTAAGATCGACTGATACAATTCGAAAAATATGCTCTTTTAATGAGAAAAATGTGATATATATATATTACTTCCCTTTGGTAAAAAAATGTTCTGTTATATTATGGCAGAAGTAGCCGCCGGTTTTTAGTTTCGAAATATCAGAATTAATTGTTTAAAAAAACGCTAATTAAAATTTGCGTGTGAGTTTCCGTAAACATAATAGGAAAAGGGGAATAACGGTTCACAATTGACCAATCGCGTCTGTCAATCAAATAACCAGTCGACCAATGAAGTCATTCATTGCGATCGGAAATGGGTTTTGAACTCCAACATTGGCCGTCATTTTAACCGTCTAGGTTTAACCCTATTTATTTTACATCGATTGGGAAACAAGTTCTTCCAACTTAGATTAATCCCTCTCGATTCCGCTTCCTGGAAAATGCACCAGTACTCGCGCCGAAAGTGTGGGCCAATGACAGAACCAAGATCGTCAACACCTTTTTGTGGTTTGGCGACATAAACGTTGCAACTACAGCTTTTTCAGTTTCGTTTACAGTATGTCACCTCTATTTATTCCCCAGAGAAATCTCCAAGATATTTATCTGGCACTGGAAGGCCCATATAACGATGATGTAAATAGAGCGTTGCAAGGCTAGCCGGACGGATTGGAACCGCGTGAATAGCGCAGGTGGTAGCGTGACGGCCTCTCAATCATGAGGTCCAGGGTTCCATCCCCGACCGCGGCGAATATCTTTACAAACATTAGTCTCCAACCAAAGGGTGCATTATCGTAAACCTAAGTGGCATTAATAGCTGGAGGCTCAGAAAGGATGTATTTGTAGTACTGGTTTGAAAAATACCAGGATATCACTGAAATACTAATAAAAGTGGTTTTAAACCCAAAACGACTGGGCTTAGACGCTTAAAAAGTAAGTCTTTGTTTATTTTCGAGCATTTTCAATGTACAATTCATATGTATTCAATCTCGCACGCTCGATTTTTACCGCATACGCCTATATTCTGTAACTTCACCTAACGTGATCACGAGCTTTCTTTAGCGTGTACGTCTTAGCATGGAATTTTGAACCCATTTGTGCGCCATAGTTGACCCAATTAGTGTATCATAGTTATTCACCAGCGAGATGACGTCTTTTCATCCGAAAAAAATGTCATATTTGTCTATTTTTCGCTTTAAAATAAAAACGTATGCTTTTTTACTAAACACGATAAACCTACCATTGATTGAACAACAAAATGTTTATTTTCGCTTGAGGCTCGTTTGGCTAAGAATGAGATTTCTAAGAAGGACAAATAATCCAACATAGAAAATTATCAATTTGAGATATCATTTATTTCCCTTGTACCACCCAGATCGATGTGTCTGTACATTTTTATTGTCACGACGCTGAACTGTTGTATCAAGAAATCATTCTTTAGAAAGAAGAAACAGCTTGTCACAATTAACTCCTTCCTCCCGATTATATTTGTCCTGTCTCCCATAACTTTTCTTCGGTTACAGCTTCCTTCCATTTTGTCCCAGTCTAAAATCGCCGATTCTTGGAAGTCAGTTACAGTCTTATTTCATCATGAATTGATCTAAACCTTGAGAATCTGAATATAGTATTACCCCTTTAATTAACAGGCGCCTATCTCGACCTTAAAAAATCTACAGATCGCCGACCGAATGACCTCCGTAAAGGTAGTTCCACAGATGATGCATATAGTTTGAAAAAATATTCGGTCGGAAAATTAAACACAAAGCAAATCGTTTGTTTATGACCTAAATGTCATAACTACAGTTAATGTGCTGAAAACTTCCAATTCACAACAGAAAATTTAATTGGTCCAAGTGGAATTTCCTGTTGGAGATAGTGGGCGTGGCCTGCGATACGCCAATCACTTTGATCGTGATGAGATAATATCTCCACTCCAGGACAGTGAACTATGGCAGCTTGACAACGTCGAAAAGTAGGTCTTTAAGCGACATCTGTTCATTTTATAGCCTAACACATGGCAATTTTTAACGAACTTCAGATGGTAATGAATCCTATCGTCGGCGTGCGAGCAAAATGTCGTAACTACAGCTTTAATTAAGCTGTAGTTACGACATTTTGCTCGCGCACCGACGATATTGTAGAAAAGGCATTTCGTCGATGAATAATCAAAACATTGTATCTACGGACTATTTAAAAGCGGGTTACGATGTTTGGGTAGTCCATCGACGATTTATTAACCCTTTCCCGTTTTTCAAAATTTTAGACTTGCTCTCTCTCTCTCTCTCTCTCTCTCTCTCTCTCTCTCTCTCTCTCTCTCTCTCTCTCTCTCTCTCTCTCTCTCTTGTTTCATGATACAAAACATTTATTTAGCAAATTAACGCCATTCAATATCCAAGAGGAACTTTTAGTTTCAATGAATCTTTTCATTGATTGTCAGCCACAATTGGTCAATTTCTAAGTCTGTGCAAAATATACTTGTTCAAAATCGAAAAGTACTCGAATAAGGAACAAGTAGGGCTATCTTGAAAGGGATGAGGCGTAAATAGAAACCTTCAAATTTAAATGCTACTAAAATTGGCTAAGGATCACTTTAACTAGTTAAATATTGTTGTATCTTGAGGAAATTACGGGAACATTTTTGTGTTTCCTACAACTTCAGAGTTTTGTGTGATGAGAGTTTGTTAACGATAGGATGATTCGGTGTTATTTTGAGAGTAAGGCTTACACGAAGAACGAAATGGTAAAAAAAAATAACATGTTCGACTATGATGACGTCTTAAACATCTATTTACCATATTGAAATGGGAATCAATCTAACATTTGTGAAAACTTTGTTTAAAGTTCGCTAAACGTACAAACGCACGTAAAAATACAAGGCCAAACACGTTTTAAGGAGTATGTCTTTTTCCGAGATCCTTGTGCGTAGTATACTTGCCGAATCGACATCTTTTGCTACAGGGTCATCAAGTCCGAATACTAACCTATCTTTGTAAAATAATCCTTTTTTTGAATTTAATCTGTTTTCAGCACTAAATCATTGAACGAAAATGTGATCCTTAGCAAACTTTGAGTTGTATACATAGATATATGCTTAAAATTGTACATGTTGGTTGTTTGTATATTACAAGGTTATTGACATGGCTTAACTCGAACACCAGTAAACTAGAATTTAGAAAGCAGGAGTAAAGGTAGGTCGCGACCCTGTTCACCGCTAACTAAATATGTCACTTGATGCTGAGGCCGAGCAGCGTCTACGGTCAAGGGAAGCATGTCCGTCAGAGAAATATTTAATGCCTTTAACTTTTGAAAACGATAGATGCGGCATGTATTATTAGGTAGAAAACAACACCATTTTATTTTGTTCTTTAAAAGTATTAACGCCCTTCAACAAAACTTGTTTCGATCCACATAAGACGAGATTTAGAACCAACCAACTTGTACATGAAACGAGATCAAATCCCGATTGCTCAGCGTGTCACATGGAAATACATCCCGTCACCTTTCTACGTTAGACCCGCCCATTGACTCTGACAGAAAGTTCCATTTCGATTTTAAACGGCTTGTTCTTCAAACCTCATGGCCAGTAGCATGAAACAAAAAAGTAGAATAGTTGTTTGGCGACCAAACGTCGTAACTACAGCTTGAATAAGCTGTAGTTACGACGTTTAAGTCGCCAAATCAGCAAAACTGCTTTACAAAAATGTCGGCCAATGTCTGACTTCAAATTTCACTACGAGTACAAATGAATGATTTGATTGGCTGTTGTTTCTTTGATTGACAGCAACGACTGGTCAGTTGTTACACTTGTTTTCGGGTTTGCTACAGTGTTGTAGGAAGTCCCCATCTAGTGTGGCGAGGATCGTGTGTTTTATCATATTATTATGTTGGGTAAATCATAACCTTACCTTCACGTTTATCTAGCGACACGTGAATATCTTTAAAACAACTGGGTAGCTTCACATGTTCTAATATACTACTCAAAATTTTCTAAGGATCACCTTTTCGTTCAATGAATTAAAGCTCAAAACAATTCGACTCGACTTTTTTTTTTCCATAAAGATAGGTTAATATTCGGACTTGGCGAACCTTTAGCAAAAATTTCTTTTCGGCATGTATACTACGCAATAGGGTATCGGAAAAGACATACCCCCTTAGACGTCTTTAACTTTGCTTTGTATCTTCACGTGCGTCGGTACATTTAGCCGATAATTTAAGGTTGATTTCCATTCGGTTATGGCAGATAGACGCTTAAGATGCCATTTGGTTATGGCAGATAGACGCTTAAGACGCCATCTTGTTCAAGATGTAATGAATAGGGGCATTGGGATGCTTCATTTTGGGTTACCCCAAAGGTATGTTACTAATGTCCTTAGTTTGTCCAGGAGTGTTGTCTCCTGAATATGTTTTTAAGTCGACCGGAATTTTTAAGCATTTGCATACTGGGGGTGATAACGTTCTATTGGTTCGGACACGGCGTCACCGATTTGACAACGCAAAAAACGTTACGTAAGGACTTTCAGAACGCTACCGGTGTGTCAGAAATCGCTTGCATGATGCTGTCCTGAGGTCAGGACGACCTACAATCCGGGTTCCTTTGATCCGATATCACTTGATAATGCATTTAGCTTTGACATGGGATCATTTTATCTTGGACCAAAAATGACTGGGCTCCAGTCCTGTTTACAGACGAGTCGAGATTTGTGTGAACTTTACCGGTAGACGTGTTACAGTATGGAGAATGCCAAATGAGTGTTTTGCTCGGTTTAGCGGGGACTTGGTCATAGTTTCGGCGGAAATATCTTCTCAAGGGACAACTGACCTCCACGTCTATGAAAAACAGCACGTTGACTGCTCTCAGATACATAAAGGAGTTCTTGGATGCTTGCGTTCGCCCATATGCAGGTGCTGTTGGTAAGAATTTCATTCTGATGGCTGACATAGAGCCCACATCACCGATTAAAGTCCAGAACAAGCCAAAGTCGTCCGTATGGAATGGCCAACTAGAGCATGCTTGGGATATGTTACAGGCTGCTGTTTTATCTCACCCCGTGCAACCAACATCTGTACAGGAGGTCACACAGGCTATTCTTGAAGAATGGGGTCACATTCCACAATATAAGATCAGGGGCTTATCAGCAATATGCGGGGGTGTTGTAAGGCGGTATTTGAACATGGGGATATTTCATGTTCTATTGAAGTGCCTAAAACTTTTTAAATCTTAGAAATACTCGATACCTTCTCACATTTTTTTTACTATTACGTCCTTCGTGGACACCTTATTATCATAATAACACCGAATCATAGATCTTAAACAAAATATCAATATCTAAAACACTAAAATTCTAGGAATCACAGAAATGCTTGTGAATTTTCATTGTTAAAAAAGGAGTTCCTTGGCAAATTTTGAGTATTATATAATAGCTTGTTTATATAAAAGGTGATTTACGTCGTTTTTAACATTTTGAAATTACAAACGACTATTTTTTCCAACTTCCTGGGTAGAAATATTGTGTAAAATAAAGAAATTGCTTGTCACAAGCAATTTCTTAATTTAACACAAGGTTTTCTGAATTATTTTTCCACAGGGGTGTCCAAAAGCGTCAATGTTTGGGAGTGGGTTAATAAGTGTCCGCTAGGGACTAATTTATTAGGGCAACATAGTCTCAGATGCTGTGATTCTAAAAGTTTGTGTTTGCATATGTGTGTTAGTATAGTATTGTGTAGTTAATTCACAAGACATGGGTTCAGTTTCGGGTACATTCCATACAGTCGGACAGTCCTGCTGTTGTTATAACGCGTCAAGCAGGAACCGGTTGCCTGTGTAGGAAGAGAAGATTCGGGCTCCAAAATTCCTTGCCAGCCATCACACAGCGTCCATTTTTGGTGGTCGGACGAGAAGCCCCATGGCCTTCAAAAATCTTCAAATTCATAGCCAAATGGTAACATTTCAGTCTGGCCCAAATCGAACAAATGCATTACTACATTTGGTAATACAGTTAAACCTATCAATGAGGCCACTTGGATTCAGCAAGGAACCTGTTTTAAGTGAACACGTATCGAGTTCCCGCAAGGGCAAATTAACATCATGTAACCTGTATTTAGTAAGCCCGTGCCACAAGTAAGCACTTTTATGCTCAATTTTTCGTAGAATAAAAAAAAAAGGGGGGGGGGTATTCGTCGACATCGGCACCATGTAGACGGCACCTTGTAGACATCTGTTTATTGCTTTGGTTGAAGTTTTATGTGAAGGTCTCATTTCTTATTTTCTACTGATGTTATTGCATTAAAACTTTGCAATTGTGACCTTTTTTGAGGTTATGTGTCTCTACTTATGCTATTGCTCTGAGACTTTGCACATGCCTTTGTGATCGTCATATCATCCACATGTCAGAGATTCGTTAAAATTTTACATCTGGCTTATCTCAGTTTTATTTTTGTGCGTTCATAAGATATTGCTCTAAATTTTTGCATATGCTTTCTTTACCATAATATACTCCCCCGGGAAAGATTCATATCTATGACATTCATTTTAGTGGAATTATGGCTCTTTTTGGACCTAGAATTCTTGGTTTGAGTTATACGCGCAACTGTTTCAACTCTGTTGTTTCTATTATAATTGACCAATCGCTGGCCCCGCCAACTGACCCTAAAGTACACGTCTTATTACTCGGACCGGAAATTTAGCTTCGATTTTTAACGGCATTATTTTGCAAAATTTATGGCCATTAGCATGTAATAAAAAAGTAAAATAGTTGGTTGGCGACCTAAACGTCGTAACTAAAACCTGAATAAGATGTAGTTATGACGTTTAAGGCACCAAACCAACAAAAGAGTTTAACAAACAAGGCGGTCAATGTTTGAGTTGAAAGCTCTGGTCCGGGCTAAATGAATAGTTTGATTGGTCGGTTGATTCCGCGATCGGTTAATTGCTCCTATGCGACCATGATATCAATCCGTTGGCAGATATTCATTACTTTGACATTCGTTTTAGTGGATAACTCACCTTTTTAACTCAGACATTTTACGTGCGAGTCGTCACAACTATCATTTCCACGTCATATAGAATTATATTTCAACTCAAAGGCAAATATTTATCGAACATCCACTTCAGTGAAGTTCTTAAAATTTTCAAAAATGATTATTATCTCAGCTAATTTCTAAACAAATTATTCATTCAGCCCGGAATGGAGATTGAAACCCTAACATTCGCCGCCATTTTTGTGAAATATATTTGGTTATTGGCGACTTAAACGTCGTAACTACAGGTTATTCTAGCTGTAGTAACTACGTTTAGCTCGCCAACCAATGATTCTACTTTTTTACATGCTACTGATCATAGCTTTTTAAAATAACGCCGTTTAAAATCGAAACTGGTTTTCCTGTCGGAGTGAATAGGCGTGGCCGAAGGAGTAAGTGGGCGGGGTCAGCGATTGGTCAATTGTTTGTCATATGGCATTCAGTTGTTACCTTGAACTTGGAAGTATCTAACAAAACCTTAGGCGTGGCTCTAGATTATTTTCAAGGGGAAGTGCTGTGGCAAGTTATTTTGAAAGCCATCCATTAATGTAGAAGACTTGCTGCGGACAAGAAATGGAAACACACAACATACACAAAATCATACCCCATCCTCACACGCAGCCACATGCACACAGGCACACGCATTTACAACTCTTTATTGATTGATTGAACAGGGCTGTACGCCACTTTTAACAATATTTCAGTCATATCGCGGCGGCTGAAGCACCTAACAATGGATTCCTGGTATTTCTCACGCTAGTACTATCACTACATCCTTTCCTAGCCTCCTTTTGCTATTCCACTTAGGTTTACGATTATCCACCCATTGGTGAGAGACAAATGTCGGGAAGGATATATGCCACCGCCGGGGATCGAACCCATGACATCATGTGATTGAAGATTAGGAGTCTGACGCGCTACCAACTGCGCTATGACGGCGGCTGTAAACTCTTTATGCCTGTCAACATAACAAACTTGACTCGTCAAGATTTAGACTCTAGGAAGTACGAAAAGTGTCTACCTCTACCAGATTGTGCTTAAAAATGGAGACTGACCAGGGCCGAACCTTCTCGACCTTTAAATGACCATTCTATCTTTATATATTAGAATTTTGGGTATGCGACTGAATGCGTTTAAGACCGTTTTGAATTATCGTTCAGTTGTATCACGGTTAAGTATCACTCTTGAAGCACAGGGAAAAGTGAACTTAATCGCGATATGAGTATCACTCCGGCGGCGGCACATATCCTTTCCGACATTTGTTTCTCACCAACAAGTGGCGTTAAACCCCATTCAATCAATCCAGAGCATCACTATTACTAGAATTGGGCTCTGTGTGTCGTGCTAAAAACATACCTACCTGACCTGTTGCGCGGCCGGGTTTCCAGCCAATAACCCGCGACTTATCTTAGATGACAAGTCTGCCATTGTAGACACTGAGCCGCACATGACTCCTCTTTTCCAATCGGAACACACTGGGTCATCCCCGTAAGCAGTAAGATAGTTGATCGTAGATCGGCTGAGAGATGTTCCGACTTCCCTTTTTTCATCATCATGTACGGTAAAACTTGTATTAAGCGTCCATTCAAGGGATGGACAAAAAGTTAAAGGTTTACAGAATGGTCGCTCAACATATTTTTCGTGACAGGATTATCTTGGATCGATTTGCTTGGATACATACATCATTGTAGAGTTCTCAATCCATCCTGTTTTTCGAAGTCATTACAATCTTTGCACTCACTGAGAAATTCGTCAACTTCTCAAACGCTATAGAGACTTTTGATAATGGTCGCTTAATAAAGGCGGTCGCTTATGCAAGATTGAATGCATGTGTTAAGCGGAAAAACTAGGATATCCTTTTCCCTTTCCGATAATGTTTTCTGTCGTATAAGTTAATTTTCTCATCTCTGTTTTTATTTGTTCTACTTTGTCTACTTGTATTTCACCCATTTGGACGAGTCCTTTTGGTCGTTTGTTACCCATTCAAACTGAATTCTTCTTTTGCACCACCCTAAGAAACCATTTTGGACAATGAAGGAATTTGGTAGTATAAGCAATTTCTTCATTGTCCAGATTGTTTTTTACCAAAGAAGGAAAATGTTGTTGCATTTTCAAATTTCACCAAGTTCAAATTGTTGTCTAAAACGTCCTATAGTTTAGGTCACTGAATTGTGGTTAATTAGATTTTGATGTATCGGCTCATTTTTACAAATCCATCAATCTATGTGTTTGTTATTTCGTATACATATTGATCTGTTGACAGACTACGTGACTTTTTTCCGGGGTGGTGGTGGTATCTAAATTTCTAATCAAATCTAGCTTTCTTGACCAATTACATGTGTTTGAATTGGGTTTAAAGCCATTTTAACAGTCGTTCAGTCATATAACGACGATTGAGGCACCTTACCACGGAGTCCTGGTATTTCTCACTCCAGTACTAACATCCTTCTGAGTCTCCAGCTTCTCACCCCGCTTAGGTTTACAATAATCAACCGATCAGTTGCAGACAAATGTCGGAAAGGATATTTGCCGCGACCTTGGATCGAACCCTAGAAATCAAGATTGAGAGTCTGATGCGATACCACAGCGCCATGACCGCGGCCCTGTTGACCAACTGGAAATATCAAATAGTATTGTTTCATGTTTATATTCTTTTCATGCTGTACTGTAATGTACCTGGATGTTAGAATAAAATATTTCTCCTGTTCTGTTCTATTCTTTTCTGCGCCATGACCGCGGCCCTGTTGACCAACCTGAAATATCAAATAGTTTATATTCTTTTCATGCTGTACTGTAATGTACCTTGATATGAATAAAATATATCTCCAGTTCTGTTCTATTCTTTTCTGCGCCATGACCGCGGCCCTGTTGACCAACTGGAAATATCAAATAGTATTGTTTCATGTTTATATTCTTTTCATCCTGTACTGTAATGTACCTTGATATAAATAAAATATATCTCCTGTTCTGTTCTATTCTTTTCTGCGCCATGACCGCGACCCTGTTGACCAACTGGAAATATCAAATAGTATTGTTTCATGCTTATAATCTTTTCATCCTGTACTGTAATGTACCTTGATATGAATAAAGTATTTCTCCTGTTCTGTTCTATTCTTTTCTGCGCCATGACCGCGACCCTGTTGACCAACTGGAAATATCAAATAGTATTGTTTCATGTTTATAATCTTTTCATCCTGTACTGTAATGTACCTTGATATGAATAAAATATTTCTCCAGTTCTGTTCTATTCTTTTCTGCGCCATGACCGCGGCCCTGTTGACCAACTGGAAATATCAAATAGTATTGTTTCATGTTTATATTCTTTTCATGCTGTACTGTAATGTACCTGGATGTTAGAATAAAATATTTCTCCTGTTCTGTTCTATTCTTTTCTGCGCCATGACCGCGGCCCTGTTGACCAACCTGAAATATCAAATAGTTTATATTCTTTTCATGCTGTACTGTAATGTACCTTGATATGAATAAAATATATCTCCAGTTCTGTTCTATTCTTTTCTGCGCCATGACCGCGGCCCTGTTGACCAACTGGAAATATCAAATAGTATTGTTTCATGTTTATATTCTTTTCATGCTGTACTGTAATGTACCTGGATGTTAGAATAAAAGTAAATGTATATCCTGTTCTGTTCTTTTCTGTCCATACGACAGTTTTAAACTGTAGAATTTCTTAACCCATTACCGAACGTCAGAGTTTGATGATTTTGTGAGCGTGAAGTAGTTGTTGGGGTGTTGTTGTTGTTGTTTTGGTCTTTTTTCGTTGTTTTTTTAAATGTATTGCAAAATTTCTACCTTTTTGTCATAAAAGTTTTATTGGTTTTGCCGATTACAATAAATCGCTTACAGCTTGTTTTAATTCAGGCCGTTTGTATCTAATGTTGGTTAATGCATTTATTACCTTTCCGAACTTCGCTGGGCAGGAGAAAATGTTTCATCCTAATGTGCGTTGATATTGATTTCTCTTCGTACACTATGTGTATTTGTAAAGCGGGAGCCATTGTGGGGAACGCGACTTTGTAGGCTTACAAAATCGTACCAAACTAATGCAACATCAAGTTGACTTATTATTTCAGTTTGTCTAAACTATAAACCATTACCAGATTGTAAAATGTTGGACTGGTTGAAATTGAAAAGAGTTACAGACGAAAATTTAAAGTTTATGAAAATGTTAAAACTTTCTGGGAGGAAAACGTTGTGGAAAACAAAGAAATTGCTTGCAGTTAGTAATTCCTTCGTTTTGCACGATGTTTTCCCAATTGATTTTCTAAAGGGCTGTCATTGATATAAGCTAAAATAAATTTGCTCAATGATTTATTCCTCTTAATAACATTAAAGTTTTCCCCGCTATAATTATGAACTCTAAAGAAAGTTTAAAGGGAAACAAAAATAGGGGAAATGTCGTTTAGATGGTTCGTTATCAGTTTAGAACTATAGTTTTTTTTACTAGTAACATGGCTTATTCATACAGATTGAAAACGTTTTTGGTGATTCGATCATCTTACCTTATGTAATGCGTATCGTTAAGCTATCCGTAGCAATCGCATTTTTCTCATATTATTTTCCTACATTATTTTATGAGTATTATTTTGTCATGTTTTTTTACTAGTAACATGAAACAAAACATTCAAGTTATCAAATTGCATACCTTAACGTCGTAACTACAGCTTCAATAAGCAGTAATTACTACATTAAAGTCGCCAAGCCAACAAAAATTCTTCAAAAATTATATATCACAAATATAAGGGTTTAAAGGTCACTCCCAGCCGAATTAATTGATTTTCTTTCTAAATTATCTTTTTCTATTGATAGCAGCGGCCAGTAAACTGAGGCTGTCTTTATCTACCAGGGTTTTGAATGGTATCTAAGAAAATTCATAGAAGGTAACTGGGATATTGGTTGAGAGTTCAGGTTGCTTCTTCCTTGCAATATTTATTTTACAAAAATCAACTCTGTATAGGAAATCCAAACTGGCAAGTTGTTGCTTAATCAGTCAATAGTATAACATAAGTGAGCAAGTAAGCTTTCTTAACATTGCGTACCTCTTCACGTGAGGGTGAAGCACAGACGCTGAACAGCTCGGAAAGCTACCCAGGGAGTGTCGAATATTCGCTGGTCGTTTAACACATTACCCACAATGACGCTTCATTATGTCACTTAACAAAAGGGAGCTAGGAAAACATTGTGAATAATGAAGAAGTTGTTTATAACAAGCACTTTCTTCATTTCCCAAAATGTTTTCTAACAGTAAAAAGACAAAACAAAATATTACCCAATCAACTTGAAATTATCGTCTGCAACTTCTTTAGATTTGGACAAGTCTTAAATTTTGTTGTCAAGTTATGGTTTGAAGAAGCTTTGTATATGTACCCACCTATAGAGCACAATGTACAGACTATGATCACACTGTAAGCGTGTCCAGGCTGATCTGAGTCTACACCTGGAACACATGTGTTTCAAAAGGCACACCATGGCTCACTTCATTTTGTGCTTTCTTGCACATGGATGCAAATATGCAGGAACGTTTCTGAAAACAGTGATTGTTACTTCTCACCCTGAGGACCGAAAACTCTCTCAAGTGGTATGATGTCTCACAGTAAATATCACTAATAAGAGTTGGCTAAAACACGTGAGCTTTCCTCTTTCTATCCCTATTGCTTAAACCATCCTACGAGAACAAAAACAGGAATCCGAGCGTAAGGATCGGTAGTTAATCAAGATCAAATCGTTAATCCGGTCGAGACAGACCTTTCTTAACGTACGGGATTGTATCTGAAAGAGTACATTTCGTGGGAAATCGCCACGCATGAACTTGGCCAATTAGTACAGAAATTAAACAGAAACGTAACGAATTTCACCAATGCGTAAAAGAAATGCTACACACAGCTATGAATGGATAGTCGTTATGTACGCATGAGATCGCACAATATTGGGAACATATCACCGGAAATTACCTATGCTTAGATCATTCTTTTTTACACGTGAGGTAAAGTTTTGGTTATGTTCAAATATCAAGTGAAGATCCCAGTGTTGAAGAAAAATAAGTGAAATGTAGCGGCGGTGGTATAGGCCCCTTGCCTTTACCTTTAAAACTAGATTTGTTTGCAAGATGTTTTCTTTCTCAAAATTATCATTAACCAAAAATCAGTGCTTTCTTTAAATTCATCCCTTTGGTTGCAAAGAAATTTTGTAGAATTCTAAATTAGCTTAACTAGGGTTAAAGTTAGATGGTCGTTCACTGCATCTTTAAGTATATTCTGTTTCGTGATTGACTAATTGTCATTCCTATTAGCAAATCTACAAGGAATGACATCAAATCTCAGAGGAGGTATGTACTATTCTGGGGAAAAGTCCCGAAATATAATACGATACATATGAAAATATTGAAAATGATTAGACATACTACTCGTATATTATCCTATATTCGCCATTCACTTTCGTTTGATGCTCGTTAACGTCATTTTACGACCTTTGTCTATTTATTTATTTGTCCCTTCGTTTTCGTGCTTAATGATGAATTTGGAATTAACGTTTCGCGCATTTACTATGCGCAGCATTGAAAAGGATATAATACAGAAAAAAAGCACGAATGTGGCTTTCCTAGAATTTTCATAAATCGATTGGTCGGCGCGAAACGGTTGTAACTGCATAGAAACAACTGTTTCACGCTGGCCCATCGAAATATTAAACTCAAATGCATATATGTGAAAAGTTTCAAACAAATGGATAAGAAATTGTTTTCTCTGAGTCTTCTTTCCAAAGTCAACACTCAATTCGGAGGATATGACGAATCTTTTCGGAGGAATTGACGACATGACGTAGTTTTTATCAGCTCTTAACGTCGAATCTTTTCGGAGGATATGACGACATGACGTCGATTTTATTGGCTCATAACTTCGAATCTTCTCTGAGGATATATACTGAACTTTTCGATATGAAACGAATAAAAAATCTATGGAAGGTTCTGTTAGAAATTACGAAAAAGTACTCGTTGTGAATTCATTTTACTTTATTTGAAATATCAACCCTAATCCTTTTCTGTTTGACAAAATCTTAGACCTGTCCAAACTCAAAGGTTTTGCAAACGAAAATTTCAAATAACTTTAAATTCAATATATAAATTTCAAACGGATTGAAAATGTTTGTAGAAAAGAAAAAACAGCTTTCTACAGTGTTTTCTTAATAACAAAAAAATAGAGTGATTGAACAGGAAAAGTTTAAAGTAACTGTCCGAAAAATTAACGTTTATATCAAAAACATATAGAAATATCATTATAAGACGTTAAAAAACGAAGCGGGTCTTCCTGTCGGAGTCAATGGGTGGGACCAACGATTACGCGGGCGAGGCCACTGGTTGGTCAATTGTCGTTTTACACAAAAATCCGATTCGGTGATCACCTTTTTCCTTGCACATTTGGATGAAGCATACGTTAATCTACAAAGTATTTTTAAAGTGATTTCTATGGAAGGAATATCATAAGAAAATTCGTCTTTAAAGCAAACCAATTTGACTAAAGATCTAATTTGCTAATTTATGTAAGGACCAATTATCTTTAAGAATGGCACGAAACGAATTTTCTCAGATTTGTCTCATACTTCAGGATTTGTTGACTGTCATTCACAAATAAGTGGTATTTAATTCCTTTAAAAATTTCACCGTTGCCATGATATCGGCTAAATAAGATCTTCTTCTTCTTCTTAAAAACATATTTCCGATGTTAAATGGCAATCTTTAACTTCTTAATACAAGCAAGGGAAATATGAATTAAATATAAATACGTGATGACAAAATTAATTGAAACATTAATCATATCGCCTTATAGGAGGGCCTTATTATTTTTTTTTTTTTACGAAAAATTGGTACCCCAAATCCACCCATTAATGTGGAAGATATGCTCCGGACATTGACACACACACTAACCCAGCCACCCACGCAAACACTAATAAACGGAAGTAACTGTATATGCCAGTCACAATTGACCAATCGAGGCTATCAATACAATTATCAGACGACAAATGAAACTAGAAGTTCACTTTGATCTCCAACATTGGCCTCCATTTATGTGAAGCGGTTTGAATTTAAAGTAGAACTTCCTGTTGGAGTCAATGGGCGGGACAGCGCAGTAAGTGGGCGGGATCGCCGATTCGCCAATTACATGAGGTGGGCATAAATAGGTAATGCAGGGTTGTTTCATCGTACCAGACTTATCCTAATTGAAATTTGTCAAGCTTCAGACAAATTTTAACCCTTGTTATGCTGAATAAAATCTTTATTCATAATTGTATTAAAGTCGACGGGCTAAAAGCCCTTATTCTATGGGTTACTATTTTTTTTGCATTTATAACTTTGAAATCGAAATATAAAACATGTGGTTTAGACTAATGTCAGACTGCAAATATCTGGAGGCTAATCTTAGTCTATACCTCCTGTCAAAACAGGAATACTCTGTGTTCATCATGACAAGGGTTTATTTCGAAAAACGACACAGGCAAAAATTAAGCAAGTCAGAATTGTAGTTTTTGGCGGTTTTGTAGGACAAAACCGGAATTTCAAATCGATCAACCGGAAACAAGTTTTCACGCATTTCCGCTCATTTCAACGCATGCTCATAAACTTGAAGTGAAAATCTATGTGATCGCCATCGCTGATGAAGAAAAAAAACTTACTCGCTGAATGCCAACAGCCTTCTTTTATAGTAATGAATATCGAGGAAAATGGTTTGAAACTTCGAATTTATACATGTTTATCCATGGTAAATTGTCTAATGAATTGTCTAAATGAGAGAAATAATTTCCTCGCGTTTCAAGATATAATATAGGTCAGTGGTTAGTGGAGTTAGCGAATACATGTAAACAAACTACTAATCCTGACTGTTAGTGAGGGCTGAGTAAATTTACAACCCGTATACACAGTATATGTTACAAGTTACAACCCTGTTATAGTCGCGATTATAGCGCCTCTTTAACCCCACCGAATAAAACACCTTTAACCTCGAAATGGACTATATCTTTGAAACGGACATGCAGTACTTCAATTTTAACAATAATAAGCCTATCGCAAGAAGAATTGAATGTTAGCTCTGATTGCTTTACATTTTATCATTTAATCTTTTACCACACAACCACACATTTCCACGCACTGATGAAATAATATCAAAGAAAACGTTGTGATAGCGATTTTGGTAAACAGTAAAGGGTCATGATTGATTGAATAGGGTTTAACGCAACTTTTAATAGTATTTCAGTTATATCGGGTCGGCTGGAGCTCCTAACCATGAATTCCTGGTAGTTCACACACCAGTGCTACCACTACATTCTTATCGAGCCTTAAGCTGCTCATCCCACTGAGGTGTAAGATTTACTTACTCATCTTGATGATACATAGTGGCATTATTCAGCGGGGTTACTGATAAGCCAGCAAAACCGCTCTCAGGACTTTCAGTCCTTTTATTTGAAGTTCACTGCAAATTAATTTTGTCTACCTGTACACGAAGTCGAATGGCTAATGTAATCTATAGCTAGTTAATTCCTCAGAATTCGCCTGGGCAAAATATATGTAAGAAAAAAAAACATTAAACATTTGTTTTTTATATAATTAAACATCTTTGAAGGAATCAGTTGAAGGGTAATCAAATGCCGGCCATTTCTGTGAAATAAAGTTGGGATCTGTACAACATTATCCGAGGAAAAGTCAAAATTTACGGGAAGGACGGCGGACATAGCGCCATGAAAATAGTCCGCTAGCATTCAGCCAGTGGAGCTAAAAGTCTTCTTGCTCTTCCGATTTTTTTTAACCAGAAGCTGGGAGACTGAATTGGTTACGCGATGGCAATACGTTATCATACATTTGAACATTAGTCGCTTTTTTTATTTCCTTCAATTCTAAGACCAT
The DNA here is from genome assembly GCA_946902895.1 of Fragum fragum. Lineage (NCBI taxonomy): Eukaryota > Metazoa > Mollusca > Bivalvia > Cardiida > Cardiidae > Fragum > Fragum fragum. The sequence goes on from OX336372.1 coordinate 30,046,620, forward strand.
GTTCAAAGTTTCATGACAAGTTTGATAGCACGTTCGATTAGTTTCAATCTTCTTTTTCTGTTGTTTATCATTTATCACCTGATCTGCTTCTATCGGACAAAGATAGATCCCGCCTAATTGGTACATCTGAACCTAGGTGTAATTTGGTGGCCTTGGTTTAATTGCCTATAAAATCAAGGCACAATAGCACGCTTTTGAGTAAGACTGGTACCATGTCGACCTTAATGAAGGCTCAACAGTGGTACCAGTTAACCCATTACCAGACGACAAAAGTTTAGACTGGTCGAAATTCAAAGAGATGCAGACGCCAATTTTAAGTTGTATTATCAGATTTTTTTTAAAATACCGTGGAAAATGAAGAAATTTATTTTAATAAGCATTTTTTTATTGTCCACAATGTTTTCAAAAGCCGTCTTCTCGAGTAGCGTAAAAGAAGGTTTTGTCTGGGAATGAGCTGACGGACAGTGTAGCGGCAATATTAGACGAAATTCACAAAACAAGGCCATATCATCAAGGTTCTTTCTTTTCCCACAATTACTTTTGAATTTATATCTTTAGATGCCAGTGGTCCTACAGTAAATGACTGTTATTTAACAAGTTTGACGGATCTCGTATGCTCGGAAGCTTAATCCAGTTGTCGAAACGTCGCGTGCATATACATTCAAGGTTCTGAAATTGTTTCTTCACCCCTTTCTTGTATGATTATATTTTAGACCTGACCAGTTTCAAAGGTTTTACAGACAAAAATTTAAAGTGGATCTAATTTGAAAAATAACAATTCTGCAGGGTAGAAAATATTTTGGTAAAAGAAGAAATTGCTTGTTACAAGCAATTTCTTCCTTTTCTACAACGTTTTCTCAAATATAAAATCACAGGGATGTAAAAACCAGCGATTGAACGGGAAGTTGTTAATTTCAAGATCGCTTTACCCGCCCATTGGACTCCGATAAAGAGTTCTACTTCGATACTAACAAGTCTGTTCCATATAACAAGCAAGAGGATCATGATGGTACGTCCTTAATCGACCATCAGAATCATCTTTTGTTAAAAAATGCAAATGGAGCCAAATAATTATAACCTGTTTCATGAGGACAGCCAAAACTCTGGCATCTAGTGTCTAACAAAGAAGTTGTCTATAAGGTCCCCTTTCCTGTGCTTTCAAACAGAACCTCCCTATAGTTAATAGGGTTGATAGTTATGGCGTACAAAATATTCTGGCGAAGTTTAATGAAGATTGGGCAAAAATGATTGCCTCTAGAGTGAAAAAAAGACATAATCATATAGGCCCCTTTTCCATTTTTTCCACGAGAACCTTCCCATAATCAAAAGAAGCCACCCATCTAATAATTATTCTGAGCAAGTTTCATGACGATTGAGCCAGATTGTGGCCTCCTAGAGTGTAAAAAAGAAATTGTCATTTAGGATACTTTTCCTGTGTTTTCCAATAGAACCTTTCCATAATTAAAAGTGTTCATTCATTTTACCTAACAATTATTCTGTACAAGTTTCATGATTTGAGTAAAAGCTGTAGCTTCTAGAGAGTAAACACTTCAATTATTGACGCCGCACGACGGGGGACAGTTATTCAATGATAACTAAAGCTCACGTAAGCTAAAAGGTAAAAATGGTTTGTTTGACATCGAGATCATGTCTCTGACAATTTGAATTTTACAAACCGTTCGGTAACAGTCATGATATTGTACATTCATAAATAGCTTAGTTCTTTCTTGTTTATAGCAGCAGCAGCCATGGCGCGTCGGAATCTCAATTATGAGGTCGAAGGTACGATTCAAGGTCGCGGCAAATATCATTCCTACAATACTGTTAAAAGTGGCGTTAAATCGAATTCAAGCAAACCTATTTGTTTCATCGATAGGCAGCGTTCTGTGGCATAGAAACACTTGTTTTTTTGGTTTTTTTTGTTTTTTTTTTTCATTTTCTTTTTTTGTGTGTGTGTGCGTGTGTGTGTGGAAGCTTAAGGATTTTGTGCATATGAAGGAAATTCACTTGGCCAACAAAGCATCAACCTTTTTCATCAAGGACGGTGAATTTTCTACTTTCCGAAAACTTAAGCTTACAAACTTTACTTTACAAAATATAGGCGCTTGAGCGCCAGTATCGCTCCACAGACATGAATGTACTGATACAGCAATTTTTTTCATTAAATTAAAATTTTAATTTAAAAAAAGGACTGAAGGTCCTGAATGTCGCCATGTTCCAGGTGGGCTTATGATTTCATTACTCACAGAAAAATAAATCTAAAATATCACTAAGTAACATCCTCAGTTTAAGGCGAATATAACTGTATCATGTTACTGTAGCAAGGTTTGAAGTTAAACAAAAGTATCACAGATCATTTATAATGTACAATTACAGTCGACACTCATTATCTCGAAATTGGAAATCTTGAGGTAATATTCAAGTCTCAACTTCATACGTTCCTTATTTCAAATAAAATTGAATCTTTATCTTGTATCAGAAATATCAGCTGTTCCTGTTATCTCCTTTTTTTATACTGAATTTAAAAATTTTAGGCTGAATTTTACTTGTTAATCAGATAATATGTCTATCAAACACCGTTTGAATAAGTAATTTTAATTCTGATTAACCAACATTTGACATCTATTTCATTAAATTGATCATCGATTTTTTTACCAAGATATAAACTGATTAACTGCAGGGGTTTTATACCACTTTTAACAGTATTTCAGTCAAATTGCGGCAGCTTGAGCACCTAACCGTGGATCCCTGGTATTTCTCACAATAGTACTACTACAACATCAATTTTGAGCATCCAGCTGCTCATCCCACTTAGGTTTACTATAATCAAGCCATCATGGTGGGTGACATAAACTTCTAAGTTTAAGCATATAATGAAATATAGTTCCCTCTTTTTCCACACTATTTTTCAAGATTTATATAAAAATAATAAAAAAAAAAAAACAGAATTTGAAAAGAAAAGGATTAAGTAGGAAATTAGACAGGAAAAGAGATTTTTTTATTTATCTCCCTTTGACCATAGAATGTATTTTGAATGGTTGCTATACAAAATTACTACACTTGAAAAGCATTGAAAAGACATAATCAAACGTATAACATGTATTTTCATTTTTGAAATCATTAATTCAAAGACTATAAATTAAATGGAAACGATTTCACACTAAACCAAACAGATATATCAAAGTGCCGTACGCACTGTAATTGGTCGTCACTGAGAAATTGGACATATCGTTGCATTCCGACTTTAGAATTAGGGTAAAAACTTTAATTTCTATTTCTTTCACAACACGTAGGTTCTATCCTAGTGTATGATATTTCCGTGAATGTTAATTAGATCTAATATTATTTTACACGAACGTAAGACCTTGATGCAACATGGGTACCGTCAAAAAAGCAACTTTTTGTGAAAACTAAATTTCAAAAACTCTCGCTTGTTAAATAGTCATGGTTAGATCATCCCTGCAAGCTTTTTTTATAAAGCCAAAACGGAAAAATTATGGAAATATGATAACTTAAATTTAAGAGCAAATGCTGACAGCAGGTTCATGAAATTTCAAAACCCTCTCTTTTTCTGGGCAGAAATTAACAAGCGCTGATTATAAACAAAGGAAAAAAACAATTGATACTATTCTTTGGGCGAATTCTTTAGACAGCTTGAAAGCATAATAATCAAATTTGCTCTCCAGAAGAACTTTCAGTACTTTGATTAACTTATGGCTGGAAAATAATTAGTGGCAGTATCATCTTTGTTTACACCTCGATATGATTGAATAAAAGGGTTGGTTAGACGCGTTTATAATTAGCGGAAAATCCTTGAAGCATTCATCTTTAAAGCGTGTGACTTGTAAAATGAAATGTTTTTTTTTCTGTTTTCCCGTCAGAATATACGTCCAGTTGGGCTAAAGGCAGTTTTGGTAAATTGCAGCGACACAATCTCGAATTTATGGGTATATAAATTGGTCTACGACCAATTAAAAATGATAGGATTTGAAAATAAGAGAACTATTTTTTTAGTCAAAATAGCTGAGTTATTTGGACTGGCCCTTACAGAAAGAACACATTCCACAATAAAGTAGTTCCAGCTCCAGATAAAGAGAGTGATTTCTATTTTGAAATGTCGATTTCTTTTGTGATTAATCAAACCCTATGTTGTTGGTACTCTTAGGAAGCTCAAAATAGGGCTGAAAAAGACAATACAAACGAGGAAGCGGTCAAGATCTCAAGAGTCAGGCAAACTAACTACTTAGACCCTTAACACCGTCACCATTAACCCTCATGACTGCAATAATGTCGGCCAACCTGAATTTTGGCGACATTAAAAACTGAATATAATGAAAATAAATCTTTGAAATAGTTCTAGAGAACCAGTTCAAACTTTTCGTTGTTTTTACAAAAGTGAAATCAAGTTATGTAACATTCATTGTGTAAAATGTTCTTTGTTTACTATATATATGGACATAACCCACCACCATAATAGCCATGTTTTTCAACCAATCAAAATTTTATGAAGGGTAATTGGCAAGGAGTCATCTGGTTATCAATCCAGAGAAATTTGGTTGAAATCCATCAACATGTTTCTGAGAAAATTCCAAAGTTTTCAGTAAATACCATATATGGAAATTAGCCCTGCCCATTAAAGCTATATTTTTCATCAAATCAAAATTCTTTTTTATTATCTGCTAAAAGGTCACCATCCGGTCAAATTTGGTTGATATCCATCTTCTAAGAAGAAGATTTTAAAAGCTTTCACCATGTATGGAAATAAGCCCCGCCCATTAAAGCCATATTTTTCATCCGATCAAAATCATTTGTGGGAATTTGATAGAGGTTCACCATAGGATAATTTCTATAAAATTTGGTTGACGTCCATCCACTTGTTTCTGTGAAGAAGAATTTCATAGTTTTTACCATATATGGAAATTAGCCCCGCCCATTAAAGCCATGTTTTTCATCCGATCACAATTCTTTGAGGGATTCTGATAGAGGGTCACCCGAGGATCATTTCTGTGAAATTTGGTTGAAATCTGTTTAATACTTTCTAAGGAGAAGATTTTCAAAGGAAAAGTTTACGGACGGACGACCGGACGGAAGGACGCACGCACGGCGGACACAACACCATGGCAATAGCTCTTTGGCTTTCAGCCAGTGGAGCTAAAACATTGTTGCTTGGCAACCAAACTCTCGTAAGTACTGCTTCAATAGGCTGTTATTTCAAGGTTTTAGTCTCCCATCCGGATGGCATTTTGATCACCCTTCGCATGTGTATCGACATCTTGTCGTTTCAAGGGCGACGAACGATATTTGATTAAAAGATGATCTCGATATCCCCTTATTCGTGAGGATGGTGAATCGATTGAGGAAGTTCATCTCATGTCAGTAGTTAGCTCTCCAAAACTCCGGGAAAAAATCTTGAACAGGAGGTTTCATTGATCCGCCCATCGAAAGTAAATAAGTTAATACAAAATATTTTCCTTCTTTGTTTAATACATTCATGAAGAACAATAAAGATTACATAACAAGTTCACTATCAACGATTCGTAAAATATACATTTCTGTTTTTCCACAAAATAACAATATATTATATGCACCTTTCCCCGCCATCCCCAAATAGTGTGAGCATCTTTAGTTCCGTTTTTAGGCGCGACGCGATAAGTACTTTAGTTCCGTTTTTAGGCGCGACGCGATAAGAACTCATCTACGAATTGTTAAAAATAATCGATTCAAGCTAGTATACGCGCAGAATAACCAGTAGGGAATGTATTCCCCGTCAAAATTCCTGAATGTTCCTTGAAAAAATAAGAGGACGATGATGGTCCTAAATCGCTCACCTGAGGCATCCGTAAATTACAGTCCTTTTTTTGTATAAAAAATAATTAACTTGATAAATAATTAAAACAAAATATATGATTTTGGGCTTTGTACAAAACAATCCAGAAATGCTTTACAAAAAAATGAATGCCTTTGGCTTTATTGTTTAATCCATTACCAAACTATCCCAGAATTTGTCACCCTCAGGAAAAAAAGGTTTAAAAAAGCATTATGAGAAAGGGAGTGACAAGCTATTTCTCCTTTTCTATTTAAGAATTCTTTCAATGCGATTTATGCATTTTTTGACCCAAGGAGCAGAGACGTTTTTTATCCTACGAGCATTTTTTCCTATAACATAGTACAAAATTATCTAGTCATGCTACATACCAAATATGAATGCCCTTCACCATATATTTCAGAAGAAGAAGTCTTTTGAAGTTGCTCTAATTGGATGTTTTCCAAAATTTTGGACCTATAGGGCAGTGCCATGTTTTATCCCAGGGCTAAGATTTTAGCTAACATGATAAACAACCATCTGTTCATGCTATATACCAAATATGAATGCCTAAGACTTTGTAGATTGGGAGGAGAAGACTGTTGAACATGATCTAATTGAGCATTTTTACGAACTTTGGACACCCAGGGAAGGGGTAACCTACAGGCATAATTTTACTCAAAATTGATAGATAACAGCCAGGCTATGCTACACTCAAAATATAAATGCCCTCCACCTTAAAATGAAGATTTTTTTAACATACTCAAATTTTGCGTTTTTCCCAATTTTTGGACCTCTTGTGCAGGGCCGTTTTTGACCCTGGGAGGACAACTTTATGTGATATAGTACAAAACTATCTAGTTATGCTACATACCCAATATGAATATCCTAGACTTTATAGTTTAAGAGGAGAATTCTTTTGAAATTGCTCTAATTAAGCTTTTTTTCCAAACTTCGGACTTTAGGGGTGGGGCCATTTTTGACCTCAGAGATTGAATATTTAAAACTTGGTAGAGAACCATATGATTAAGCTCTATACAAAATATAAAGGTCTATGGCCTTGAAGTCTATTAAAAAAACAACAACAAAGATTTACTAAAATTTCCCATTTTCATATGCCGCGGTTACAACATTTTTTCACGGAATGAAATTCTTTTAACAACTTTTAAATAACTTCACCAAAGGAACATCCCTGCAAAGTTTCAGCTTGATTGGCCTACTGGTTTAGGAGGAGAAGATTTTTAAAGATATTTAAAGAATTACTAAAGATTCCCATTTTCAAATGCCGCGGCAACCAGAGTTTTTGATGGAATTAAATTCTTTTAACAACTTTTAAATAACTTCACCAAAGGAACATCCCTGCAAAGTTTCAGCTTGATTGGCCTACTGGTTTAGGAGGAGAAGATTTTTAAAGATATTTAAAGAATTACTAAAGATTCCAATTTTCATATGCCGCGGTTACAACATTTTTTCACGGAATGAAATTCTTTTAACAACTTTTGAAGAGCTTCACCCAAGGAACATCCCTGCAAAGTTTCAGCTTGATTGGCCTACTGGTTTAGGAGAAGAAGATTTTTAAAGATATTTAAAGAATTACTAAAGATTCCCATTTTCAAATGCCGCGGTTACAACATTTTTTCACGGAAAGAAATTCTTTAAACAACTTTTAAAGAACTTCACCCAAGGAACATCCCTGCAAAGTTTAAGCTTGATTGGCCCACTGGTTTAGGAGGGGAAGATTTTTAAAGATATTTAAAGAATTACTAAAGATTCCCATTTTCAAATGTCGCGGTTACAACATTTTCTCACGGAAAGAAATTCTTTTAACAACTTTTAAAGAACTTCACCCAAGGAACATCCCTGCAAAGTTTAAGCTTGATTGGCCCACTGGTTAAGGAGGGGAAGATCTTTAAAGAAATTGTGGACGGACGGACAGACGGACGGACGGACGACGGACAACGACCGATCACAAGAGCTCACCTCGCACTTTGTGCTCAGGTGAGCTAAAAAGTTAAGGAAGCCTCTTTTATTTAGAGACGACACGACAGTATCATCGTCATTTAGCTTGCAAAATGTAACTACAGTTTTATCCAAGCTGTAGTTAGTTACGACCTTTTGCACGCCTAACGACATGATTTCTAATGGCAGCATTCTTTGGGAATCCTATTGCAAAACACTAAATTTTAAGATTGTCAGTGGTTAACTCATGACCATACAATCGATTTCAGCTGGTTTGAGAAAAAAAGAACCATAACTCTGGTCTGCAGAGTGATAACAAGAAAATTGTAAATTAGGCGCATTTGTTTTAATGTTGTTTATAATGTAACCATATTCCAAAGGGTTCTTCCTCTTGAAAAACAAATAGGTTTAACAAGTTTGAGAAGGATTGAGACAATAGTTTGCTTTCAAGAGCGGTAATGAAGAAATTCTAAGTTAGGACAATTTCCTGTGATATTCGTTAGAAGGTCAATATATTCATTTTTGACCTTCCTCGTGACCATACGAACATTTTCGGAATGTTTTAGAAAGGTTGAGACGTAAATGTAACCAGTATAGTGGTAGCAAGGAAATAGTCAGAAATTGTCAATAAGGCCCCTTTTCCATTGATATTAATCAGAGTGACACTATGTACAATAGGGTTGTTCCTCTTGACCACACAAACGTTTTAAATAGCTTCCAGAAACATTGAGTCGTAATTGTGACCTGTAGAATGGCAACAATGAAATTGCCAATAATGTCCCTTTTCCCGTGATATTTGTCAGAATGTCAAAATATATATTCAAGAGCGATCTTGCCGGTGACTCTACAAACAAGACGACTATGATGATCCTAAATCGCCCACCTGTAAATTACAGTACTTTTGTGTATAAAAAGGCACAGCCAAATAAATATAACAACTACAAGATTTTTGGCAGAGTACAAACCAACCAGGTAATAATATGCTACATAATGAATATGAATGCCTATGGCTTTATAGTTTAGTCCATTACCAAACTATCCCACATTTTGACGCCCTAAATGAAAATGGGTTTAAAAAACATTGTGAGAAAGGGATAACTTAGTAGTTACAAGCTATTTCTCTTTTTCTCACAATGCTTTCTACCCTACAAACTCCTTGTATTCATACTTCAATCAAACTTTAAATAACAATCTGCAACTTCTTTTTATTCGGACCAGTGTTAAGAGGAGACGACTTAGAAATTGATCATATTGAGCATTTTTACTAAACTTGTGGCCTCTGGAACAGGGCCATTTTAGCAAAATGGGTATTATTTCAGCAAACTTGGTAGAGAACAATCAGGATGTACTATAAACCAAATATGAATGTATTACAACTTATACATTGGGAGAGAAAGATATTTGAACATGCTCTTATTGAGCGTTTTTCAAAACTTGGATGCCTTGGGAAGGGGCATTTTGTCCAAATGGGTATAACTTCAAGAAACATGGTAGATAAGAATAATGTTATGCTATGCTTTTAATATCAATGCTCTATCCCCTCTATTTAAGAAGAAGATTTTTTTAAAAAAAACTTAGCGATTAATGTAATTCTATAACCCTGGAACAGAGGGGTTTTTGAATTTAAGGACATATTTCTTGTAACATAGAACAAAATCATCTAAAAATGCTACATACCAAATATGAATGTCCTTCGCCTTTTATTTCAAAAGGAGAAGACTTTTGAAGTTGCTCTAATTGGGAGTTTTCCCAAATTTTGGCCCTCTGTGGCAGGACCATGTTAATCCCAGGGCTATGATTTTAGCAAAGATGGTAGAAAACCATATATGCTATATACCAAACATGAATGCCTTAGACTTTGTAGATTGAGAGAAGGCTGTTGAAAATGGTCTAATCGATAATTTTTAAGACCTTTGGACACCCAGGATAGGGGTGTCTTTCACCCTACCTGCTTAATTTAATCGAAATTGATAGATAACAGCCAGGCTATGCTACATTCCAAACATAAATACCCTCGGCCTCACAGAAAATAATTTTTTTAGCCTACTCAAATTTTGCGCTTTTCTCTATTTCGGTCACCTATTGCATGTCCCTTCTTGATCCTAGGATCACAATTTCAAGTAGAATAGTACAAAACCATCTAGTAATGCTACAAACGAAATATAAATGTCCTAGGCCTTTATAGTTTACGAATAGTTATCTTTTCAACTAGCTCTAATACAGCATTTTCCAGATTTCGGACCTCAGGGGCGGGGCCATTTTTGACACCTAGGTAAAACTTTTGAAAACTTGGCAGAGAGCCATGTGATTAATCTGTATATGAAATATAAATGCCTTTAGCGATGTAGTTTCCGATTCAAAAATTTAAAGATTTACTATAATTTCTCATTTTCAAATGCCGCGGAAACCAGAGTTTTTCACAGAATGAAATTCTTTTATTAACTTTTGTAGAACTTCACCCGAGGAAAATCCCTACAAAGTTTCAGCTCGACTGTCCTACTGTATATATTTGAGGAGAATATCTTTTAAGTAATTGTGGACGGACGGACAGACGGAAAATGACCAATCACAATAGGTCATCTCGCACTTTGTGCTCAGGTGAACTAACAATCACAAAAGCTCACGTTGTGCTCAGGTGAACTTATAAGAATTGAAGAACAAAATGTTTTCCAAATCCGATGTAAGGCACATTTAAAACTTAGGCGTTTTGGGACCTGCTTTGCTCTCCTGATTAATTCATCGATAGATAGAGCAAAGTATTTCTAAAGGCTTACTACATATACGGCATACATAGACGCTGGGTTCAGCCGAGTTAGAAATGATTCAAACCGATTAGAGTTTCTATTTAAAGAGTCGCCAAGGAACATTCCTGTAAAAATGAGTTTGAAAACTAGCCATCAGTTTATGGAGAGAAGATTTCGAATGTTTTATACTCAGAAATTAAAATATTTCCTGTTGATATAGTATAAATTCAACTATTAGTTGATGGTAATTTTCATTTGTCGACTCTGGGCGAGCGAAATCTTGTTTAGTCAAGCTGTATTTTAACACTTTGTTCGCAAGAAGCCATGTAAGTTAGCCCCGGTCCATAAAAATTCCTTTTAAAGGTGAAAAAAGGAATTCTTAAGAAAGTGGTGTCGATGGTTTTACAGTTATACCAGTAAAAGGGGGAAATCAGCCCCGACAATGAAGGTTCCTTCCAAACGGATTTATTTAAAAGGGACTTCTTTTGATTTTAGGATGAAATGTAATCTGTCTAGAAAACGACTTACTACGTACCATAATTGACCCACTGTCGACGTCAATCAAAGAATCAATCGACCAATCAAATTATTCAGTGAACTTTGAACTCCAACATTGAACGATATTTGCGTGAAGCAAATTTGTTGGTTTCGCGACTTAAGCTTATTCAAGCTGTAATTACGACGTTTAAGTCGCCAACCAGTTATTTTGTCTTACATGTTGCTGGCCATAAATTTTTGGAAAATAACACCGCTTAATACCCAGTTGGGACCTCCTGTTTGAGTCACTGAGCTATTTTGTGTTTCTCATTTGATCAAACTTCATTCAGGAAAAGACCGTTTCTGTGGAAATGGGTTGAAATTCGCCCGTAACTTTTTGATGTGAAGCTTTTACAAATCTTCACTTTAATCCGGATAAGAAAATCGATCCCATCCTTTAAATGCTGTGTTTTCATTTATCCAAAATATCCGTAAGTATTCAGATAATGAGCCTCCCTAGGAACATTCGTGTAAAACCTGGTTTAATTTCAGTCTGTAGTTCGTAAGAAGATTTTCAGGCATTTGATAATGATATAAATTCATCAAAATAATTGCCGTCCATAAAAGCCATGTTTTCAGCTTAATCTGATAAAAGGTTAGCCAAAGGTCATTCCTATATAATATAATTTTTAGTTTTGTCTATCAAAACCGAGCATTTTGATTGGACGAAAATAAATACTCATCCTTAGATGAACAAATTTTTGAGCATGCAGCTGTTTTGTATGCGTGAGTAAAAAAAAAGTTCTATAAAAAATGTATCAAAATTTGAAAAGGCTATACATTTTGCAAATTGTCATTTAATTACAATATCATTAGAGATATTTTTATTATTGTTTTCGTGGAGGTATGCAACGAAAAACTAATAACACTTGTTAATTAATCCGCGTCGCGTATTCATACAGTGTGGTTAGTTTTTTCGTTTCATACATCCATGAAAATGAAAATATTCTCTTCATCTCTTAAATTATTTGGTAGATATATGGTAGATATTTAGTCACCAATTTTCGAGGGGAGAATTTTCAAAGTTTCCGATTTAATCTGTTGATGGACTTAAGCGATACCTATTCAAGGCCATGACTTTTCAACCCTTCAAATCTATTCTCTAAATCTTATAAAGGGTTAACAATGAATCATTAAAATTGAAATTGATTACGACCTATTAGACAATTTTCAGCTGGTTTTTACTGCAAAATAAGAAAATCAGGCCAGCTCATTAAAGCTATGTTTGTCACCCGATCGTTCTTGTAAATCGATTCTGATAAAGTAATTTCTGAGATAAGACCCCTAAGAAAAGTTAAAGCGCACGGGTAAAGGATGGACAAAACACCATGAACATAGCAACAGTATCCATCGGCTTGTAAAGCTTAAGTAAAATATGTTTGTGTAAAAGTTGTACTAAAGTAGGGGTTGGTTCCTTTCTAATTTGATCGAAGGAAGGTTTCGCAAATTGTAATGATAATCGTTATTTTTGTTTATCTTCTAAAAATAAATTGCTTAACCATTTCCCCCTTAACTCTTACCCGCACAATCCTTGTTTTTACGTCCCAAAGATTTTATACTTGAGAAAATGTCGTGGGAAAAGAAGAAATTGCTTGTGACAAGCAATTTCTTCTTTTCCACAATATTTTCTACCCTGAATGTTTGTTACTTTTCGTATTACTTTTAATCATCATCTGCAACTTCTTTCAAATTGGATCAGATCGATTTTGTGAAAAAACGATTTCGATTCTATTTCTGATATTTGTTTCACGGATATTTTCTCATGACTGGTGTTATTCGAAGAGCTCATTGTGCACTCATTTCTGATAAACCTCTAGACGGTGTATCACATTCAATTCCGTCTCTTAACTTTTACACGATACGCACAATATAAATTCTATCTCAATGAAATGTTGCAACGGAAATGAATGACCATGTTTCGCTGTTCCTCAGTGATAATACAATCGTTTGTACCATGCCGCAAGTGAAATACCCTGTCAGGTAATAAATCTTGTATTTGCTATATTTAGACTACAAAAATGGTCTTTTATAACTGAAGTCATTTTTAGATGAACATTTCTTCTGGATATTGGCCTTTGCCGAAAAATGAACAATAGAAGTGACTACAAATCTCTTTTTTTCCATAGAAAACCTAATCGAAGTAAAGTATAGATATAACGAGAGACAAAATTGTCTCAAAACAAGATTTTCAATGTTTTCACCAAAATCCGTCATGGATTATACGTGTACTTGCGCACATTAAGTAAATCGATCGATCAAATCATTCATTTAGACCGGAAGTGAACTTTGAACTTCAACATTGAGCGACATTTATGTGAAATATTTTTGTTTGTTTGTTTCGCTACAGAAACGACGATTTGGTCGACAACCAACCATTTAACCTTTTAGTTACATATTTTTTACTATTAAATTCTTTAAATTAACGCCTTGTTAATTTCGGTTTTAATTGCTTTACCTCTTTATCTTTCCGTTAAACCGTATATATTCACGGTATTCATTTGAATAGTAAGATCCCCGCTTCGACAGGAAGCTCGACTTAAATGTTTAACGGCGATATTTTGCAATTTCTTATGGCCAGTTACATGTAAAAATAAAAACGTCGTAACAGAAGCTTTGATAAGTTGTATTTATGAAGTTTAAGTCGTCAGCCTATCAACTATACTTCTTATATGTGAGCTAGTATCCGAGTTCAAGGTTCACTTCCTGGCTATCTGGAGTGTTTGATTGGCCGATTGTTTCTTTGATTGACAACCGCGATCCGTCAACAATACCCTTAGACACAATGTTCAGTTAAAAATGAGACCTAGAAGCAATTAGAAGGCGATGGATTTATTTCACGACCACAAAATCCCTCCTTAACCCTTTCCACTTATGATTTCCAAATAGTTTTTCTTGAGGGACGTCCTAAAGTGTCGATGTGTAGGAATAGGTTAAAGTTTCTGACGAACCGTCCAAATAAAACTTGTTCCGAAACACGTCAACAATTTGATGATAATTAAAGGTGTGTTGTAATAAGTGGTTCTAATCGTCTTAGGATGGCTTTTCCAGATAAAAGTATGGGGAGACCAATGGCTTTTGACAAGAATTTCCTCCTTTTCCTAGACTGATTTTACAGTCTTTATTTCTAATTTACATTCAATTTACTAGGTCGTCGGCAAACCTTTATGCTTCTAACAAGTCTAAAATGGTGCCGTCTGTTAAAGTGTCGATAAATTTAGGGAATATTTTCCTTGACCCTTTACCAAACGGCAAAATTTTGGACTGGTCCAAATTCAAATATGTTGCAGGCATGTAATTTTAGTTAATGAAATTTTGGATTTTTCTACTTTTGGGGATGAAAACATTGTGAATAACGATCAAGCAATTACTTTATTTTCCAAAATGTTTTCCGAGACTTTTGGGTGCATCAAAAAGCGTCAGAGTGTAGGAATGGGCTAAAGCAAGCCACCATTACTTTGTTACGGATAAACAAAAACATTTACTTAGCTTGACAAAACCTATTATCAACAATATAGACACAAATTACTTTGTTTTCCTACTCCGAGTTGCTCTATCCCACACGAAAGGTAAATTATGACGTGCTTCAGATTTCATCTTTTGTGTTAAATCACCGGGTTCGGGAGTTTTAATTTCAGATTTATCAAGTTTCTCGCCATTGATATCGCCCTGTGTAACATCCATGTCCTTTTCAGTTTGTTCAGTGGAATCAGATGAATCAACAATTGACAGCTTTGTTGAAGTCGAAACCGGCACGTCAACACATGATAAAGGCGGTGTTTCAACTTTTACATATTTATTAGATGAGCAGTCACCGGGACTTGAAGTTATACTATTTCCTCGTTTTCTTTTATGGAAAAATTTCTTATGCTTGTAAAACAAATCATAACTATCTTCACTCGACTCAGTTCTGTTGAAATCGGGTTTAACTAAGACACTTTCACCGTCTTTCTCATCGGCTTTTTTTCCCGAAAAGCTTGAATTATCATCAGAAACCAGCTGTGACAGGTTACTTCCAACACTTGATGAATATCCAGAATCACAATTTTCGACTGAGATCTCACTACTTGTTCTCACAACCTGTTCAGTTGTATCATCTTTCTTGTCCCAACTGCTGTCAGGACATGCTAGAGCTGTCATAGACTCTGCAGCTTGTTTCACTATACTCGGGCTCGAGCAGATTTTCTGAGTCATATTTGGAACTGTATCATTTTTGATATTTCGCTTTGTTTGAGCATTTAATTGGTCCCTATCCTTGATATGATCTATAACATTATTGTCTGCTTCGGGTATTAATGGAGCTTTCTTTACAAAAACTGATTCATTATGTGTGTCAAACTGAGCAGAATTTGAAATTCTTTTATCGGAGAATCTGTCACTTTCAGCTGAGCGTAAAATATCACTTTTGTTATCATCTATCATTTGAGATTCCTTCATATGCGTTTTGTAGTGTTCTTTCAAACCTTTTTGGTCATTAAACGAGAGTTGACAATCTGTACAGCCAAATGGCTTAATATGTCCATGTTGGCGACAATGCCTTTTATAAGATCCAAAGTCATTTAATTGGAATGTTTTGCCACATTCGGGACATTCAAGAAATTTTGTTTCTTTCTGATCTTTTACTAGTGGTACGTTGTCATAGTTCTGTTTCAAAGACATTTCACCATTACCTTGAATAGATCTTGACGAAGAAAAACTACTCTGAGGAGATACTTGAGAAGGTTGTGTTTCAGAAAAGTGGTGAATGCTACGATCGCTTACATTGCTTGCACGCCTTTCATCCATCCTTGAGTTCCAAATGACAGATTGTATTGGTCGATTATTTTGGTGTTCTGCCTCTATTGGAAGTGCCGCTGGTATATGTAGGGCAGATTTTGTTCCAGATATTGTGTGAACAATTGTATGTTCAGCTCTCGGCTCGAAACCGTGCTGATTTCTAAAATGTTTCCTAAATCCATACAAGCTTCCATAAGTACTATTACACACTTTACAATACATATACAAAATATCATTAGAATCATGGTTTCCTATGAGATTTGGAACAGGTTCATGCCTTGATACATTACATGTAATTCTTTTACCAGTGGAATCAAAGTTTATTTGTCCTTGTGGCAGTGGCCCACTCTGTGCATGCACCATTATTTGGTGTTGTCCTTGTTGTGCTGACAGACTAGGAATGTTCGGCTCAGAGTTGATAGAATACCCATCGGGTGAAATTTGTTGAAATGCTTTCTGGGATTTATCAACAAGCGGTTGTCCCATGGTTATACCTCCAGAATAATGCGGCGATGGTAAAGAACGGCCTTGTAACATAGGAGGATATAATCCTTGTGGGGATGTACCATGTGGACTTGGTAAGGGAGAGTATCGTACCATTGGGCTAACTTTGCCATTTGGTGACAAAGATCTGTTCTCCATTGGTCTTCCGTGTCTTCCCACAGGGATCGGACTAGGTGGAGAATTAAGTTCCTGGCAGTATTTATCCACACTATTTTCTAAATGTTTAATGAAGGTCAGTGTTGGGCTAAGTTTTGTTGTATGATGACTAGGCTGGCCAAACTGATGACTACAGACTAAGTTGTGTCCCTGATCATTTAAAGACCTCTTTACAGTGAGATCTAGAGGCGCACTTTCATTTTCAAGTTTTTCCTGACCTCGAATAAATCTGTTTTCATATTCTGATCTTCTTTTAGCACTGTCCCTCAAATGCATTTTGGTTGATCTGAATACCAAACCCTCCTTTGCTTGAAAATTGGGTATTTCTTCAACTGATCTTGAGTTCATTTCAGAATAATTAGAAACATGCATTTGTTCGTTTCTTTTAATCGACATTCTAGGACTCTCTGAATGGAATTCTTGAAAACCTGTTTGTCTCTGATGAATATTTAGGTAGCGATTATTCAAATTATCAGCCGAAGACGGAGATCTCCTAAATTGTTGTTCAACGGGGGGAGCTGGAATAGGCGATCTTTGAGGAACAAGCTTCGGCGATAGCTGTGGATATCCAGGTTGCCCTAACTGTAAGGCTGTGGAATGTGGTTGCCTGTTAGGCACTAATGATTGGTCATTGTAAAATAGCTTTGGGTTACCTAAGGGAGATATCCTAGATGGATCTATTGGATTCTGTTTAGGGTAGTTCAATGAATGCTGTTGCTGTTTATTTTCATAGAAGAAATCTCTTGGTCCATTTTGTTGAGTATGTGACACACAAGCAGGACATTTGCATCCTACATGGTGACCGGTAACAGCATTAGTGTTTCCTATCAAACCTTGGTAATCATTTCTGCTGACAGATGGAGAATGGCGCATGTTCATGTGAGATGGACCTTGTGAATAATGAGCCTTTGGTTGATATTGACCATGGGAAGTCAAAGCTAAGGCGTCAACATTGGTTAGTGTCTTTGGAATGTGCCTCCTTTCAAACTGAAGATCTCGTTTGGAATGAGCATTTACCTCATGTGTTACAATGTCAATTCTATTATCGTGAAATCTTGGATCGGCAAACCGTGGATCAAAAGGATCATGTCTATCTTGGGACTTGTATGTCCTTAAAATGTTATCATTACCATTTAAATGACCTCTTATTTGATGGTTGTCGTTAAATTGTCCTTTCGCACAATGAGCATTGGCAGACTGATTTGAATTATTTGAATTAATTCTTTGCTGGCGTTGCTTCTCTTGAAAACTAGGTCCAGGCGCTTCCTCCTTATCACTATCACCATCTATTATAACAACTCTCTGATTTACAGAGGTTAGGTTTGTACTTTTGGATAATCCCTTATTATGGGTGTCAGACACAATGGCTTTCTTAGCTTCGTTTCTTAAACTCTGTGTTGATACAGTTCCTGCACCAAGACCTCTTGAAATCATGTCATTGACTAGCATATGAGCATTTAAATTCTTTGCTTTTGAAACAACTGTATCCTTGTTGTCACACATTTCCTCTTCAAAGCTTGCTTCTAGGAAACGTTCGATGTGATCTTTTAGGGTTACCTTCTTACTGCCAAGTATTTTATTTTCTAATTTATTTTGTTCTATTGTTTTTACTGCCTCTTTTGGAATACTTTCTTCAGTAATTGGAGTCCTTTTTTGCTCATCTTTTACAACTAAGGAATCGGTACACAATTTCAAGAAATTTCTTGGAATTTTCACATCATGCGTATCCATATCATGAAGAGAATTATCAAACACTTCGTCAATGAACTTTTGAAATGTTGTGATTGTTTTCTTTTTTGTTAAATTCAGTTTTTCCTCCCTCAACTTTTCAAGAGAATCAGGTGTAGTTTCATTCTTGTTATCTTTTACAAGACTTCGCGAACTACTTTTGTCCACAACATTTTCATTTTGACCGCTAACTTGCTTTACCTTGTCCGATTTATCGTCTAAATAGTTGTCTTTCTTTACGTTTTCACTAGATTGATCCAATTCTTTCTTTTCAATTTTAGCATTATTAGTTCTTCCATTATTAGTCTCGCCAGAATCCTTATCTTTATCATCAATAACTTCATTACTAGAAATGTTCTCGTCTTTCCTATTGTTAGGAACTACGTTAGGTACTTTTTTATCCAAAGTTGATTCTTTAATATTCAAACAGTCTTCGATAAGCATATCAATACGATTTCTTACACAGTTAAGGTTGTTTACTTTCATACCATCATACCCATTAACAGAGGCATCTGAATCATCGATTTTATGATCGACATCCAACTGCTTTTGTAAGATGTCGTTTCTGTTGGATTTGCCATTTTGTTCTAGATTTGAATTCACTTGACCCATTCTGCGTTCGGATGCTCGGACAGCCTCACCTGAAAATAAAAGAATTCGCTATTTATATCAAAGCATTCCATATGGAAATTTTCATGACAATACATTACTTAAAAGTAGTTGTTCCTCTTACCACAGTGGTAAAGGACGATCGACGGCATGCATAGACGAATGCTCTTGCACATCAGGGATTGAAAATATCCCTGCTGGCCCGTGACAAGAGGAACTAAAAGGAACAGTTGTCCAGGGACAACTTGTGTCGGGCCAGAAAATTGTGACCTCAAAAACTAGGAGTTAAAGCCAATTCAAAACTTTGATTTGCCAATGCAAAACTTGAACTTGCACTGTGATTTGGCGATGTACGAACATGAACTATTGTTTCAAGGTTTATCTTTCAATTGATGAAAACACGCCTGCCATATCACATTTTAATGTATCCATAAATGAAGGTGTAATATTCTGGAGAAATCTTTGACCACGGGTTTTTAGACAACAAGTTACAAAAAATAAATGTAGAAATACTTTAAGGCAGTAGTTGAATTTACCTACTTTGCGCACAAACAAATTAATCACTATTTTTTCATACAGGCATGAAGCGAACTTTCTAGTCAATAAGAATCCAAAAATATTCATAGACCAGATTTCCGCGCATCCAAAAGATTCGCATATACTAGCTTTGTCAATACTAATTATCTAAATCTGCAACCAAACACTCTTTCTAGTCTTAGTTGAGGCGTCTTCATACCAGTATTGTACACAAATTTGTACACAAATCTTTGAAAGCCTTGATCCATTTCATGGATAGGGAGATGTTCTAGATTTTAATGTTTTTCTTTTCTCTCCATATATAAAATACAGCTTCCTCAAGGCGGGGTACATGTTGAACAGAACGGGACAATTTTAAGTATTTGGGTGGAGTACTATAAGGCAACGGTGCATGCAAATTTTGACAGCTTTCAGCTTAGTACTTTCGGAACAGATTTCCCTTCTCAGTGAAAAGCTGGAAGCTTAATACAGGCTTACGTTGACCGAAAAGTTGTTTAATTTTTCGTATTCAAGTAGAGTACTATAATGTAATTCTTGATCCAAGATTTGAAAACACAAGACCTCGTGAAAACGTTTTTCCACATATTATCCAGAAAACAACGACATAGGACTTTTATTATTCTCCGAGTATGAAAATTTCTTCAAGAAATCTGATAATAGTATCATAACAGATTATTCCTATGAAATTTTGTTAAAATCAATCCTCCAAGAAGAAGACTTTCAAACTATTTACTATATATATTTACGATTTATAGAATTCGTCCTGTCAATGTAAGCCATGTTTATAGACGAACAAACAGTTCGCCTTTAAAATTTAGTTAAAATCGATCGGCTTGTTCCTAAGAAGATTTTTAGGTTTTATATTAAACATTAAACGTAATTGGGCCGCACCTATTGGAACCACAATTTTGATTCGATCCATTATTATCTCAGGTAAATCTCAGGTAAAATTTCACTTAAATCCATTAACTAATTTCTTAGAGGGAGACTTTTAAGTCTTCATTTGTAGAAATAAGCCCATAGACGCCATTTTTTTTTGTTGTTGTTGTCTTAAGGAATCTGATAAAGGGTCATCCGAGGACCATTCCTGAGAAAAATGTTAAAATATGTTAAGTATCTTCTGATGAGAAGATCTTTAAAGTAGAATTTTTCGGACGGACGCACGCAAGCACGTCCTTATGCGCGACGGACATAGCGCTACAACAATAACCCGCTGGCTTTCAGCCAGTGGAGCTAAAGAAAAAAATCAAATATGGGCGCGGAATAAAATTCCTTTGAAAATACACTCGTATTCTCAAACTATGTGCATTCTAACCAACCATTTCATTCAGACAGCATATCTAGCCCATTCTTGTCATACTTCAAAGTCCCTAAAATATTTCACATTCAATTGGAAATTAATGGTTTAGTGATCTAATGACACAGAGAGATTGGGACAGTTCATCTGCTAGGATATTAAAGTAGGTTCCAAAATGTTGTTAAAAAATCAATGGTTAAGGTGTTTTGGACTTTCAAACCTTACATCTTTCTGCAGATATATGCATTTCTATTTATTTAAGATTGGATGATTTTGAAATACTAGTGGGGATATTAAGCTGATTTAACCAGTAACAAAAAATGCCAATTCGGGTGGTTATGTCTTTAGTATACATTAGCCAGTTTGAGTATCAAAGACGTTTATCATGCAAAGCCAACAAGATGCTGTAAAGGTTGCTGGAGATTTTGTCGGACTCATCAGACTAAATCAAATCATTCTCGATTTGATTTCAATTGAGACCGGATGTCTTTCTAGTTTTCAATAAAGTATTCAAGAGATTCAAGGGCTCTCGTAGGAACAAAATTTATCACCAGAAGGTTGATTGGTTGATAGAATGGGGTTTAACGCCACATTTAACAGTATTTCGGTCATATCGCGGTGACTGTAGCACCTAACCATGGATTCCTGGTATTTCTACCATTACATCCTTTCCTAGCCTCCAGCTGCTATCCCATTTAGGTTAACGATTATCCACCCATTGGTGAGAGACGAATGTCGGAATGTATATGCCACCGCCTGGAATCAAGCCCATGCCATTCCATGATAGAAGATTAGGAGTCTGATACGCTACCGACTGCGCTATTGCGGCGGCTTATCACCAGAAGGAATCCCGAAATATTCGTTAATTGTTTACAGACTCCACTGTCAATAATTTCAGAATAGATCACGAGCCCGCTATGAAACGCTTTGCCCATCAGGAAACGAAAATAAATCTCAATATTATTTCAAGTTGCCAACATAAAATAAATTTAAAATTCATTTTCATTTGCTGTTCGGTAAAGCTTTTCAGAGCGGCCTTATGACCTTCTCGGGATTACCTTTAGAGTGGTGTGTAAACAATTTTAACGAATATTTTAGGATTCCTTTGTCCCTACGAGAGCCATAGAGTCTTTATTCCTTTCCTGTTTCATCGCTGTTTTTTTTACGTCTCTTTGTTTTTATATTTGAGAAATTATTGAGGAAAAAGAAGAAATTGCTTGTAGCAAATGACGGCAAATGTCCAAGTAGTAAGCTCAGGTCAGGGATGAGTAAATGATTTAGTTGGTTCCTTGATTGACAGCCGCGATTGGTCAATTATTCTCTTTACGGCACGTTTGTGTTAATTGCAAAAAGAAACTCTTACAACTTTTACAACTATTTTAGTGAGAATAAGTTGTATATTCATTTTATAGTGTTGATATGATATGTAGAGGTAAAATGCTAGACTCCAATGTCAAGTATACCTGGATCATCCCACGCTTCTCCACTCATAGGGACGAATCGGTCAACCGAAGCCCACCCTCATATGACCTCGGTTGTTGAGCGGGACGTAAAACCCTATACAACAAAAACATTATTTTACGTGTTTAGAAAGAGTTATGCCCCTTCAAAATGGCGTCTTGCATCCAGACTACATGTGTTATAAACATTGAAATGGTTGCTTTGAATTCTTTCAAATGGACTAGTTCCAATTATTTTAAATTTAACCCTTTCCTTTTTAATCCCCGGTTTTACGTCCCTGTGTTTTCAAACTTGAGAAAACATTGTGGAAAAAGAAGAAATTGCTTGTGACACACAATATTTCCTTTTTCCTCAGCATTTTCAACTCTACTGAATGACTATTTTTCAAATAAATTAGACTTTAGATTGTCCCCTCCCAAATCCGTGAATTTGAACAAGTCTTGAATTTCGCAATAACAGTAAAGAATGAACGGGGTTATCGGGTCCCTTTCGTCCCTGGTCTTGCCTTGCAGAGACACCTCTCCTCGGCGATACCCGACGTTGTTCAAATTATGTTGTCAAATGAAGACAATTTCAGTTTTTAACCCATAACAAGACAAGCGCACATGAGGGATAGCTGCGTGTAAAATTGTTGGAAAAAGAGGAATTACTATTAAAAGAAAAATCCATCCTTTGCTAACAGTGTTTTTATCCGATTTGACACTTACTTTGTTCATTCAACTACATCGTCTGCAACTTCATTGAAACTGGACCAATCTAAAATGCTGTCGTCTTCTTAAATTAATTTACAACCATAAAAACACACAATCCCGTTTTATGGCGCCCCTCGTGAAAAGGGTTCGTGAAAACAATATGAAAAATGCAGAAATTGCTTGTTATAAGCAATTTCTAACTTTTCCACATTGCTTTCTACCAAGGAGTGCAAAGATATTTTCAAGTCTAAGAACTTGAAATTGTTGTCTGTTACTTCTTTGATTTTCGAACAGTCTAAAAAAATGTCTGGTAATGAGGTAATTAAGGTAGTAGGGAGTAAAATTGACTGGCGAGCCTGTCTTTATCTTTTTAATACTGGAGAGCAGCGAAGATGGATCAGGATCACCAGTCTAGGAGTAGGAGGTCCTTTTTGTATGGCGCGACCAAGATAAATCAATATCTCAGTACGTTGAAGTACACGACCTTCACCTTGGCTATGTTGTAATGTCATTGTCCCACTTTTTCCTATACACACCAAATAAACATGGCTCATAAATAGACACATACTGGACCCTTAACTTAACAGGGAAATAAATTGCGATTTACCCTTATACCTTTAATACTGTATAGAATACTGTATAGATGGTAACAAATATAAAGTAATGAAGTTCTAAGTTAGACTGGTACTACGGTCGACTATTACAAAGCCGCCCTTTAAAAGGTCAACCGCGGCACCTGTCTCGGAGGTCAGTTTCAATCAATTGTATCTCGAAATCTTCCTGTTTTTTTTCTATTTTTCCTCCCACTCTTATTATCACAACCAATCCAGCTCTCATCCTACTTTATCAAACTGCTGACCGTTTTTGTATGTGTGTGTGTTGTTGTTGTTGTTTTTTGGGGGGCGGGAGGGGAAGGGGGGTCGATTTCTTTTCTCCCTGCCCCCTCCCTCTCTCTCTATCTTTCTCGTTTTGTTTTGTGATTTATTGTTATTTTCAAATCAATAAATAAAAAAAATAAAAAAATATCTGGAAAAGTTTCTTTTCATTTCCCAAGCCATTTCGTCGCACTGATACACTTAGCTTATCGATCAATCAATTTCTGATAGAACGTGGTACTTTGTCAAATAACAATGGCTTGGGGGAGGTTTACTAATCAAACGCAAGAATAAACGAATCATATTGCTTCGACAGCTACGTCGTAGCTACAGCATAAATCAGCTGACGTTAGTCGCCAAACTAACACAAATGCGTATCAAATTAAATATAAATGTCGGCCAATGTTGAGTCCAACGTTAACTTCGGGCATAAAAAAATGATTTAATTGGTCGATTTACTTTTTGATTGACAGCTGCGATCTGTCTATCAAATTCATTAGAGTATGGCCAACCCCGTGGGCTACACAGAGATTTACCGCTAACACAGCCCTGAGTTAACCGATTATGAGAGCCGAATTCTCAACAGTTTTCTTCAATAACATAAGCAGAAAATCGCAGCCAAAAAAGGTCGAGTTCTTTTTTTATAACATTTCTGTTTTTTTGTTTGTTTGTTTGAATAGGGTTTTACGCCGCTTTCAACAATCTTTCAGTTATTTCGCGGCGGCTGGAGCACCTAACAATGGAATCCTGGTATTTCTCACACCAGTACTACCATTACATCCTTTCCTAGCGTCCAGCTGCTATCTCACATCGGTCTACGATTATCGACCCATTGGTGAGAGACAAATAGTCGGAAAAGATGAGTGCCGCCATCGGGGATCGAACCCGGGACCTCTTGATTGCCGGTCCGGCGCGCTACCAACTGCGCTATGACGGCGGCTAATAATAATAACATTTCTGATTAATTTGTCAAAATTAAGATAATTAAAGGAATGTCTGAGTAGAAACTCGTACAAGGAACTTAGTCCTTTCAATGGTATCAGGGTTTTTCATCACAATTTCTGGGAATCTGATAAATCACAAACCAAAGATAATTCCTTCGCCCTTTATTTCTTTTTCAAAATTCGGGACTTTTCCAAATTTAAAAGGGTGGCAGACGGCAATATAAAGTAAGTACAAATAAAAAAATAGCCACTCTTTATGAAAGAAAATATTCTGAGAGAAGAAGAAATTGCCTGTTACAAGCACTTTCTTCTTTTTTATAATGTTTGCTTAGGTATAATATCACAAGGGCGTAAAAATCAGGAATTTTACGGGAAAGGATTAAAAGATCAAGAGATGTATGTGATAAACGGAAAGTATATTCGAGTTCTTGATATTACCGACCAATTAGCTGAAGTTACTGATAATGCCGTGATTTATTGAGTGATTGATTGATTGGGGTTTAACGCCACTTTAAACAGTATTTCAGTCATATCGCGGCGGCTGGAGCACCTACCAGTGGATTCCTGGTATTTCTCAAAACAGTTCTACCACTACATCCTTTCCTAGCCTTCAGCTGATATCCCACTTAGGTTTACGATTATCCACCCATTGGTGAGAGACAAATGTCGGAAGGATATGTGCCGCCACGAAAAAAAGGAACGACCGAGATAAATAATGATATGTACCGTATATAAATACACTTGTGATATATTTGACACACATGCAGGTCCATTAATGAGCTATTTTCGTTAAAGTTATTTTTTATATACAGTTAGTATTATTACTTGAATAAGAAGTAGTTACTAGTATTTGCTGCATTAGTTCGCCTGTTTGTTGTTTGAACGGGGTTTGACGTCAATTTTAACGATTTGTCAGTCATATAGCGGCGGCTGGAGCACCTAACAATTGCTTCCTCGTATATCTCGCAGCAGTACCACCATTACATCCTTTTCAAGCCTCCAGCTGCTGTTCCACTTAGGTTTACGAGTATCCACTCATTAATCATTACAACTTCTTCAATAATTTAAATAATTATATAGCTTTTTTGCAATCCTCCTTTACTTTTCAGTTCGACAAACGGATAGATTTAACGATATGTTATTTCTCACATTGTACTTGAAACTAACAGAATGCAAGTTTTCTGTATACTAAGATTCTTATTTTGAATTTTCATATCCTTATGATATGGTATGGGTTTGAAATTAATTACCTTTGAAAATTATGCTAAATGTGGTTATCTGTCGTAATCTATACCATTTTTCACACAAGGTAATATGATTTAAACAGGTTTTCCTAAAACACAATAAATAAGTGATACTTCAAAGCTAAATAATGCAGCAAGTTCATTTAATTTTCATAATACTCATTCAAATTAATTCGCCGAATGATTTTTAGCTAGCAAAGCGTTAGCTTTGATAGCTTAAGTTAACAGACAAAATTCTGAGGTCTTCTCAGGGTTAAATGAGTGCAAACCGCCACTGGAGGCTTAACCACTAGATTCATCGAATGTCTACGCAATAAAAAGTAGTTCTTCAAGTGCATGCTATAAAACCCATTCCCGCTCCAATCCCGATTTTTAAAGAACCCAAAGAAAGGGCTTTGGAAAACATTGTGGACAATGAAGAAATTGCTTGAAACAAGCAATTTCTTCAGTGTCCACAATGTTTTCTACCCTACAAAAGACAAATAAGATTACGTAACAAAACCATGCTTTGCTAGCTTACAGTTCTTTCAGTACTTTGATTTCGTATATTTGACTTTAACCCAATCATTCCACAACCAAAAAATCCGCTAACCTTTCAAAGCAAATAAGGGTATCATATGACCCCACCAATGTTGAAAATAAATTTTTCTTGTGGAGGTTTTCAATTCACGATAAGTATGTTTATATGTCTTTCTAACGATATTGATATCTTTCAATCAGGTAATTTGCTTTGTTGCGGGCAAAAAAAGGGGGTTCAACTAACCAGGCTCTCCGCCCGATTAGCCCGTGTTTCGACTTATGTTAGCGTCAAATCATTTTGTGAATATAATATTTTCTGCTAAGTATATTTAACTTTAATTCTTTTACATATTTTAGCAAAAATACATAGAATTTATGGGTTTCTACACCATCGTGCAACAGAGTTCATTTCTTTAGACAATATCCCGCCTTTATGGGAAAATATCGATAATTTTACGCGAATAAAAAATACCATAATGTAAAATGACGAATTTATCCGTATCATTGCTAATCTTTTACGATTAAAATGGGAAATAAAAGGCGTAAAGATTCCCTGATGTTGGAAAAATATCAAAATATATAATCAAATGACGTGTCTTATAACGTCAAATCCAGGTATGACGTCATGACGTCATTAACTAGATAGTTCATGTTCTATTTGGGATCTTACATCAATGCATCGATTCTAAGTATCAAATTTACTTTCGAAAATGCCCCGTTGAAATTATGGGCATCATTGGATTTACTACTTCCAGCAAAGTAACATGATTTCTCACCTTACTGACCTTAACATAGTTTAAAATAATGTGCAGGACTTTGCCGTTTGTCGTTCCTTCCTTATTGGTCTAATCTGTAACAAATTCAGGTTAATGGTAACATTTAATTTGTGTTATCTGACATTGATCATTCGTAATTCTATGTTGAAGTATCACGAAGCAATTATCATTGACCTTGGAATAGGCCGGTAACATTCTATTTAATAGGGCTTTGTCCTAGAGAAAAATAAAAGAATTAGCACTAAAATCGTTACTTCTGAAGTTTTCATGTCTTTCAATTGGCCAATCACGGCTGTCTATCAAGGAATAAACCGACCAATTAAATAATCTATTCGGTCCGGACCTGGGCTTATCAACTTATACAGGCTGTAGTTACGATATTTAGATCACCAACCAACAATTTTACTTTTTTGTTATATATTAATGGCCATAAACTTTGCAAAATAACGCCGTTAAAAATCGAAGCGGAAATTACTGTTGGATTTAATGGGTGGGGCTTAGGGAGTCATTGGGCTGGGTCAGCGACTGGTCAATTCTTTGCTATTGGTACAAGGTTTCTAGCGATACTTTTACATTTTAGACTCGTTACGCTAAATGAATAACACCTGAATTTAATTAAACAACTAGTTGAAAAAGAGATCATATCAAGCACAGGTCAATCGATGTGGTTACATTTAGTAGTTTAACTCTGCGTATATGCGTAACAGACAAGTGCGGAAAGCACCGTTCTTGACAAGCTTGCATAGCGCTCTCGGGAACCTCCGAGAGCGTTTTTTTTTTTTTTTTTTTTTGTCGTTTTGAAGAGCATATTGTTTGGTTTAGATTTCAGATAAGGATGAATTGCATTTAACCCAACGAGACCTAAGTTTTGGGGACATTTGTTTGGTTCGGGTGGTTATTTGAAATAAGCACTCATATATCAATGGGAATAAAATTGACACCACGTGAATTACCTTAAACGTTGCAAGCAGTTTATATCTCAACTTAGAAAGATAAAGTAGGCATTGACTCTACTTTGAACGAGCCTAACGAGTACCCACATCTCTGTTGTGATAAAGCATTACAAAAAAGTCCTAAGACTCGTGATTGCCTTTAAGAATCTGGTAATCAGAGGAGAAAATGACTCCTTTGCCATTAATTTAGTCTATTAGCATGCCCTTGCCTTTAAAATTGACATCCTCAATGGATAATTCACCCAATAGTCTTTAAACAGGGGTCAAAACAGATTTTGCATAGTAAAAGCAACAAAAAGACAATTTCAAACATATCGATTTTCATTATTAGAATATGTAATTTACTGTGAAGGTAAGGATTATGATACAAATGTGCTTGACCATAATTTATACATCTATATGCTCTGTAAAAAGTCAAAAAGACAAATTCCAAGGCTACGCCTTCGGTAACCCAAGAGTAATGATAGCTTTTTTGAAAGAGTTCAATATACTGATGTTTCATGCAAAATATCAAGGCTCTACGCCTTCTGTGTCAGAAGGATATTTTGTGTGTGTGTGTGTGTGTTTTTTTTTTTTTGTTGTTTTTTGTTGTTTTTTTTTTTTTAAGATTATCCTAATATTTCACTTTTGTTCCCATGGAAAACGCAGTAGCCAACAGATTTAAATTATTTTGGCTATTTTCAAAGGGGTCAACCAAACGAACATTTCTGCCAAATTGGGTTGAAATATACCCTTTTATTTGGAAGGAAATGTAGTTTAAAGAAGTTGTTGACTGAAGACGGACGACGCAACACGGGCGAACAACGGACAAAATGTGATCAAAATAACTCAATTGAGCACTTCGTACTCAGGTGACTTAAAATCTAGAATGGTTGGTTGGCTACTTTAGATTGTAGCTACAACTTGATTAAGCTACCTTTGCGACGTTTAAGTCGCCAAACCAACAAAGAAGCGAAGCATTAATGTCGGTCTAAGTTGGAATTTTAAGTTTTCTTCCGGTTAAACTGATAATATGATTTGTTGACGGAATTTTTGATTGATAGCCGCGATTGGTTAATTCTCCAAAAGTAATTATAGAATTCCGGTCCAAATCTTGTGAAAAACGTTGTAAAACAAAATCCCATATTCCCGCCCCCCAAAAAAAAACAGAAATTTAAAAAAGAATTGTGGCTAATGACGAAATTGCTATAGTCACTCTCGATATCTTCATTTTCCCGATTTTTTTTACCCTAAAAGTTAAATATATCATATTTATTATTTTACCAACTTAAATTGCCGACTAATTCAATGGCCGAATTGTGAAGATGCTTGACATGTGATCTGAAGGTCACGAGTCGAGACCCACAGTCATGTGTTTATGGGCACTACACCCAATAGCCTGCTCTAGTCTACCATCTGTGAAATATGAAATGATTGATTGAATGGGTTTTAACGCCACTTGTAACAGTATTTCTGTAATATCTCGGCGGCTGCAACACCTCACAATTGATTCCTGTTATTTCTCACACCAGTACTACATTTACATCCTTTCCTAGCCCCCAGCTGCTATCCCACGTATAGGTTTACGATTTTCCACCCATTGGTGAGAGACAAATGTCGGAAAGGATATGTGCCGCCGCCGGGGATCGAACCCATGCCATCCCATGATTTAAGATTGGGAGTCTGATGCGCTACCGAATGCGCTTTGTCGGCAGCTGTGAAATTTGGAAGCAGTTGGTATAAACCATTGCTGCTCCTACAGGGACGTGAAAACATCGGAATTGTCTTTTTTCGAGGACATTTGAGTTCGACTCTTTATGCAATCGAGCTAAAATAAATAAGAACAAACTAAAATTGCCGTCTCTACCTTCGGTCAATTTGGATCAGTCTAAAATTCTGTCGTCTGGTAAAGGGTTTGAAAAGATTGTCCATCACGACGATTTTACAAAGGTGCCCACAGGAAGACATAATTCGAATCTCCATTACCCCCGCGAACTGTCTATTTCCAAAGATTAGCATTGATGTGTAAGCTAATTTAGTGCAGAGCAGAATTTCGAGAGGTAATCCTATATCATACAAAACGATCTTTGTATTGAGGCCATAAAATCGTGTCCCAATTTTTTTACCTTGGTGTCAAAATGTCCCATTTTTAAACAAGAGATTATTTATTAATGAAATAAGCAGGTATGAAACCAGCACGCGAAAAGAATCCACATCTGAAATGTAGAATACGTTTTTCAGACTACTCTGGAATTTTTAACCTACTTTAACAGATAAGAGTTCCTTCCAGGTTGCACAAAGGCACCATTATTCAAAAGGTGAAAAAATTAATTTCCCAAAATTATTTTTTGAGGGTGCATTTTTGAAATTTCGTTCACCTAATTTAGTTATTCTTTTATACCTCATAATAATTTGTTTCTGGATCTTTTTTTATATATGAAATAGGATCTTGACCCTTGACCTGCGTAACTCGAAAACAATAAGGCATATCCTTAGATCAATGACAACAGGTGGATGAAGTTTCAAGGTTATAGGTCAACTTGATCCAGACTATAAGTAAGAGCACGGAAAAAGAAAAGTTCTGAAGACGGGGACAAACGAACGAACGGGTGAACAGACAAACATACATTTGGAAACCAATATACCCCCTCAACTACGTGTTTGTAAGGAGGGATAACTAAATAGGCCTAAAACTCTTCTAATTATACTCAATCTAGAAAAGGTACAAGCGAAAATCTTAAAATCAATTTATAGATGGCAGGGAGGCTACTAAAGTTCATAAAAAGCTTATCTGAACCCGCCCCCCCTTTTCCTCCGCTTCAAGAAGAATGTTTGAAATTGTTGCGGACAATGAAGTAATTGCTTGTAACAAGCAATTACGTCATTGTACTCAATGTTTTCTACCTTAAAGTTGTTTTTTTTAAGTTTCACCTGCTTGTTATTGTCGTATACAACATCTTTCTATTTAATGGACTAGTGTTAAACTTTGCTATGCGGAAATTGGTTAAGCGGTTTTCACTTGGTTTGGGTTGTCCGACGTTGTTTTTATTTGCGGGTAAGAAATTCTTTCTTCTAGGTAGATATTGCACTAAAGCCGTTCGAATTTGAAATTGACCCAGTAGTTTATGAGGAGAGTACTATTAAAGACAATGCTTACAGGGTTAAAACTGACGGTACGTATGTTGGACTCAACACTACAATACCTCATTAGCCTTCGGTCAGTGGAGCAGAAATTAAAACATGACTACTCGAGACATGTGAAGTGCAACGGGACACCAGATTTTCCGTTTTCTTTCATTTAAGAAAAGATGAGAATATTTTTGTTTTAATACTGTGAATACGCGACGCAGATTCAAACTGCAGTATGATTGATTTTTTAAAATGCATACCTTAATGAAAACTAAAGGCGCATGAGAGCCTGTATCGCTCGACGGGCCTGAATATACTGATTAAGCAAATTATGTTTTTAAACTGAATCATATACAACATAACTTTGCAGGTAAATCTTAGTTCTAGAGAATCATTTTAAACTTTTCATTGTTTGTTTAACAAAAGTCAAGTTATGCAAAATCTATTAAGTAAGTCAGATGACAATAATGACAAGGTTTTCACTCTAAACCTTACATAGACCTAAGCCAAGACCATGAAAGCCATGTTTTTCATCCAATCGAAAATATGTGATGGGATCTGACAAAGAGTCAACTGGCGATAATTCCAGTAAAATTTGGTTTTCAGTGTACACGATATAAGGACATAAGCCCTGTACGTAACGGCCATAAGTTATCCAATCCAGTTCATTGAAGGAATCTGATAATGGGTCTCTAAATGATAATTCCTGTGAATTTTGGTTACTTGAGGCGCTTGAGCGCCTGTATAGCTCCACGGGCCTGATTGTAGTGATTAGGCAAAGTGTGTGTTTCAAGAATCATATGCACTATGTGTGATAATTAAATCATGTCCATGAAATATTTCAATATTTCATATGTCATCGTTTTACAAAGTTAATTCATTTACCGCGTTAGATGAAAAAGGTATTCACAATATTTCAAATAAATCACTGGATACCATATATGGACAAAAGCTCCGCCAATTGAAGCCATGTTTTTCATCCAATCGAATTCTTTGAAGAAATATGATGATAGCCCACCCAATAATCATTCCTGTAAGATTTGGTTGAAATCCAGTGACTGGTTTCTGAGAAAATTTACTGATTGATTTAATGGGGTTTAACGCATATTTTACAGCATTTCAGTCATATCGCTGAGGCTGGAGCACCTAACAATGGTATTTGTCAAACCAGTATTACCATTACATCAATTCCTAGCCTCAAGCTGATATATTTGTCACACAAGTATTACCATTACATCCTTTCCTAGCCTCCAGCTGATATCCCACTTAGGTTTACGATTATCCATCCATTGGTGAGATCCAAAATTCTGAGAAAAAGATTTTTAAAGGTTTCACCATATATAGAAATTAGCCCCACCCATTTAAGCCATGTATATCATCAAATCAAAATCTTTGAATGAAACTGATAAAGGGTCACCAACGATCATTTCTTTTAAATTAGGTTGAAATCCATCCACAAGTTTCTGAGAAGATTTTGTAAAGGTTTCACCATATATGGAAATTAGCCCCGCCTATTAAAGCAATGTTTTTCATCCGATTAAAATTCTTTGAATGATTCTGATTGAGAGCTACCCAGTGATCATTTTCGTGACACCATCAATCGGTTCCAGAGAAGAATTTTAAAGGTTTCACCATATATGGAAATTTGCCCCAACCATTTAAGTCATGATTTCAATCCGATCAAATTTCTTTGAAGGAATCTTATAAAGGGTCACCAAATGATCATTCCTGTAAAATCTGCTTGGAATCGATTTTTCTTCTGAGAGGAAGTCTTTTAAAGATTTCACTATATGGAAATAAGCCCAACCCATTAAAGCCATATTTTTCATACGATCCAAAGTCTTTGAATGAATCTGAGAAAGGGTAACCCAAGGATCATTTCTGTTGTACTTGGTTGTATTCTGTTTTATACTTTCTAAGGAGAAATTTATAACATTAGAATTTAACAGACGGGCCGGTGCACGGACGCACGGACGTACGGCGGTCTCAACATCATGACAATAACTCGCTGTCTTTTATTCAGCTAGGCTCAAATTCTTTTCATGTCTTACAATCTAATGTCACTAATAACCAAAGCAAATATTCAGAGTTTTGAGGAAAAAAATATGGACAGATTGGTTTCAAACTCAAAAATTGTTCACGAAACTATGAAAGAAAATAAGCCAATTAAAACGGTCGAATTTTGTCTTTGATTAACGAAACTAGAACAGATGAATATGAATAATTGCCAAAATGTAGTCAAGACAAAGATGCGACTACCAATGCCGTACTATGGTTACAATCGGCAAAGGCGTTTCTGATACTCGACCAGTCAGTCAAAAGATATATACCTACTTACAAATACATAAAATATCGATCCTTGCCAGACTGCGAAGATTGCGCAGGATGACGCTGCTAAAAGGGGTTTTCTCTTTAACGATTTTTTTGAATATAGAATGACCGTTTTGCCTGTTTTTGATTGCTTCATTGATCACTGATTGACCTCTGATACATCTAATATTTTTTAAAGATTCTTTTTGAAGGACTTTTAACCAGGTTCATTTCTGTTTGACGGATGGCATTTATTATATTACTTGAGTCGAACTCCTACCCCCTTAATCATTTCCCTCCAAAGTTAGGATTTTTTCAAAAGATATTTTCGTCAAGGTCAGAGAAAATATGCTATTTCATCTCTTATGGTGTAGTATTGTAAAGTGGCTATTTACGGATATATATTTTTGAAAAAGTCCTTTAGTGTCCTTGGTGCATATGCATTAATAAATTAGGCCATTATAAATATTCTGTTGTAATATGATAATGGCTGTCATTCATAGCTTGCATGACTTTTTTGTCTTCGTTTTGTGATACCTTATCCTCCATAATGCAGAGATCTAGATAAGAGGGAGAACATCATTCTCAAATCGTTATTTCTCTACGAAACCCTATGTTGTGGGTACTCATTTGAATTGTCTCGGTGATACGATTCAAATGAGTACCCACAACTTAGTGTTTATGATATAGTATTGGTGAAATATTTAAGTCTAAAACAAGAATTACGCCCACCTTTCTGTAGCTATGAAATGTTCTGCCTTTTAATACTCTTCTATTTAACCCATTCCCACTGAATCAAGCTTTTATACGTGCTTGAGAACAATACAAAGAATAAAAAGGAAGTCATCGAGAGAAGTATAAGTAATTGCTAATTGCAAGGTACGGTTCTCCTTTCCCGTACGACACTTAATTTCAAATTAAGCGCTTTCTTAAATTACCGTCTGAAACCTATTAAATATGGACTACTTTCAAATATTGCCGCCAGGTAATGGGTTAGTATTAGCAGAGCTACAGATAGAGGGCATAATTTGAATTTTAGATCCAATACAGTCATGTACTCTAAATTGTTGGTACTCATTTGAATCGTCTCGACGAGACGATTCAAATGAGTACCCACAATATAGGGTTCCGTTGAGAAATACGGATTTTATAATGCTGTTTCCCCCTCTTATCTAGACCTATGGTATATTAGATATGCAAAGGAACTGTCATTTCAGTCCCATTTATCGTCATTTCATTTTGAATGTTTCCCTTTTTCTTTTTTATTATTTTTTTTTTAATGAAGTTTAACGCCGCTTTCAACAATCTTTCAGTTATATCGCGGCGGCAGGAGCACCTAACAATGAATTCCTGGTATTTCTCACACAAGTACCGCATTCACATCCTTTCGTAGCCTCCAGCTGCTATCCCACATAGGTCTACGATTATCGACCCATTGGTGGGAGACAAATAGTCGGAAAGGATGTCCCCATTTTCGTTAGGGTCCATCTTTATTTAACCGGAAGAATATTTCTACTAAGTTTCAAAGTTAATATTTGTAGCCCCTTCAGTTCACAAAAAGAAAGCCCCCCCCCCCCCTCCAACGTGTTAACTGACTTCCAGTTTGTTAAATCTTTATGACCTGAAAAAAAACTGACCAAAATCCATACCGATTGGGCCATAATTGTTTCCCTAGAGTGTAAACAAAGAAACTGTCTTTAAGGTCTTTTTTCTCGGGTTTCCAGTGGAATCTTTGAAACTTCATTTTTGATCAATGAGGCATAGTTTTAATACAAATAGTACAAAACCGTCTAGTTATACTAGATACCAAATATGAATGTCCTGGGGTTTATAGTTTTAGAAGAGAAGTGTTCTAATTATGCGTTTTACCAAACTTCTGGGCTATTTTTGACCCCTGGGGTATAATTTGGAAAACTTTGAAGAAAACTAGCTTGTTATACCACAATCGGATGCCTTAGACCTCATACATTTGATGGGAAGAACTTTTTTACATGGGCCTTTTGAGCGTTTTCAAAACTATAGATACCAATGAAAGGGCCAAATTATACCCAAGGGGCATAATTGTACCCCCGCAAAACGAAGGTCTTCGGGGGTATACTGCAATCAGCCTGCCTGTCCGTGTGTCCGTCTGTCTGTGTACAAAATACTACCAATTTTGTGTCGCGAACTCCTCCTTCAGTTTTGATTCAATTCCAATGAAACTTTACACGAAGATTAACCACATGTTGAAGTTTTGCAAGACGCAATGTTGAAATCATAATTCCTCATGGTTCAAGACTTATTTCCCCTTGAACTTAGACATTATTTAGGCTTTGTAGACATATACGGCTAATTATACTACCAATCTTGTGTCGCGAACTCCTCCTTTCTAGAAAAGCTAAGTCAGTAGCTTTGTCCTTGTATTGTTAAAGCTCTCATCACATTGAAAGCACTTGTGGAAGTATAAAGTCACATACTGTGACAAATTCTAGTTTCATCAAAATGTGTAGATAACTATCAGGTTATTTTACATGCCATATAAAAATGCCTTAGGCCTTACAGTGCAGAA
This sequence comes from Fragum fragum, assembly GCA_946902895.1. Classification (NCBI taxonomy): domain Eukaryota; kingdom Metazoa; phylum Mollusca; class Bivalvia; order Cardiida; family Cardiidae; genus Fragum; species Fragum fragum. The sequence continues at coordinate 30,082,697 of OX336372.1, forward strand.
GAAGATTTTTTAACCTGTCAGAATTGAGCATTTTTTCTATTTTGGACCCCTTAGACAGAGCATATATTGAACCATCAGGTATAATGTTAAGTAAAATAATTCAAACACATCTAGTAATGCTACATATGGAATATAAATGCCACAGCTTAGGAGGAGAAGTCTTTTAAACTTGCTCTAAGTCAGCGTGTTTCAAAACTTTGGACCTCTGAGGCGGGGCCATTTTCACTTCTATGGAATGATTTTAACAAATTTGGTAGAGAACAATGTGGTTATACTGTATTTGAAATATGAATACCCTTTGCCTTTTAATTTCTAAAAAAAAAGTCGTTCAGTTGAATTCTCTTAACACATTTTTGAAGAACTTCACTAAGTGAACATTCCTGTCAAGTTTCAGTTTGATCAGCTGCCTGGTTTTGGAGCAGAAGTTTTTGGGTAAATTATGGACGGACGGACGTCGGCCGATCACAAAAGCTCACCTCTAACTTTGAGCTCAGGGAAGCTAAAAATTGTGCCACCTTTTTTCTGTGTGCCTGTGTGTGTTGTTGTTGTTACTTTCGTTTTCCTATCGAATATTCAAAAGTTATACCCCATTCAAACAAACAAATCCTATGGAATATTCCTATTTTTAAAACGGTTAAGCTTTACGACCTTTGCAAAACGTCATTACTAAGTAACATGAAGATTGAGCCATAATAGAGGCCTTTATAGAGGTTAAACAGTGAAAGTGTGATTTAGGCCCCATTTCCCGTGTTTTCAAAAAGGAAATTCCCATTTTTGATAGGACCAATCCTTATGACATGACAAATTTTCTGACCAAGCTTCATTAAAATTGTGCAGTTATTGTGGGCTCCAATACTTTCTGACCCTTTTCAAATATGGCTACTCCTGGTTTCGGATCCGTTCCCCAAACTATCAAAACACCGAAGTGTCCGATTTCCCGTGTTTTCCAAAAGAATCTAAGTTTTCAATAAGGTTCATCTTCATGGCCATTATACTTTTCTGACTAGGGTACTTCAAAATTGCGCCGAAACTGTGGCTTCTAGAGGTAAACAAAGAAATTGTCATTATGAACCATTTTCTCTTATTTTCTAAAAGAAACCATCTTATTCTCACAAGGTTTAATTCTTATGACCTTACCTATTACTCTGACCAGGTTTCATCACGACCACACAAAAATTATGGCCTTACATTTATTCTTACGAATTTTGCTGAAGATTAAGTGAAACGGTGGCCTCTAGATTGTAAACATGGAAATTTTCATTGAGGCCCCGTTTACAGGTTTTTCCCCAAATAGAAAAGTCTTATTTTCAAAAGGGTTCATCCTTATGAATTTACAATTATCCCTACGAAGTTTCATTTACGATTGGGACAAAAGTGTGGCCCCTAGAATGTGGACAAAATAATTGTCACTAACGCCCCCTTTCGGTTCTCGTGTTTTGCTACAGAACCTTCCCATTTTCAAGAAAGTTCATCCTTATAGCAATACAATTATTCAGACAAAGTTTCATGAAGAATTGGCTTAAACTGTGTCTCATTGAGCGTAAAAAATAATTTGTCATTACGGTACCTCCCCCCCTTTTTTTTCTGAAAACCTTGCCGTTTTCAAAAGGGTCAATCCTCGTGACCTAATAATTACTCTGTACACGATGATTGATCCAAAATTGTAGCCCCCCTGGAGTGTAACTAAGAAATTGTCTCCAAGTCCCCCTTTTCCTTGTTTTACAATAATAGAACCCTAGCACACTGATTCATCCTTGCGATCAAACAATTATTCTGACCAAGATTCATGACGATTAAGCTAAGGCAAAGTTACGACCTATAGATTGTAAACAAAGAAATTGTCACTAAGGCCCCTTTCTCGTGTGTCAAATTGAACCTAGGGTGCATCCTTATGACAATACAATTATTCTAACTAAGATTTGGTTGAGATTGTAAACACTTAAATTGTTAACGCTGCACGATAGACGTTTAAGGATCACAAAAGCTGACCATGGACAAATTTTTAACAGGTGAGCTAAATAATTTGGGGATATTTTGCTAATATTACCGACAAACTTCGCTGTTTTGCTAAAATAAATTAGATAATAATACAAGAGTACCATGATGGTCCCGTTATATCGCTCCCCTGAGTATGATGGCTCAAGGCTTTATATATATATTTACAAAATAACCAAAGCTCTACGCCTAATTATTTTGGAGAAGAAAATGTTTTAAGATCTCTTTTAATCAAAGGTATAAATTTGATCCCTCAAAATAGCGCTAAATTCCTGAGTATGGTAATTTTTTCAAGAATTTAGTAGAGACTCGATTGCCATTGATACATGCCAAATATCAACGCTCTATGCCTAGTGGTTTAGGAGGAGAAAAGTTTCTTCTTTACTTTTAACTAGGATCAGGGATTGCACAGAAAAGGGCTAATTATCAAAGTACGGTCATTCTATGAAGGATTTTGGTAGAGGGTCACTGGGCATTGATACATGCCAAATATCGACGCTCTAGGCAGGAAAAGATTTTCAAAGAAATTATTTATTCCTAGCTGAAGTCAGTGATTGCTGAGAAAAAGGCTAATATAGTAGTATTGTAAATCTATATTATGTATTTTGGAAGAGGGTCAATAAAGGATGATTTACATCAAATATCAAAGCTCTTGGCCTTATGGTTTGGGAGGTAAATATTTTCAAAGGTTTCCTCCTTTAACCCAATGTAAATCAGTAATCGCACAGGAAAGGGCTCATTTTCAGAGTAAAGTAATTATTTCAAGTAGTGTAGTAGAGGGTCAAGAGATGATGTTATTTCTTAGATATCAAAGATGTAGGTCTTATGTTTTGGAAGTAGAAGATTTTCAAAGATTTTCTTCATTATTCCTTCCTAAATTCTGGGATTGCACAGAAAGAACTTATTTTCAGAGTAGGTAATTCTTTGAATTATTTTGGTAGATAGTTAATACATGATGATAAATACCAAATATCATAGCGCTAGGCATTTCGGTTTGGGAGAAGATTATTTTAAGTTTTTTCATTGACGGTCAGACAAGTGGACATACAGACGCCGAGCGATGACCGAAAGTGCTGAAGGAATATAATCCTATTAGAATGCTAACCGACAGGCCTTTTACAATGCTGATTATATCGATGAAACACAACGATTGTGCACAGTTATTTTACTTGATTATCCATTTTTATCATTGGTTTTGAAGTCTTTAACAGGCTATAATTATCATTATGAGGCCAGATAAAGATAAGCAGCGATATTATTCTCTTCTCCCTTGTTGTAGAGGAACGTAATTCTTATCTAAAATGTAGACAGGAAACTCACAGCAATAACATGCGCCAATAATCTTTGAAAGAGTGTCGTGTGTCAACACCAGCCTTTATCAATGAAGACTTCTTCATTAGAAACAGTGTTTCTTGTATTTAAAAGGACGCTGATCTTCATTGGCGTAAAAATCACTGCAAATGATAAGTGTAATCAATGTCCTGACGCCTCGAAGGTTACGCCATGTTTAGGCATCTAACAAAGGCTTTGAACCAATTCAAATGAGCCAATGTATTCCTGGTGAATACCAGCCCATTGTGTGGAAAGAAAATTAAGAGAACCATGAAGGTCCTATAAAGCTTCCCGGAGTATGATGGCTCAGTGATTTATGATATATACAAAATATCACAGCCCTTCACCTAATTATTTTGGAGAAGACTTTTTTCAAAAGATTTTCTCCTTTAATCCTAGGTATATTGAAGATCATACCATACAGAGCTAATGTCCAGAGTATGGTAATTTTTAGAAGTATTTTGGTAGAAGGTCAATAGGCATCGATACATATGAATTTCAAAGCTATAGGCCCAATGGTTTAGGAGGAGAATTATGTATTCCTTTCTAAAATCAGGGATTGCACAAAAAGGAGCTTACGGCAATTCTATGAATCCACACCACGTGTTAAAGCTCTAGGCCTTATGATTTGGGAGGAGAAGATTTTCAAAGATTTCCCTCTTTATTTCTATGTAAAATCAGGGATCGCGAAGACACGGGCTAATTTTAAGAGTATGTTTATTTTTTGAAGTATTTTGGTAAAGGGGCTAATTTTAAGAGTATGTTTATTTTTTGAAGTATTTTGGTAAAGGGTCAATAAACATTGATACACATAAAATATAAAAGCTCTATGCCTTGTGGTTTGGGGAAGATTTTCAAAGTTTTCCTTCTTTATTTCTATGCAAAATCAGGGACCGTAAAAAAAGGCTAATTTTCTGGTTTTTATTTGAAGTATTTTGGTAGAGGGTCAATAGATGATGATTTATGCCCACTATCAAAGTTCTAGGCCTTATAGTTTCGGGGATAAAAGATTTGGATCTTTAGCTGTCATTCTACCTCACTATAAATTTCAAAATGCTCTTTAATATTCCACTTCTAGAAACGACCTCTTTTTTCACGTTCTTGGTTTAACCCATTCCAACAAAATAATATTTTAGACAAGTCCAAATTCAAAGAAGTTGCAGACGACAATTAAAGGTTTATGAGACCATTAAAATTGTGGTCTTGTGGGGTAATAACACTGTGGATAATGAAGAAATTGGCAATTTCTTCATTTCCACAATGTTTTCCAAAGCTCTCATTTTTAAGGACGTTTAAAAGCGTCATTGTGTGGGAATGGGTTAAGGAACATCCGGGGGTATTTTTTCCCTCGTCGGGTAACATAATAGTATATAGTAAATAAAATGCTTACCATTTACTATTAATTCGTATTACTATTTGAATTACCCATAAGTTAACGCGGTCTCGATTTTTAAAATTGTTTCCCTTTTCTCATTACTAAATGATGTCCTGGTATTTCTCAAATAGATATAATATCATATATTATATTTTATTATATATAGCTTGAAGGGTAGATTTGTGCAGTCACCTGCCATGGCTGTTTTTTTGCACAATTGTCCCCAAATAACCATAAAGGTCCCCAGTTTCTAAGTCCATTGAGACAATGTCCCTTTGGTTCCAAAGCCCTGTTAGCTAGATACTTGGTGTGATCCAATGATCCATCAATTTTGTAAAATGTCCTCACTTTTTAAAACATGGAGGCATTGTCCCCTTACTCTGAAACCTCGACAGATAATATTTGCAATACACAAGGACTTATCATCTGGCCTTTACACAATGTATGTCAATTCATTACGACGTGCCTGGTCAGAACCGAACGAACGAAATTAATATATCATTGAATTAATTCAATTAATCAATTGAATGAATCGATTGAGTGAATGAAATGAATGATGAACGAATTTGTAATTAATTTATGAATGATAAAAAGTGAATGAACGAATAAAAATGAAGGAGAGTTCGAATGATGGGGTGTTAAGGCACATCTTGAGCTACAGTAGTTTAAAGCCCACACATTATAAAAATGAGTATTCAAGTGTTAAATTGAAGCCGAAACAGATTTGTTTGAGTGGGATTTTACGCCGCTTTCAACAATCTTAACGATGGATTCCTGGTAATTCTCACACCAGTACCTCCATCACATCCTTTCCTATCCCACATAGTCTACAATTATCGACCCATTGGTGAGAGATAAATAGTCGGAAAGGATGAGTGCCGCCGTCGTGGATCGAACCCGGGACCTCTAGATTGACAGTCCGACGCGCTACCAACTACGCTATGACGGCAGCTCCGAAACCGAAACAGAATAAACATGTATTTTAATATGCTCTTGAAAACGTCAAATGCTTGAAATCATAATCCAGTACTCGGTTAGCAAACACGGGTGGGGAGAGTGTCATATTTCCATGAATTATCTTCCCCCCCCCCCCCAAAAAAAAACAGGAAAAAATGAGATGAGTAAACATTTGGGTGTATAATTATGGAAATATTACACTTTTTCCCAACCAGTGTTGGCTGTACCTGTGATCTAGTAGACCAGTTTCTATGAAATTTGCAATGAGTGATCCTCTGGTCTGTCCACTTTATTGTAAACCAATACCGCGTCTTAGTTACATTGCATCAACATTTTGTTCTGCACACAATTTGCCATAATTGTGCACATGACAAATTCGAGAAGGCAGTATCAAACAAATTGTGTTAGTATGGAAACCGGGCAAAATTTTTCTCATAAATTGTTTGAGCAACCAGACTAAATAATTTCTCTTCCTTTCAATCCAACAATTCCTAGTCCTATTCCATGGAGTGTAAGCCCTATATAGTGGCGTAAACACTGTGTAGAAGATTTAAGGAGAATGTGATTTTAGAAAGGAAAAAGAAATAAAGGACATTAATTAACATATTGACTAATTCCGCATTTCGTCCCCTAATCGAAACTTTGCCGAATTCTTCAGCGATGCATCTATTAAACTATTCCGACACAACCCTGATTCACACCATGATACGAATCTTCATATATTTAAGCAAAATACAGAAATTAAATCTACTTTTGCTCATAACAAGCATCGTTACATTTCCCACGATTTCCTTTCCCAAAGACAAAACAAAGCTAGACCTTAAAATTCTTGTCTGCAACTTCTTTAAATCTGGACAAATCTAGATTATTTTCCATTAATTTGTTAAATGTCGCCGAGTATGCATAAAAATATATGGATCTCAATAATTCTAAAAGAGAAGTATCTATATTTACCTAATACCTATACATTCACTTCAACTGATTCGACTACATGTATCCGTATAAAATAAAACGGTTGACATTTTCTTAATTCCAAAATAACACTGCTACAGAAACCATGTCTACATTTTAAATGAACCAGTTTGCATGAAACACGTCGTTCTTGACCGTTATCGATAACACACAAATTATGCAGTCATTAATATCATTCCTATTTACACATCACCGGTGAACGCACTGAATACTGTACTAGCTTTTCCTCGCTGCTTATTGACGAATGGTAAAGCTTTCGGCGACCTTCCCATTTTCCGATAGAACGTTTTAACCGACTTTTCGCAACACATATACATGGAATGAATACGTGTGTACCGACTCAAGCATAGATCTAGTTTATCGTCTGCTCTCAGGTTAAAAATAGAACGTAACTTTGGTTACAATAGTACACTGCACTCTCATGAGAGGTCAAAAATAGAGGACTGGGGCACATAACAAAGCACTTAAATCTTCAATAATATCTCATTGCGTCATTGAATATAATCTAGGCCACCCTTAGTCATATCATCGGAACATAAATGATTTTTACTTTAACAGACAGACGGCAAGATGAATTTAAAAAAAAAATTATATTAGTACAATGACTGGATACACAGCGACAAATATTCGCTACCGTATGAGCGCCCGCTCCACCCTCCTATGTGTATTCGGCTTGGTATGTTTTTCCCCCATTTCTTACTTGTTTACAGTGTTTTCATGTCTATTCCCCCCTTTTCTCTTCAATAAAATTTCTAATAATACCTACAACTTTAGATTTTCAACCCATTCTCACACAAAAACGCTTTTTGACGCCCAAAGGAAAAGGTTTGGAAAACATTATGGAAAATACTCCATAATGTTTTCTATTTCAAAACCGTTTAGGACCGACTTGTCGGTTGATCAATTTTGTGCCTCTAGGACTGGTTTTATAATAGTTTACATTATATATTTTGCCAATAACGTTACGCTTCTAAAAATATTGTGGGCCTACATTTCGACCCGAATCTTATATTACACAAGATACCCGGGAAACAATTAATCCGTATCACCAAGTTGTCTGTAAACAGATTTTGTTTGATTTTGTTCGTTAGTCTCATATAGTGATTTGCTTTGCTTTGTTTGGAGAGTGTTGTTTTGTTGTTGTTGTGTGGCTTTGTTTTTTTAGTTTTTTTTTTTTTTTTTTTTTCTTGGGGGGGGGGGGGGGTTCAGTTCCTTCGCTTATCTGATTGTTTTTTTATTGTTTATTTTGTTGTTGTAGTGGTGATGGTGGGGGGGTGGGTTTTTTAAGGGGGGGGGGTTAAAAAATGGTCAGCCTTTCCATTCTTATCACAATCCCCGGCGGTGGCACATATCATTTCCGACATTTGTCTCCCACAAACGGGTGGATAATCGTAACCTAATTGGGATATTAGCTGGAGGCTAGAAAACGATGTAGTGATAGTACTGGTGTGAGGAATACCAGGACTGTTCCGGTCGCTGCGATATGACTTAAATACTGTTTAAATGTGGCGTTAACCCCATTCAATCAATCAATAAACTCATCACAGAAGATACTTTACTACGTACTCTAGGTGTGGCCCATTTCCTTTAGACGAAAATTTCATATTTCTATGAACAAAGGGTCAAAAACTATCGGGGCATATAATATATATATGGCATGGCAAATATTGACCATTTAGTACTAAAAGGTCACAGTACAACGTATAGAGTCCAGTGCAGTTGTGGTAGTAGACACGCATAAATGGGTCACCAAAGAGGAAATGTTTTCTATAAAGCCCCACTTAATACTCAAATTTATATATATACACTTTAAAAAAATAGTTTTGAACAAGAATTATCAAATGGTAAATGGTAATCTTTATATGTATTCATATAAAACAATAAAGCCTAAACAATTTGGAATTCGAACTTATAAGCATAGAATCGGCTTAAAAAGAACCTGATTACTACTTTTCTTCGTATTAAAGGCCTACTGCTCGCATCAAAGAATAGATTGAAGTTTTCGTCGCTTTTAACAATAATTTAGTAATCACTCCAATCAAGACCTATGATACGCCATTACATCCATTTATTAACGCATTCCTACTCGATCCCGCTTTTGTACACCCCTTAGATACTAATAAAACAAGGTTTGGGAAAACTTTATGGGTAATTAATATCTCCGTTATCCTCAATGTTTTTTTTTTTTTTTTTTTTTTTTTTTTTTTTTTCATCAAAAGATGTAAAAAAAAATCAAAGCTTTATCGGCTACACAAAATCTTATGCAACTTCTCCGAATTTGGATGATTAATGATTAATAGTCGGGTAACGGGCTAACCAATTAAAAAGAACAATAGAATCACCTTGGCATTTTCAGCCTCAGCCGGCCAATTGACTCCGACAGTAAGTCCCGTTTCGAATTTAAACGGCGTCATTTTGCAATATTTATCGAATGAAACGAAAAAGAAGTAAATTTGGTACACGACCTAAACGTCGTAACTACAGCTTGAATTAAGTCGGCAAACCAACAAAAAGGATTTTTAAAAATGGCGGCCAATGTCGGAGTTCAAAATTCATTTCTGATCTAAAGGAATGATTTCATTAGTCGACTGGTCATTTGATTTACAGCCATGATTAGTCAATTGTTTGACTTTAATCGCAATTCTTATCACATTTGTATCTGACATTCACCATCGATTGGTGACATTTTACAATAACTCACAAGAAAACTATCATTAACCCTTTCCGTTATTGCAAAATTTAGACCTAATCAAATTCCAAGGTTTTGCAGGCGAAGATTTAAAGTGAATTCTAATTGATTGATAACCATCAGTAGCATAGATTATTGTTGAAAGAAGAAATTGCTTGTCACAAGCAATTTCTTCTTTTTCTACAATGTTTTCTCGATCATATAATCAAAAGGACGTAAACACCAGGGATTGAGCAGTAAAAGATTAAAATAAAATGAAAATATGATACCTTAAAGAATATGACTTTAATGGTCTTTTTGTCGTGAGCACTGTGTTGGCTTTGTACCAAAATTTGATAATATTTGGCCGAGGTCAACTATTTACTATTTCAATAAGTGTATGTATACTGTTTATGAACTAAATTGTTCTATTTTATACTTTGAATTCGTGTCCACCATAGAAACTCAATAGTGAATTTATTCGAAAAGATATATAAATATAGATGTTTATATTTAAACATTGATAATAATCAATCATAAGCATTATTATTATATGATTTCAACCGTCTCTTTATTATTATCATTATTTATTATCATCAATTATTATTATCATTATTCATGATTAAGCTATCTATCTATTAGTTTATTTATCTTTTTATTTATTCATCTATCTATATATCTTTTTATACATATTATCATGATTATCTTTTATCATCTATTATCTATTACCTTTTTCAGTATTATCATTACCACTTTTATTATCACTAAAAGTAGTTATAGTACTGTGACTATCTTCATTATCAATTGAAAGCCTAAAAGTTGGAATTTATCATGATTGTGAATCTTTGTAAAGGGATAACCCCTTCCCGCACAACAAAATTGTAGACTTGTCGAAATTGAAGGGAGTTGCAGACGACGCTGTAAAGTTTATGAAATTTCTGGTAAGGAAAATGAAAATGAAGAAATTACTTGATTCAAGCAAATTTTCTCCATTGTTGTTGTTTTTTTTCCTTGGGACCGTCAACAAGAACCATTGTGTGGGAATGGGTAAAGGAGACCCCACAATGTCAATTTTTGTATTTTCGGGGTGTAAATGCATTCATGGTCATGCAAAACAGAGATACTTTTTATCATTTCTCCTAAAGAAACATGTGTTCTGCAAACTCATGCAGCTGTAGCTACGGCGGCTGTGGTACTTTGCCTTTTTAAGCAATTCCCACACAGTCAAACATTGTAAAAAATAAAGAAAGTATTTATTATAAGCATTGTCTTCATTTCCCAGAATATTTTCAATAAAAAAAAGCCATATATCTTTACATTATCAACAACTAAAATTTTCCATCTGCATAATCTTTGATTTGGACCAGTCTAAATTAACAGCACAAAAATAAGGGGATAAGATATCAGTGCTCTCAAATTTGCAGATCTTTTTCAACCCTATCCCACATAATTCCGAGTCGTTACAGCCTTCAAGGTGAAAGATTTGGAAAACGTTGAAGAAAATATAGATTCTTTTCCAAAAAAAATGTCTTCATAAAGAGTACAAAAGATAAATGAAGTAAACTTAAAATTTCCGTCTACAACTCCTTTCAATTTCGACAAGTTTAAAAGTTCTTCGCGTAGTATATTTAATCTGTTACCAGTCGATAAAAAATAGACTGGTCCGACCACTTTTTATATTTCTTTTGGAAATAATAAAAAAATGATAAAAAAAAATAAGTACCAAATAAGGTAGAAAAACATTGTCGGAAAAGAAAATTGCTTATTACGGACAATTTCCCATTTTATCACAAAGTTTTCCGTTATAATACCTTCAGGGCGTCATTGCGTGGTAATGAGATCATAATACCGTGAAATTGACAAATCCGATTTTTGGTTTAAACTTATCTTATACCCAAAACACACTAACAAAGTAACATTAGTTTTATAATGGTTTGAGAACAGAATGGAGTAGTTTAACGAATTCTTTTTATTATCTCGGACTAATCAGATGCCAATATCATCCAATGAAATCGCGGAATGCAAAGAGCTATGTAAATGAATATCAGACTGTTTTGACTTCCCAATTAACAAAATTTTAGACTGCTCCAATTTGGGAGAGGATGCCGGCGTCAAATAAAGTTCATTCAAATTGAAAATAACCACTGAAAGGGTAGAAAAAAATTGTATGTAAAGAAGAAATTGCTTGTAACAAGCAATTTCTTCTTTACCTGCAATGTTTTCCCGAATACAAAACCTATGGGTCGTGAAAACAAGCGATTGTACGGGAAAGGGTTAGATGATATGAATGATACGAGTGGAAAGGTTAACAAAAGGATTTTGAATAAATTTGAGCGGGAAGAGCATAAATTTCACGAAATTCTTGCCTATAATGGGTTAACTCTTCACTGTTTTTCAAATTTTTAGACTTGTCCAATATCAAAAGAAGTAGCAGACGACATTGTTAATTGAGTACAAATCAAAAAGTAACTTTCCTACATAATAGATAATACTGTGGGAAAAGAAGAAATTGCTTGTCATAATATTTTCTCTAGTATGATTTCACAGGGACGTAAAAATTAGGGATTGTAAGGAAAAGGGTTAAACTTTTTATAAAACATGCAGGTTTTAACCCATTACCTCATATTCCGCTTTTACGCGCAGAATAAATATAGCTTTGGAAAACAATGTGAGAAAAGAATAAATTGCTTATAACAAGTAAATTTTTCTTTTCTCACATTTTCTACCCTACATGACCCGTATTTCTTTAATTTCGCCCAACTTTCTTGTGTCGTCTAAAACCTCCTTCGAATTGGACTGGTCAAAATTCTGTGTGTGAATGGGTTAACACAGAAAGCGATGTTATTTGAGCTACTTTCAGTGAAAGATAATGAAATTTTTTTAAGTTGTAGTCAAACGTTTGTCCAAAATCTGATGTAAGACGAACATATAAAGTGATTTTGCCCGGATTCTTTGTGTGTGATTGTGTGTGTGTGATTGTTTGTGTGTGTGTGTTAGTGCGAGTGTTTTCAAATTTGTTTGTTTGTTTTATTGTTGTTTGGTTGGTAGGTTTTTCTACTAAACGTCGCCGACTTAATACTCATGGAGTCTTGGTGTAATCAGGTCAAACCAGGTCAAATACCGTCTTACACTTCACTTTTCGCATTACTTGCTTCATTTATTGATTTATCGACTGATTGATTTTTACAAAAGTAACTAATTCAACCGCTTTTATAATCCCTTGGGGCAGAGTTATTGAACAAATTTTCTTGCTTGAATACCCATTGAATATACATTCAAGACTCTGACAATATATCACGAACAAACAGGTTTGACCATACATAGTCAGTCCGCCCTGGATCGATTCTTTTCGCATTTCCAAGAAGTTTTCAAAAGAAATCAGGGATCCGTCATAGCTCAGACAGTTTGTTTTTGTTTTAATAAGTTTTTAATAAAGGTAGAATTACCATTCTGCTTTGAGGATGTCATACCAAAAACGAAAGTATCTTATCTAGTAAACTTACTAGACCTGCGTTGGTTGTCTATAGGACCTATACAAAGTCGCCGATATTTCGTCGCTGTGCCATTAAAATGTTACAACAGCTTTGACATTGACATACTTATTGCATTGTGCTCGTGCACCGACGATTTGATTTGATTCTTTCTTCTAACAGTTCTTCAACTCGATACAGTATTCTTAAGTAACAGACGATAAATAATAGGAGTATATAAACTTGGGTAATCGACCATCATGAAAAATACTTGACCAATCTATGTCATGATGTCAATTGACCAATTGCTGGTCCTGCCCACTGGCTCCCTAGTCTTCACCATTTGACTCCGACCGGAAGTCCCACTTCGATTTTAAACGGCGTTATTTTGCAAAATCTATAGCCAGCAGCATGTAACAAAAAAGTAGAAAAGTAAAAAGGTTAGTTGGCGACCTGTACGTCGTAACAACAGCTTGAATAACTTGTAGTTACGACGTTTAAGTCGCCAAACCAACAAAAACTCTTTACACAAATGGCGGCAAATTTCGCAGTTTAGATCTCAATTCCTGGCCAAACAAATGATTTGATTGGCCGAAATATTCTGTGATTGACAGCCGCAATTGGTCAATTATCGCGTTCAAATGCTAGAAATCTGCAGCAGTAATACAACCACGAGAATTGGTTAAGGAGGCTGTCAAAACTAATCAAATCATTCATGTGGACCGGAAGTGAACTTTAAACTCCGATAATTATCTACATCTTTTGTTGGTGTGGCAACTTAAGCGTCGTAACTACAGCTTAAATGATCTGTAAGCTGTAATCTGTAGTTACGACGTTTCAGTCGCCAACCAACTATTTTTTTCTGTTACGTATAACTTGCCTGAAAGTTTTCAAAATTACGCCGTTTATTATCAAAGTTGAATTTCCTGTCGGAGTCATTTTGCATGTCAAGCAGGGTCAGTTTGCGGGAAGAGCCATCTGCCAGTTTTGTTTCAGCGAGTGGTGTTTCTCAGGGATACCACTGTTCTATCCATATCAATAGAGTTGATGATTTAGAAATCATAATTTATCGCTGTGGTTTCGAACAGTTACACTCTTTACCCTTTCCTGTTCAATCCCTGGTTAGTACGTCCCTGTGATTTTAAAGTCCAGAAAATATTGTAGAAAAAGAAGAATTTGCTTGTAACGAGCAATTTCTTCTTTTTTCAACAATATTTTTTACCCTACTGAATGGTTATTTTGCAAATTAAATCCACTTTTAATTGTCGTCTGCAAAACCTTTAAATATGGACAGGTCTAAATTTTACGAAACGAGAAAGGGTTAATGCGGTAGAATGGCAGAGGCCGAAACGTTCATTTTGGGTGAGTGACTGGGTGAGTGACAGTACATTCCACTTGGATAACCGAGATCAACGGGTCTGAATGGTCTTAAATGCAGTCATGACTAAACATAAAAATATCAGCAAATGGGTAGGAATATTTCAGCCATTTTTTCAACCAATGTTTGAAATACATTACGATATTTCTACAATGGAATTGGGTGTCTCGTTTTCGTTCATATCAATAGAGGGTGAGCAGCTTGACCGCCCCTTTGAGTCTGTTCCTGGCAATTAAAACTATTACATACGAGCTCTGAGCAAAGACCACGACCAGCCTGTGCATCCGCACAGTCTGATCAGGATCTCCACTATGCGCTCTAGAAAGAGATACTGACTATAAAGGCTTCTCTGACCCTTTCCTGTACAAATCCAGGATTTTTGTTCGTTTAAACTTGAAAAAACATTGTGGAAAAAGAAAAAATTACTTGTAACAAGCATTTTTTTCTTTTGCAACAATATTTTCTACTACATGGGATGGTTTTCATTCCACATTTCATCCAATTTTCATTATTGTCTGTCGCCTCTTTCAATTTGGACCAGTTTAAAATTCAAAACAAAAGGGAACGGATTAATCAGCAAATACTTTAACCCATTCCCAAACAGTGACGCTTTTGGGCTCCCCCAAGAAAAATAATTTGGAAAACATTGTGTAAAATGAAGAAATTGCTTGTAATAAGCAATATCTTCATTCTACACAATATGTTATAACTAGAAAGTTGAAAACTCTTAAGTTTCATAAATCTTAAATTGCCGTTTGCAGCTCCTTTCAATTTCGAACAGTCTAAAATTTTTTGCCGGCTGGTAATGGGTTAAATGCCCTAAATGACTGCCCAGACCACTCAGTGTCTGTACTTCAGGCTCATTCGAAATGGTCGGAAATGTCGGGGCTTATTTCATGATGGATTGTCGAAAGTAAAGAGAATGAAATAAGGTTTAATCACCGGATACCAGCAGAAATATTGCTAAAATGGTTGAGATTTGATTGGTCTCCTGCCTTCATTTTTGTGTCATAAACAAACAAACGTTACCGTTGCCCATCAGGAATTAGTAACACCTACCATCGCTGGAAGATATTGACAGGGAAAACGATAAAGTAAGGAAACAGGTTATGTTACTCTTACAGTAGACTATTCCATGCCAAAATGCTAGCATCTGTGAAAAGGTTCCTTTTAGGCCCCTCAAGAAAATAGTTGTGAAAAACAATGTGGAAACTAAAGAAGTGGCTTGTTACAGCAATTTCTTCATTTTCCACATTGTTTTCTACCTAAAAGGATAAATATTTTAGAATTTCAACACTTTGAAATTGCCGTCTGCAACTTCTTTGAAGGACGATTTGTCCAAGCAAGCCTAAATACATAGGAGATGAGTTTGCAATATTTATGAACTACATAAGAACTACTTTTTAAGGCGTAGGCATTTAACGGAATTAGCGGAGTTTGCACCTCAAAATTTTGTATGTTAACTTGAGCTGCACCGTATCAAAACTGAGGCTTTGCTAACCTAAAAGGTAAATCTATCGACGCTTATCTGCTAGAAAGAAAGTCACGACTTTATCTTTGCAAGCTCCTGTGGCACAGACGAACTATTTTCGAGTGCTTGACATAAGAATAGTGCTCTATGCTATCATGCATAATGGATTGTGATCAGTCAAAAAGCGACGATTGGGGTTGTTCAAAACGTCTGACATTGGTCGAGATTCCCTGTCTGTAACAGTCTGATCTACCATGTACTATCATTGCTACAATTCATTCTCTCGTTAACCCTACCTAGACCCTTTTGATCAATTACCAGATTTGATTTATTCAAAAGAAGTTGCAAAAATCAAAAGGTCGTAAAATTTTGAAAATACTTTCTCTTTTTTATGACTTTAGAATTTTTTCCAAAACGGGATTGTGTGGGAATGGGTAAAGTACTTGATTTTCATATTCTTGGTTGCGCCCCTTTTTAGAATGATGAGCCGACAATATGTAAATATGATACAGATAAAATATAGGACCGCGTGAGCCCTCGACCTTGGTAGGCAGGGATCAATTATGAGATTATACAATGCAAAGCTATATGATACTATTTTACCCTTACTATCCGTGCTATTTATCCATTTCATTTTATTTTAAATGAAAATATCAACTTGTCATGAAAGCCACTGGCCAATATCAGGGGAGCTACAAAAAAAAAAAAAAACAGTTCGACTTCATAGATACCTTTGAGCACAGTAGTTGTTAGTTTGACCGCTGGTCACTTCAACTGAACCGTCCGACATCATTGCAGTTTGTTTGAGGTATTCACCCATTGTCCCACAATCCCTTCTTTTTAAGTCCCCCAAGAAAAATCCTTGAAAAAACGTATAGACACAAATGAAATTGATTGTTTCATGCAATTTCTTCAATGTCCATAATGTTTTCTTCCCCAAAAGACAAATAATTTTTGAATTTCATCAACCTAAAATTGTCGTCTGCATCTTCATTAAATTTCGCCCAGTCTAAAAGTTTGTAATGTTGTAATGGGTTGAACGATATTGCTTTGTACACTGGTTATATGGTAACCTAAACTCAGCTTCAAAACTTCCGGTAATAATGAATGATTTGGGTAGTTAAACATTTTTCGATTGACAGACGCGATCTATCAATTGCAAGAACAATCAAACGGTGTCTTCCTTTTGAGGATAAACATTCTTCGAGTTATAGGCAAAAGTCGGTACAATAAAATTATACAATTTAATTTTCTGTTTCATCTATCATAATCGGACATTCTGATTGGTCGAAAAAAAATATTCATAACTCCATGAAAAAAATTTTGAGCATGCAGCGATTGTGTATGCTTCCGCACAAAATAGTCCCATGCAAAAAGGTATCAAAATTTGTAAAGCTTTTGTTTATTTCGCTCGATGCTATTAAATTACAAGAAATGAAGAGAATATTTTTTGTTTTCATGGAGGCATGAACCGAAAAACCTATGTTTTCGGTTCATACCTCCATGAAAACAAGAAATATTATCTTCATTTCTTATATATCCATAGTTTGTAACCATTTCTTCTATAATCACGTATTTGACACAATATACCGGGGTGAAGTTGGATATTGTTCATAACATTTTTTACCACGCTATTTTCTTCCAACAAGAAGAATCTTTCATTTAAAGTTACACTTATTTTTATTAGGCGACTGAAATTTAAACATCATTTCACCAAGAAAAAAGGCATTTACCACTAAATTTAGTAAACACATTGACGCACAATTTTCTAGTTACACGGTACAGGTAGGTGTTTAAAGATGTCTATTTTTCCGCAGCTAAAAGTAGACTTTTTGGAACTCATCCTCAATTTGGTACTCCATATATAACTACCATCGTTCTTTTTGATAATTGAATAGCTATCAATATATAAACAATTATTTTAATTGTGTGATTGACGTCTACAAGCAACGTTATTGACGTTATTGTTCTGTTTCGTCAATGGGTATTCTGAAAACGGGGAAAAAATGTGCGTTTATATGACATCCTTCTTCTATTGTGAAATCAGGGCGAATTTGCTATCAAAACGCCAACTTAATGGTTTTTCGTCTTTTTTCACCTCACTCTTTGATTTTTCAAACCTTTTCCTACCTAGAGACAGACTGTAATTCAAACAAACTCAGCGGCTTCAGTTTATATAAACTTTATAAAGACCTTGAGTTTAGACCTTCTACCGAAAATGTTGAAAAAAGATGAATTTAATAAACTTTAAAATGTCGTCTGCAACACCTTTCAATTCGAATTAGTCTAAAGTTTTGCCTCCTGATATGAGTTGAAGCGTTCGTTGTCTGCACAAGGGTTTAACGCATTCCCACTCAGAGACGCTTTTAGACACACCCAAGGAAAAAAGCTTTGGAAAACATTGTGGAAAAGAAAGAAATTGCTTGTTACATGCAATTTCTTTATTTTCTGCAATGTTTTCTACCCGGATAGTTGGAAAAAAAACAAATTTTCATAAACTTTAAATAGTCGGCCGCAACTTCATTAAATTTGGGCCAGTCTTGAACTTTGCCGTCTGATAATAAAGCGTTTGTTGTCTGCCCAAGGGTTTAACACTTTCCTGTATCCACGATTTCACGTCACTGCGATATCCTTGATAAAACATTGTGGAAAAAGAAGAAATTACTTGTGACAAGCAATTTCTCCTTTTTCCACAATATTTTACACCACACAGATTTTTTTTTTTTTTTTTTCTAATTGCATCCAGCTTTTATTGTCGTCTGCATCCTCTTTCAATTCGAGTCTAAAATTTCAAAAAACGGGAAAGGGTTAAAGATAACACAAAAAGGTCAACCTAGTAGTTCAGTTCTGTCTGTACTAACTGATAAACTTACCTGTCCTTTTTCCGGGACTTCGGAGAGGACAACGTTTCGTTCCGTGACTGAAATGGTCCCCGGCTACAACGTTCCTTGCTTTTTAAAAGCGGGATTCAAGAGTAAAGCGTGACACTAGTCTGAATGGACGCATAAATATTAATTATGTCATGACATGTCCATAAGCGTGTCATAGGTAAGTCTATAGTTCATATTTTTTAACTTATGCGTGACAGTTCTAGAAAATGAGCGCGCGGGCTATCTAAGAATCAACGGACCAATCAAATCATATATCAAGACGGGAAGTGAACTTTGACCGACATTTGCGTACATTTATCTGAATCATTTTGATGGTTCGACTGAACTTTTTGTCGGAGCTTGTTGCGCCCGACCGGTGATCTGTCGATTGACCAATCGCGGCCATTAATCAAGGAATCAACCGACCAATTAAATCATTTATGAACTCCGGACCTGAACTTTCAACTCCGACATTGGCCGCTATTTTGTTGACCTTTTAGTTGGTTATTCAAGCTGTAGTTACGAGGTTTTAGCCGCCAACCAGCTATTCTACTTATTTGTAACATCTTTATGGCCGTGAATTTGTCAAAATAACACCGTAAAAAATTGAAGCGGGAATTCCTGTTGGAGTCGGTGGGCGTTGCCTAAGGAGTATGTGGGCGAGGTCAGTGATTGGTCAATTACACATGTGCGAAAAAAAAGATAGACTCGAATCATGATATCTCTCCACAAAGTCAGATCAGAGTCTTTACTATACACTCTATAGATGGCTAAGCGCTCAGAGTACATGTAAGATACGCTGATATATGTACTGATATATGTAAACTTTTAGTTGAAAAGTTCCAATTCTCTAGCTGTTACCTCACAATGTCAGTTTGTTGGACGTAAGGGAGGTAATTTCAGTGAACGAAATGCCTTTACATTATTGTTGTACCTTATTTACTTTCAAACCCACACTTACTGACAGGCAGGGAGACAGGCTAACTATCTGTATAAGATCAGAAAAAGTCTACGCGCATTGTGCGGCTGTCCAAACTTATTACTTGACGGATCGTGAACGTCAATCAAAATATCGATTGGCCAATCAAATTATTCACATAAAGTCAAAGAGTATTTTCAACTGCAACATTCATATATAGCTGTGTTTTTATTATTATTATATTTTTTGTTTGTTTGTTTGTTTCTTTGTTTGGGGGTGTTTTTGTTGTTTTGTTTATTTTTTACTTTAAACGCCGTTACTACTCCTAAGTAGTGGCGATGTTTAGGTCGTCAACCAATGAAATGCCTTTTTGTTGATTTCCCTGAAGATGTATGAGCGCATGCGTGACATTACCAACCATTACACATGTGCGCCAAGTAAAGACTCAGATCAGCCTGTGCATCCGCACAGTCTGGTCGGAGTCTTCACTCTGCGCTCTGTAGATAGATACTGACCCAACGCTTCTTTAAACAATCAGCGAATGTTCGTATTGCCCCGGATGGCTGTCCAGGGTGCTTAATATGTCCGAGTCACGCACATGCGAAATGGTTGGAAATGTCAAAAGTGCCATGTCAAAGGTCAGTGGGTGGGACCAGCGGTCCATCAATGACCTGCGTTCCACGTTCAAGTAAAATTATAGGATTTTGTGTAGGGCCCGGACGTAAAACAAACAAGGAGCATTCACAATGCTAAACCCATTACCAGACGACAAAATTTAATACTGGTCTAAACTTAAAGTAGTTATAGACGATATTCCAAACAACGCTTAAATGGGATAAAATTCCATGGTAAATAGGGTATAAAACACTGTGAGAAAAGGAGAAACTGCGTGTTATAAACAATTTCTCCTTTTCCAACAAAGTTTTCCATGATTGTATTTCTTCAGGCCGCGTTACTTTAGAAAGCATCATTGTGTGGTAATGAGTTATTGTGTATTAAAGAAATAAAATATCCCTTGAACAGGTTGGTGTCATCTCCCGATTGGGCAATATTGATTGATCGGAAAAACCAAGGAAAAGTGAAAAAACAATAAAAAAAAAACGACACTGTTGCCCAGATTGAATCGACGATGACCGGGTTTTTCACATTATTTTCAATTTACAATAATTGGTCGATAAATATATCGCTGGTGGACAAACAAAATATCGTAAATACAGCTTGAATAAAGATATATTTACGACATTTTGTTCGACCGCGTAGGGTATTGCCTTAAATGTAGGGGAATTAATTCTATTTTCTGTCATTGCTGAGTTGGTTGAAGGAAAATCACAAAGTCACAGTTTTGATAAGAAAAAAAATGACAGGAAAAGAAGGTCAAAAAATGAGACAAGTGTTTTAAACTACGTAGAGAAAAAATAGAGTTTGTCTTACCTTAGCAATTTCTGCTCTTTGATAAGTTCTTACCTTTTTCTCCCTTCTTCTTCTTTTCAGGCTTTCATCTATTACAACATTAGAATAATTCGAATCTTGTTCTCATTAAAGCTATTTTTTCTTTAACTATTTTTTTTAATTGTTTTATACTTGTTTCTAATTGACCAATCGCGGTTGTCAGTCAAGCATTCAAATCGTTTATTCAGCCAGGACCTGAGCTTTCAACTCCAACATTGGTCGCCATTTTTGTTAGCTTTTTTTTTGGGGGGGGGGGGGTTGGCGACCCAAACATTGCAGCTACAGCTTATTCAACCTACCAACCATTTAATTTTTGTTGCATGCTACTGACAATAAATTTTGCAAAATAACGCCGTAAAATATCGAAGCTGAACTTTCTGTTGGGGTCAATGGGAGGGACCAACAGTGTACGTATATTTGGGCGAGGCCAGCGATTGGTCAATTGGTCCTACAAGTGTTGTGGTTCGTTAATGTTTCCACTGAAAGATTGCCATTAAAAACTTTTTAAAAGTCTGACAGCAAGACGTACGTATAGATTTGATGTGTATCTTATACTTGTGAAAATAGGTCATCCTTAATGAAGACGAAACAGCCGAAGGGCTTTTTCGGTGCCTAGAACTTGGCCGTCTGCTCATAATCTAACCTTTTATTCAATAGCTTTTGCACGTATTTGATTTATACACTACAATACTTATAAATACTTATTTTGGGGAAAAACATTGTTGATAAAGAAGAAGTTGTGTTTTATAAGCACGCAGTTTCTTCATTATCCACACTGTTTTTTTTTTCCAAAAAGACGCAGATTTTTGCAATTTCGTGAACTTAAGATTGTCGTCCGTACTTTTCAATTTGGACAAGTCTAACAAAATCATGTGAGAACGGGTCAATTGAATAATAGCAGTCGGTAAGCTTAACCTTATAAAATCTCCCAGTACAGGTCATGTAATGAAATTGGGTCAGCTCTCTGGCAAACAACCTTTTCTTTAAAGGGATTTAAATATTTCTAGGCTGGACAAGAATGTCAATTAAGTCCCTTGTCTCTAAAGAAATATTAAAGAGACACCAACAAAGAAAAAAAATATTTAAGATAAACGATTCCAACAAAAATGCCTACGG
The DNA here is from genome assembly GCA_946902895.1 of Fragum fragum. Classification (NCBI taxonomy): domain Eukaryota; kingdom Metazoa; phylum Mollusca; class Bivalvia; order Cardiida; family Cardiidae; genus Fragum; species Fragum fragum. The sequence goes on from OX336372.1 coordinate 30,104,669, forward strand.
CTAGTCTTAACCCATTCCCACTCAGTGACGCCTTTAGACGACTCTGAGGAAAAACGCTTTGGAAAACAATATGGAAAATGAAGAAATTGCTTGTTACAAGCAATTTCTTCATTTTCCACATTGTTTTCTAACAAGAGAGTTAATACATAAAAAAACACAAAAATATTAACTTTAAATTGTCGTCTGCAAATCCTTTCAAATTTTGCCAGTCTAAAACTTTACTGTCTGGTAAAGGGTATTATGATTTCGCGCAGTAGGCGAAAGGTTGTAGACTATAGCAAGGTCAAAAGCCTTTGTTATCATGATAAGTGTAAAACTCGCGTCATACCATTTAATCTTCAACTGTGTTAAGTAGATCTGACGTAATTCGAAAGCAATACTAATTCGTCAGTGGGTTAACGAATGGTCGTAAATACAGCTTTATTCGAGCTCTATTTGCTACAGCTTCGTTGTCCATTGAGATTGTAGAACGGAAACTTGAATTCTTACTATATTCGACAATGTTGTTGCTCTTCTTCCAAGGCATTCATGTGTTTCTACGATCAATGGGCATTCAATATAGAAAATATTCGTGAAAAGAGCAATTGCTTATAGTAAGAAATTTCTCTTTCTCGCTCTTTATTTTCTATCCTATGAGTCGATAAATCTATACAGTCAGAATCTGTCCGCGTTTTGTGCCGGTCTCCAAATGAGATGGTTCCTTTCAGCATTCTATTTTTAGGCAAAAATGGCTTTTCGTCATATCAGTAACACTGTATTCATTCTTAAAGATAAGAAGAATCACGGTATTGCTTTGTTCTTTTGTGTGTGTTTGTCTGTGTGTCTTTTCCATATAAGGAAATAAAATCACGCGTTGTCTTACAAACATATCTATTGACTATATCGTGTACACGCATCAACCCATTCCTACTCAGTGACGCTTTTAGACGCCCCCATGGGAAAAAAAAGCTTTGGAAAAAATTGTGAAAAATGAAGAAATTGCTTGCTACAAGCAATTTCTTCATTTTCTACAATGTTTTTACCCGGAAAGTTGAAACAACATAAACTCATAAACTAAATTGTCGTCTGCAACGTCTTTCAATTTGGGCCAGTCTAAATTTTTGCCGTCTGGTAATGGGTCAAGTGAATCATCTTGATATCTATATATGACCAAATCCAGCACAGGTCTTTAGGATTCGGTGTTTCATAAATGTTTAAAAAGTAAGACGGAATTGACCAATCGCTTGCCGATCATTTATTTCTTTGGCCCCGGACTTTGACTCCAACAGGAAGTTCCGCTTCGATTCTAAACGGCGTTATTTTGCAAAGCTTATGGTCAATAGCGTGTTAAATAAAAGAAGAACGGTTGGCTGGCGACCTAAACGTCGTAACTTCAGCTTGGGTAAACTGTAGTTACGTCGTTTAAGTTTCCAAAACATACAAAAAAGATTAACAAAAACTGGAGCTCAAAACTCATTTCTGATCTAAATAAATGATTTCATTGGTCGACTGATTATTTGATTGAAAGCACATTCGCGACTGATGAATTGTATATCTATTTATAGAAAATCTGAATTAAATCTTAATTGACAAAACTTCACTGCTAATCATAAACTTCGACTTACTAATCAAATCATTCTTTTAGACCAGCGGTGATCTTTGAACAGGCTATGGCATTTGTGTAACTGAGCATTTTGTTGAATTGACGACTTAAACGTCGTTACTACAGTTTAATAAAGCTGTAGTAATTACGTTTAGTTCGTCAACAAATTTGCTATTTATTTCTCGTCCCTAGTCGCACATTTTATATACGAAATGCTTATATCTAGGGGTTAGAACTAAAACATAGTATGGGTCTATACAATGTATTGACCCATACTATGTTTTTGCTCTAACCCCTCGATATATCGTTTATTACCTATGTCGAAGGCCGCGGTCATAGCGCACTGTTAGCGCGTAGTACGCCTAGTCAAGAGCTATTGGGTTCGATCCCCGGCCGGCGAACATCCTTTCCGACATTAGTCTCCCACCAATAGGTGGATAATCGTAAATAAACAGTTCCTTGAACAATTTGCCCAAAATTGTATTTGCTTTGCTTTTTGATGATTTTAATACTTAATTGTAAGAAATGAAGCGAATAGTTTTGTTTCAGTGAAGGTATGAAATCACGCTGCATGACGCGTCACGACTTCACTGTACAGCTTCTTTCGTTCCATACGTTCATGGGAACAAGCAAAGACAAAAAAATCTTCATCTCTTAATTATGTTGTGGTCCATGATTTAAGGAGGTCTCCAACTTACTAGTTCGTGTCACATGAGTTAAAAAGTAAACGTGACCATGGACTTTGTTCTAAAAGCATGGTCTTATAATGATGTTGATTGGTTAGTGTATCGTTTGAGTAGTAGGGTGTTTGAATGAACGCTGTGCGGTATTGGAACCCTTGTAACTATTAAAAAAAAACATTGTACCAGAGCAACGTTTGTTTATGTTTTTGAATGGGGTTTTTACGCCGCTTTCAACAATCTTTCAGTTATATCGCGGCGGATGGAGCACCTAACAATGGAATCCTGGTATGTCTCACACCAGTAATACCATTACATCCTTTCCTAGCCTCCAGCTGCTATCCCACATAGGTCTACAATTATCGACCTATTGGTGAGAGACAAATTGTCGGAGAGGATGAGTGCCGCCGTCGGGAATCGAACCCGGGACCTCTAGATTGAAAGTCCGACTCGCTACCAACTGCGCTATGACGGCGGCTCGTCTGTGACGTAGGAAACATACGCTTTGTGTAAAACATACACAAATCTCCTATATCTCAAGTCAGCATATCTTGTCTTGGAAATAACTTTAGCTTGAACAAGCTTTGGTTGAGCGTTGTTTGTCTTATCTTTTGGGAAGCGGGGCGCATATGCGAAAAGGCTGTTTCTAATATAGTGATACATGTCTTAAACGATCGCGGCTATTAAAAAATATGAGCCTGTGCGTGACATTTCCAACCATTTCGCATGTGCGTGACTCGCACTCATTGAGCACCCTGGACAGCCATTCGAGGCAGTAAAAACATTTGCTGATTGTTTAAAGAAGCTTTCTGTCAGTATCTATCTACAGAGCGCAGAGTGAAGACTCTGATCAGACTGTGCGAATGCACAGGCTGATCTGAGTATTGACTTGGCGCACATGTGTAATGGTCGGAAATGTCAAGCATGCGCTCATATGATAAAGTGAAATACGTGTACCCGGTATTATAGTCACTCAATATAATGTTAAATGTACTTGTAAAGGAGAACCATCGATCATTTTCAGCCTATACTGACTCTATTTTGTGGTTGTGAACCGGGTTCTGCTCCCTGCGCAGTCTGACCGGGTCGATACTGTTTGATCTATAGCCTCTTGGGGCATGGAATTGTGACATAGATATCAAAGTAATTAATTATCAAGGTCTAATATGGAATGACTAACATACTTTGTACTTTAAACATCATAAAGTGAGCATCTGAACACCACATATGAAAGCAAAGTAGTAAATTCAAACATATCGTCGGGTTGCGATCAAAACCTCGTAACTTCATCTTATTTCAAGCTTTATTTACGGGTTTTTGAGAGAACATCGTCAACATTCTTTTATTATGTAATGTTTTAATGGGATAACAAAAGTGCATTCACGATTAAAATGCGATCTTATGTCTTTATTCTTACTATTTCCGAGTTTGGGAAATTACGAAGATTAAAAGGGTGTTTATTCTCGTGATAAATAAAGGTACTGAAGGTACGGTAAGCTAGCAAAGTATGGTTTCCTTAAGTTATTCGTTCTTTGTCAAAGGTTACCATGATAGATAAACGAGATTAACCTAACCCAGGAGTTAACCAATTACATTACAACATATTCTTATGCTGGTTCAAATTGAAAGACGTTGAAGACAATTTAAAGTTGATGGAATTAAGAAAATATTTGCCTTATAGGGTAGAAAGCACAGTGGACATTGAAAAAAATACTTGGTTGATACAATTTCCTCATTTTCCAAAGCTTTTTTTCTTAAGATACGTAAAAACAGCATTTAGTGGGAATGGGTTTTTTCAATCTAAATAAAGTTAATTCGTGTGTCCATAAAAAGCAGCGCTTATGGTGAAGACTGATCAGACTCATTTTGAACGCGATATGCTCAAGGGAGCTAAACATACCTAGGAGATGGACAAAAGTTTGTAATAATCCTGAAACACATAAGAGCTACATTCTATGGCGTAGCCCTTTCCTGTTCAATCCCTGGTTCTTACGCCCCTGTGAATTTTTGAATAAGAAAATATTGTAGAAAAAGATAAAATGCTTGTAACAAGACGGCAAAATTCTAGACTTGTGCAAATTGCCGAAAAAATGCAGACGATAATTCCAATGTAATGAATTTTCAGTCTAATTTGACTTTTAGGGACGAAAATATTGTGAGAATTACTTGTTACAATCAACTTTTTCATTTTCCACGATGTTTTCAAAATGGTTTTTTTTTGTTTTGTTTTGTTTTGTTTTGTTTTTTGTTTGTTTGTTGTTTTTTTCTAAAGCTTATTTCTTGAAGATCGTGAAAACGTAATTGCGTGGGAATGCGTTAAATAAAGTTTGAAATAAATAAATAATGTGGTAGATCGTGTATTCAGCGTACACGATCAAACAAGAGTAACAGTTCGTGATCTGATACTCTCTGACCTTTTAGGTCTAAGGGAACTAATTCATTTTCCATAGGCGACCATTATAGCATTTTGGCTTATAGCTCAGTCCATGAGTAAGCAACAATGATCAGACCTACCTCAAATTGAAGAACAATCATTCATACATCCATATAAACAAATTTTAATATGGCATGATCCCTTTTCTCTATGACTTTTTACCCCATTTTTGAGATGACCCTCACCGGACAGCTATTTTTTCCGGTTTTTCCAAAAATTATACCCATTTTTAAAACTGGCTATTTCAGTAAAAAAATATTTAAATTCATTATTTTTCCGCTTGAAATATTAAAACAGTGTATAAATAGTCAGAAAAAAATATTTATGTTGTCATCAGGTATTATTGTCCAATCACAGGTCACCTTGATCTATTCCTACTATCAACCGGAGTTTCCCTAAAGAATTCTGCCAGAAGGGGGGACAATGAATTAGTTCCCTTAGACCTCAAATCAGGATCTCCAGCGTGTATGATCTGTGTTTGTGTGGCTTCTTATGAGCAATGAAAACGCCATGAAATTATGACTCATTTTAGAAGAAATCTCTCTTTTCCCGAAACGCAGTTTAAAAACAATATGTACATTGGAACAAACTGATTAAAATGTACATTTTGGTGAAACTTGGCAAAGAATTGAGAATATATTGGTAGGTAGAGAGATCGGGTGGACACTGCTGACTAAATGTCCCCAAAGAAACACAAAACAAAACTTGCTGGTAAAATTTTAAACAGCCCAAATATCATCCGCACGAGTTAAGGGATGTCAAGACGTTAGTTAAGTAGAACGTTCGCCGCCCTTGGTACGACAAGATGTCCGAATATGGGATGATTAAACACGAACGTCTGATTTCTAGTACATTATGTAGAGAGTCGGTATCAATTATCGTAATTAACCTAGGTCACGGTGCGGGGACATTGACCCAAACTGTGGATTGATATGTACTCTCCACAACGTGATGGACTTTCCGATATATGTCCCCTATCAACAAAGCCAACTATAGGTTTACAATCTGTCCATCTGTCTGTCTGTCCGTATCTCTGTCTATCAGTCAATTACTCCGAAAAATAAGTTTTTTGTACTTTTTGTCTATACGCTTGCAGAAATTCAGCTGAGTTTTTGAATGAGAGTAGTTACAGATCAAATTCGAGTTTCGTTTTTAACCTATTTATTTTACATCGATTGGGAAACAAGTTCTTCAAACTTAGATTAATCCCTCTCTATGCTGCTTCCTGGAAAATGCACCGAAAGTATGGGCCAATGACAGAACCAAGATCGATAGCCGCTCCAGAGAATAGAACTCAGAATCTCAGGATCGGGAAACCGACGCACTACCTCTCCACCACGGACACCATACAAGATTGTCAAGTTTATTCGAAATTCGTTCTTGTTCATTCGTTTTTTGACAAAGATACGGATACTGAAAATTTATCAGAAATTCGAGTTTCCGGACTTTTTTCTAAACGCTGGCTGTTTTTACCTGATTTTAGGTTTAATCGGTAACAGATTAAGTTCGAGTTTCGTTCTACTGGATTTAAAGAAAATGCTTCAAAATCCCCTCTTTCCAAATGTTTTCCTAAAAGCTGATATTCGGCTTGTTGGTTTATAGAGTTTGTGTGGTAGAATATGATCGGTTTGTCGTAGGCTCAGTCATGGGCGGGAATAACTGCTCAAGGGAAAACGGACCGAAATGTCGAGCCAGCAGCTTTTCCTTTTTAGGAAAAACATTGTAGGAAAAGGAGATATTGATTGTTATCATTATTTCTCCTTCTCTCATAGCATTTTCTATTGTTTATGGCACGTTAATTTTAATGTACACGTACCTTGAATTCTCGTCTACAATTTCTGTCGTTTTGGATTAGTATATATATCTCTACCTGGTTAAATTGATTAGCCCAATCAATCTGAAAGTGATACCTACGGACCGGTCGACAATATCCTCAATACCCCACCCTAACGGCCACCAACTGGAATAGTCTAAGTTTTAACAGACGGCGAAAATTTAGGCTTGTTACAAACTAAATGGGACTACAAAACAATGGAAAGATTTACGTTTGGTTGATTAATTGAATGGGGTTTAACGTCACTATTAACAGTATTTCAGTCGTATCGCGACGGCTGGAGCAACTAACAATTGACTCCTGGTATTTCTCACATCAGTACTACCACAACATCCTTTCCGAGCCTATAGCTGCTCACCCACATAGCTTTACGATTATCCACCCATTTTTGGAAGACAAATGTCGGAAGGGTTATTTGCCGCGGCCGGGATCTAACCATGGACCCCATGATTGAGATCCGGCGCAGTACCCTTTCCGAAAAACATAACCATTATGTAGTAGTGATCTCACATACATATACATATCGTCGTTTGGCATGCAAAATGCCGTAACTACATCTTTATTCAATCTATAGTTACGACATTTTGAACGCCAAACGACGGTATCTAAATCATCTCTTCATGAACAGTTTGACAGTTGACAGTGCGTTTAATAGAGCATACTTTCAAGGCCACCATAAATCAATCCGACACTACATTTCTTGTATAACATGGTTGGTGCGCGAGCAAATGTCGTAAATATATCTTTGATATAACTGTATTTACGATATTTTGCTCGCGCACCGACGACATATGTTTTAAATTGTCATGCCAGAAAGGACCAATTTGACTGAACAACGTATAGGAATTAATTTTATCGAACAACCAAGGACTCTTAGGCCTAACTAAATCGAACATTCTGGTCCAAATATATTTGATGGATCACTCGAAACAAAGGATAATCCCTGAAGTAAGAAAAGAATCGACCTAGTCTGCCCTTTCAATCTTCACAGTATAGCCGGTGTCGATTTCCACCCCCCCCCCCCCAACTCCCACCTCTTATTTGGAAGGACAAACTACCAGACACAAACATATTTATCCAAACTCTTACGGCCCAGAAGGACCTTGTGATATCGTAACAATCGCTTGTAGCTGTGACATAAAAAGTATCTCTTAGTTTTTCGTAAAACAAAAATATGTACAAAGAGATTAAATCAAGCACCAAGTAGAATGGTCTTTCTTGACTCAGAAAATCGTGAGAGAGCGAAATGTTTCGGCTCAGATCAGACTGCACAGGCCATGTAGTCTGACAGTGATCCATTCTGGTCGATTTTTCCCAAGAGGTCCTTCCCCCGTGACGGGCTAGAATTTCCCGCGGAAATTACGGATGATCAGTTTTTATTATCTGTATTATTAACGTTTTTCTGATTATCATTGTTATCATGATTTAATGCATTATTATCACCATCATTTTAACATAATAAGCACTTGATAGTGATACGATCCAGGAGATCTGTTTTTATGCCTAGCAGCTAGCAGCCAATCTCGTAGTTTAGTGACTGAAACCTGTTTTTTTGCTGTATTTTAGGGGGTTTAGTGACACTCGATTACATTACGTTGTCCGTATTGAATCTTCATATCGACGGGCTGGTGCAAGAATATTATACGTGTCCATACAATGTATAGACCCTTACAATATTTGTCCACTAGTCAGTCGATATACTCTCATTTACTCATCTACTGCAAATAAAGAGTACGTTAAATGTAACAATTTAAGTTCCTATATCTATTACATCAAGGCCAAGGTCTGTTTTATGCCATTATCGTGAAATTTAATCTTTGTTCCGTCTCTTGAACCCTTACAAACTGCTTGTAATCACGGTAATTCAACATTAATTTTCGTTTTAGAATGGGGATTTAGATTTAAAACAACACTAAGAACTGGCGATCCCAACACTTTTCTTGTAATATAAGACTTTTTTTATTTGTGTATGGATTTGTGTATGTTTGTGTGTGTGGTTTTTCTTGTTTGTTTATTTGTTTGTCTGATTGATTGGTTTGAGTATCGGTTAGTTTGTATATTGTTCTGTTTGAATATTGGTTGATTGGTTGGTTTGTTGTTGGGAGGTTGGTTGCTTATTGGTTGGTGCGTGCATGTTCTTTTTTTTTTTTTTTTTTTTTTTTTCCATTTTTGAAGTACGTTTCTCTTCGATATGGCGTTTGTTTGTTTTTCTTTCTCATTTTCTAATTTGTTGCTTTCTCCTGCACTTCCTTTCAGCTTTATCGAAAAATTTCAACTGTGTATAATGTGGAAAGTAGATCTGTAAAAGTGATGAAAGGCGTCTTTCTCACTTACCCTTCACTAGGTATTTCATGACGTCACGTGGGAAGGGTAAATGTCAAAATACTCATATCTGGTACGTATGTACTTTCTTTTACTAGATGTTTCACGAGGTCAAGTTAAAGTGATATATACAAGATCAAGGTTAAGATTTTTTAACATTAAGAAAATAGTTTTTCATCGATTCTATTTACATTTATCATACATTATGTCGTGAAGAAGAAAATCGTTGGTCGGCGATCTAAACGTCGTTATTGCAGCTTGAATAAGTCGCCAAACCAACAATACTACTTCCTGTCTAAATGAATGATTTGGTTGGTCGATTGAATTTTGATTGACAGTGGCATTCGTTATCCACAATGTTTTCTAAAAAAGAAAAAGATTTTGAAATATATAAATATTCTCTAAGACTTTGTATGATTTTTTCCCAAGAAGTTCCTTGGGTAGATGTCTCTCGCATTCCATATTAAACATTTTTGATCGGATAAAAATGAAACCATTTTATAGAGAACTTATCAGCAATAAATGGCACCAAATAGTAAAATATGTAGATATCTTCAACCATAAAAAATTAATGAAATGCATGGGCTTTATAAGTGATGTTGGATAAGAAATCTCTCAGATATTCATAAAAAAAGAAAGAAAGAATTAATAGATTGGTATTTTTTATGGGGACTTATCAGCAATATATGTAAATTAGGAAATCTTCAAGATCTTCATTTCTTTTAACCATGTATTGGGTATCTTTTTCGGGAATGTTCCTTCAAGTACGCGACTATTTTCACTTGCTACAGCACACCAGTAAAATGCGCGATTCTAGATGTTTTTCTTGGGGAGTGGGGTCCGACTGAAAATGTACTCGATTCATAATATTCGTCAGTTAGTGAGCGAATAAACGTAACTGCAATTTGAAAAATGCTGTTGTTACGACATTTTGGTTGTCTACTGTCAATATGATGCTTTGATTTCCAAATTCTCCGAACCTTATAATCATATTTTTGTGAAATTCCAGGGGTTTCTGGGCCCCGCCCCTAACCCCCTGTATGAGTAGTTCTATACACGTCTGTCTCAAACAGTTAACGTATTATTTTTGCTTAATTTATACAATTACCTTTGTAATAATAATATAGTTCATGAAAAAATATAATTGCCTTTTATTTAAGGGGTCAGCACAAAAGAACAATAAGCGTTGTTGGAGTAAATTACGAGTCGGCTACTGAGTGCAATTGATCAATCGCTAGCCCCGCCCACTTGCTTCGTAAGCCCCGCCCATTTACTCCGACAGGAAATTCCGCTTCGGTTTGAAAAAAGATATGGCCAGTAGCAGTACTTAACAAAAACATAGAATAGTTGCTTGATGACCTAAACCTCGTAACCACCGTTTGAATAAGCTGTAGTTACGAATTTTAAGTCGCCAAACTATAAAAAAAAAAGGTTAACAAAAATGACGGTCAATGTAGGAGTTCAAAACGAATTTCTGGTATAAATAAATGATTTCATTGGTCAACTAGTTATTTGACTGACAGCCGCGATTGGTCAATTCAGAATTCGCAATGTATTTGTATATGGGGACATTTTTATCCGGCTCCGACAAATATTTCAATCTCGAAAAAACGTGATTCATTTACACATTTTTGTCCTATATTAAGCGTGTGTAACAAAATACTACTTAGGTCAAAGTTTACCGTCGACTGGGTTCGAAATAGCCGTGTACGTTATCGGTAATTTGTGACAATTGTAAATAATCTTCAAACAATAGCCCTGTCCTTAAACTTGGCCGTAAATCGGTCAGTCGAAGTCAGTCTACGAAGAGCTGATAAAACTGAACCTTTTCCCGGACAACGCAATTTTGTACGGGTCTAAATTCGAAGACGGTGCTGGTAAAAAAACTCAAAGAAGTGATTAGTGGGTATAGAGGCTATCAATAAGTGTATATGACTTTACGTCTTGGTTGGCTTGACAATTTAAAAACCCTTTCCTGTTCATACCTGGTTTTTACATCCCTGTGTTTTTGTTGTTTTTTTTTTTTTTTTTCTTTGAGAAAGCATTGTTGAAAAGAAGATATTGCTTGTTACAGGCAATTTCTTCTTTTACATAGTTCTCTCAACACTATCGAATTATTATGTTTCAAATAAAATCGACTCCAAATTGTCTGCAAACCCTGTGAAAGTTTTGTTATACAGTAAAGGAAAACCCGTCACGAACTGTAGGGGAAGTGGCGCACACAAGATTAAGTTAACGCCCGCCGATCTGACTACGTTTCGGCTGGGTGGGGCCCAGATGAGACCCTAGGGGTTTATTTTTACAACTGGCCCTACGGTTTGTACATTCATCACACCGCACTACAAGAACGTTCTTGTATATAAGGTAACTACATAGGGGGAAATATGCTTAGTTCTAGGGGAAGTTTTTCATTTTCCATAGACGACCATTACATATTTGCTTAAAGCCAAGTCCATAAGGTTGCAGTAATAGTCAGACCTACCTTCAATTGAAGATCATTCATTCACCAACAACAACAAAAAATAGAGTTTACATGCCAAGAAAAGTAAGTACCAAAAGTCCACTTTAAGAAACCGCAGCAAAAATATCCTATCTAGCTATTTGTCCGTTAACATCTCATTAAAAGTCGGCAGCGAATAGCTAGATGCTCCCTCAAAATAATGGATTCAATTTTAATTACCTGCAGGCTCATAAAGGGACCGTTAACCCAAGTCTGGTTCTAAGTCAGGTATGTAGCATTTCCGACTGAGATAATTTTTCTACCATAACCCGTCTCAATTCAGATCTAGCGCGATGAATATCATTATAACAATATTTGCCTTATTCATGTATTATTGCTATTACTATTATTTTATTTTTATTATCGATGTGGTCTGTCACTAAGATCAAACAAAAACTATGATAGAGACGGACAGACAGAGATTAGAACTGAGACAAGTTTATTATCAGGCTGCGCTAATTTCGACCCTAATTGACGTCTGCTGAATATGATATCTTTTTAATATTTTTTTAATATGGCTTTCGGGTGGTCCTTTTGATTCTGATCACCCTGCACATTCTGTGTCGTACCAAGGACAGCGAAGGTTAGTTGGTCTCGATATCCCTTCACTCGTAAGGATGATAACCAACCGACAATATTTTTATTGACCGTTTTATTGACCTGAACATAGAAAATTCATTTACAGTTACTTTCTTCGGGAAATTTCTGGTTGAGTGTGACTAATATGAAAATAGTCGAACTAATTTCTTTTGTCGAGTATACCTAAAAGAAAAACATTTCCCCCTTTTTAATACGATTCAATTTACAAGAGTGGGTTAATGAGACATAGCCAGAAAACAGAGGTTTGTGATAACTGAACATAGAAAATTCATTTACAGTTACTTTCTTCGGAAAATTTCTGGTTCGAAGTGACTGGTATGAAAATAGCCGAAATAATTTCTTTTAACGAGGAAAGAAAAAGATTTCCTCCCCTTTTTTTTTATTTATTTTCAATACGATTCAATGAACAAAGGTAAGTTAATGAGATATACCTAGAAAACAGAGTTTGGTTTATCGCATAAATTAGTTTTTGAGAAAATGCATATAGTTTTCGTCATGTTGGTAAAAGAGGATATGTGCTAACTACAATCCTTCATCATCATTTCTATGTATTGACTAATCCCAAAATAAAAGCAAATTTGCTTATAAATCCTATGTTGTCACTTCCATTTGATAAATCACTTAAAATGGTAAGACCAAGTATTGTTATATTATAATTGTCGTTTTATCTTATTTTATTACGCTTTGTTATCTATTACATGTTATTGTACTATTTGTACAGTTGTTAGTCAGCAGATCAATTCTAAAGTGTTTAGAACGCAATTTCGTCCTATAGAAAGCAAAGGTGGATGGCAAGTCATGATATTGAACACTTAAATCCGATTTGCCATGAGTACCCAAAATGCGCAATCTGTGACGACACGACTAAAAGATTGCTATTTACTTAATTTCGTACATCTATTACATGTTCAAACAGAGGTAATTTTTGTAGAACTTGACTTATGGAAAGAAAGCAACAAAAGAATCATGTTACTCTTCACTATCCAAGTTATTCGTTCCAACGAGAGAGAGAGAGAGAGAGAGAGAGAGAGAGAGAGAGAGAGAGAGAGAGAGAGAGAGAGAGAGAGAGAAAGAGAGAGAGAGAGAGAGAGAGAGGAAGAGAGAGAGAGAGAGAGGGAGAGGGAGAGAGAGAGAGAGAGAGAGAGAGAGAGAGAGAGAGAGAGTGTGTGTGTGTTTTTAGCATTTATTTAAGTGGTATGAAGTGTTTCTATTAAGAATGTATAATTCAATGGCAAGTATCTTGATTTTTCTGTTAAGACAGATATACATACAGATAGACAGACTGAAAAGGTTAATATCTTTGAGAAAGCGAGAAAATTTAGTTTAGCGATCAAGGAATGTTACCATAGAAACTCATCTTGGACTGGCACTTTACACTGATATACACAAAAATAATGACCATTAATTACACATTTTCCAGGCAGCTGGAAGTTGGAGCATTCACAGAGAATGACTGGGGTTTGGGGATATAGTGGAACCTAGAGAAAATGTGTTTGGCTTTCAACCTCTTATTTCAGTCATGAACGAGTATGACAAATATTGCGAGAAAATGTATCATCCATGAATATAGCACTTCAAACTATAACCATCCGGGGTGCCGTTCTTTTACTAAATAGCTCTCATGATGAGGGAACATATGATAAATCAGAGATAAAGAAGACAACCACCGGCTTTCATAATTCGCTCAGACTGATCAGATCGTAAAATTTCGCAACTTATTTTTTCCCGTGACGATTCACACATCTCTATATTTTCAAATAATGTTTTCCATATGTAAAATAAGTTCGTGTAGAAAACAACAACAGCAACAGCAATTAAAGAAAACACGGTGAAAGTTAAAAAGTTTTGACTCCGGTCAGTCTGCGCAGTGTGACCATACACGCCGTAAGTCCTTTAAATCCGCCGCCGGCCAATTCATGTTGGCTTTTTGAAGACAAAACTCGATAAACTCGCAAAAAGTTTCCATCGCATTAAGAGGTACTCTTGGGAGTGCGCAGGCTTACTAGGATCGAGACTTTTCCCTATCGCCTAATTACAATTGTAGAACGGTTATTCTACCTTGATATACATTCAGTTCTGAAATACCAGCTATGTGATTGGTTTGTGCTGGTTTCGATCTATTTCCTAACCATCTGTATGTCTGTCTCTCTATCTCTGTCTTTGTCTCAGAGCAGATGTAGTTACGATGTTAATTTGGCTGAAGATGATATATGCTAGTTACGATGTTAAGTTCGTCAAAGAACATACATGCTAGTTAAAATGTATGTCAAACAGACTCATAGACAGACATGCGGAAAACGTTATGATTTTACATGGTAATGAAAAATGTGTAAATATCTCTATTGGTTTAGTAATCAAAGAATGTTACCATAGAGCCCCGTTACCATGGAAACACCTCTAAGACTGTCCCATTGCAATGGTATACACTAAAATAATGAGTGTCTGACCATTGAATACCCATTTTCTAGGCAGCTGGAAGTTGGGACAATGTACATTGAGAATCAAACCGAGCAAAATTTGAAAAATATGTTTCGTTTTCACGCTCTTATATACGTGAACGAGTATGACATTAATTACTTCCAATCATAACCATCCTTTTAGTATAAAGTCCAAGTACTTTTTAGACAAGAGTTCGGCCCGAACATTTAATGTTTTTTTGCCATTCGGTAGATTTCATGTTATAGTTTAAACATTTTGAATTAAATTATTAAACCTTTGATACTTTTTATCAAATATTGGGATAAGACGTAAAAATATGAAGCATTTTCCAAATTATTCCGTTAGAGCCAAAATGTCACCGGGGCTTTAAAGATTGAGGGACGGAAATAAATCAAGGATAAGAAAGACAACTTTATTTCTAAGATAAAACTTACACTGCTTAAAAAATTTCCCGCTGCATCTATGATCGAACCACAACAAAGTTTTGGTCGCCCTCCAACGATTAATATTATAAGTTTATTTCTTTGCTTTTTTCTATGTCAGCCTGTCTATCCCTCTCTTTCCCTCTCTCTATCTCTGATTTGCAAGTGAGCTTCCCTACGATTGTTCAAAGCTATATTAAACCCGATGCAAACACATACGCTCAGCCTGCTCTCTCTTACACCATATCCACTTCTTCTTTTGTGACCAAATCCATAGGGCAGTGGTGGCGCGTATGACTCCTAGTCAAGGGGCCCCGGGTGCGATCCCTGGTCGCGGCGAATATCCTTTCCGACATTAGTCTCCCACCAACGGCTGGATGATCGTAAACCTAAACTAGATGAGCAGCTGGAGGATCGAAAAGGATGTAGTTTTAGTACTGGTGTGATAAAAATACCAGGAATCTATTGTTAGGTGCTTCAGCCGCCTCGATATGACTGAAATACTATCAAAAATGGCGTTAAACCCGATCCGCCCAACAACAACAATTATAACAACTTTCTTTGGGGTATTTCATCTCTCATGGCCGATATCTATCAGTAAATAATTTAATTTTTAGTTTCGTCCATCAAAACGAGCGTTCTGATTGGTCGAAAAATATTATTTAGAACTCCATGAACAAAATTTTGATCACTGCAGTGATTTTGTATGCTTCCGCACAAAATAGTCCCATACAAAAAGGTATCAACATTTGTAAAGCTTTTGTTGTTTTTTCCGCTCGATGCTATTAAATTATAAGAAATGAAGGGAATATTTTTGTTTTCATAGAGGTATGAACCGAAAAACCTAATCACACAATGTATGAATCCGCTTCGCGTATTCATACAGTGTGATTAGCGGTTCGTACCTCTATGAAAACAAAAAATGTTCTCTTCATCTCTTAAATGATTGGACGATTACATTACAGAACTACAGCCGGAAATTGTTTGAAAAAGTTGTGTGTGTGTGTGTTTTTTTTTCAATTCAAATGATTTTAGTCTGAGTTTTGAATAAGAATCCGAATTGAACGACTTTTGCTAAGTAACGTGCATTAGAACTATCTCTGTACTCTGTGCATACAAAACCAGATGCTTTAGACATTAGAATTTAATGATCTTACAAACATACATCACTATCAAAATGACAGTCGTATTTGTGTTACCATGGGAACCAACTATGATGTCCGAAATAATTAGGTCCCTTCTCAATTCTTTCTCAATGTTTAACATCTTCATATGTCCGCCTGTCTTAGTGGTATTCGTCTTAGTCGATCTATCGGGGTGATTATTCTTACATGATATATTCTTAGTACAAGGAGGGGTGTAAAGTGACCGCGTCTGTCAATCAAAAATGGATTACCAATGAAATCGTCCAATTATACTGGTAGGGAATTTTGCATTTTTGTTGGTTTGACGACCTAAACGTCTTAACCACAGTACATTCAACCTGCAGATACGGCATTTAGATCGTCATCCAAGGGATGGCCTGTTCATAATTCATGTCCAAGACAACATATTTTACAAAGTAACGCACTTAAAAGAACCTTTCTTTCATTATGGCTACGATTTAAATTATATGTAGGCCTTACATGTGCAAACACTATTATTCTTTAGATATTATCTCTCTGTTTTGTCTGATTTTTTTCAATTCGCTCATCAACCAAACTGCGAAGACAATCAAACAAAAAAGATTTTAGTTAAAAGTAAGGTGATTTAGAATCACATTTATGAAGAAGGTATAGTTAATCATGTTTCACTAGAAAGAAGCATTGACTATAGGCATCAAAAATTAAAAATGATTATTGTCGAAATATATACATATATAGCTTGTCAATGAACTATATCTAGACCTTGGAACCTTCCACAAGCCAATCGTAGTTGTTTCTTTTTCAAAATTGATTGTATATCAAGGTAGAATGTTCTTTCTATGACTGAAATATTGAAAGAGAAAAGTCTGCACTATGGTCAGCCTGCTTACCCAGAATAGTAGGTCAAATAAACGATCGAAACTTTTGCTCTTCCGAGATGATCCGATTTGTGATCCGCCAAACCGACATATCGGGACTTCGAGCTTTAAAAATCGTCCATGGTCACTCTGCGCGGACTTACCGGTATCAAAAATTATCATTTTTACCGAGTTTTTCCACCTACCTGACTCTGTGCATTTCCTCTTTCACGTGCGCAAAACCTAACCTTTTTCTACTTATTAGTATTATCTTTATTTTCAAAATAGAATAAATAAAATAAAGTGTAAAGTGTTCAGTTGCCCCGTGGATATGGAGAAATGAGAATCGTTCAGGAAGAAAGATACAAGATATGAGTTGCTAAATGTTCTGATCTGATCAGACTTCGCAAAATATAAAGGTTGACGGTGGTCGAATCTTTGTTCTTTTTTCAGTTTCTAGGTTGATCGATAATCCTACCTCTATTCAAGTTTTGGATCTCAGAGCTTATGCATCTCATTTCACCTCTAATGTGTTCCTTTCTTTATGCACAAGTCGTTACTTTTTTGTCAGAGTGAATATGATATTATCAGTATACGACCAAAATGTAGTAAACACAGGTTGAATAAAGCTGTATTTGCGACATTTTGGTTGCACAACTACGATATTTGATACACTTCTGAACAGATCTCAATAAGATCCACCCTTTTTATAAAATAAACAAAGACCAAAGACTATGAACTACGATTTGTATTTGACTATTTGAGTGTTACGGGGCACCAGTTAATTAGCACTCACACTTCTCCAATCCCTTTGGGACTCATTTAAAACATCCTTTTAACTAAAGCCACTATTTACACAGAACTATCGGATTGTCAAATTTCCCGCCGATTTTTCAAATACAAACACTAATTAATTTACAATCCATTCAATATAAATAAATATTTTACATTTTTATTTATTCATTTTCCTCATGAATTTCAGACGATTGTTTTTTTTATTATTATTCAAAATCGGTGATTAAGCCATTGGCATTTTTTCAGATAGAATTAAACTCGTTTTTATTTAACAGTCATTCCATATCCATTTGGATGGCTAATGAAACCACGTAACTACAGCTGAGCAGAAATTGGATAAGATTCAAACCTATTTATTTTACTTCGATTGGGAAACAAGCTTTTTTCAAGCCTCGATTCTGCTTCCTGGAGAACATACCAGTACCCGCACCATTTATGTAGGCCAATGGCAAACTCAGTATCGATAGATGCTCAAAGGAATCGAACTCTGGATCTTTTGATCGTGAAGCCAATGCTCTACATCTTAACCACGCGTTAAGATTCGCTGTAGTTAAAACGTTTCGGAGGCACATAGACCGTTGGTTTAACTAAATAATTCCTTTTCTGATCATGTTTATGTTTTGTCATTAGTCCGAGTTTGAAAAAAAGTATGTTAAGTAATGTCGGCATACATATTCCAATCACTAGCTAAAAATAATTCTGATAAAAAAAGCATAAAATGTGATTTGTGATGTCTTTAATTATTTTGTAAAACAGTCAAAGTTCTGAGAGACTTAAGTCACTCCCATACAATCCCGCCTTTTTACACAGATGAAGAATGATATCAAGGAAAAATTGTGAAAAGGGAGAACTTGCTGTAATCAGGCGATTTCTCCTTCCATCACAATGTTTTTACGGTGTTTAGCCCTTTCTTTTCAGCTCCAAAGCAATTTGTATTTTTATCTGCTACTTCTTTCAATTTATATCAGTTCAATTTGTCGTCTGGTAATAGGATAACCCGGGTCATAATTGTTTTAGAATTACAGAAGAATGAAAACGGCATCATCCACAGATTAAAACTTCATACAGGCGGCATATTTCTATCCCTTTAACGAGGTGGTCGTCTACTGACCGTTAATTAAAAATTAATTTGTGTCTGGTTTATTTCACACTGACTGGCTGCTGCAAGAAAGGTGTATCGATAACGCTTAGTCCGTTAGCCAATGCAAACTTAAAGTGGAGGAGATTTCTTGGCATGTAGTATGGCATGATCCCTTTCTCTATGACTTTTGACCCCGTTTTTGAGTTGACCCTCACTGCAAAGTTATTCTCACAGGCATTTCAGAGAAATATACACATCTTTTAAAGCGGCTATTGAAATGCCAACTTGTAAATAGAGTATAATCAGTAACAAAAAAATATAAATAATTTTCAATTCAAGTATTATTGTCCAATCAGAGGTCACCTTGATCTCTTGTTTATACTGACTGGACTTTCCCTATACTTACATGACAGCCCCCTATACTTACATGACAGCCTATACTTAACAGATAGCGATACAGATGGCGGGAAACTGATTTACTTCCCTTAGACCTGCATTCTAACATAATTAATTTATAGCCCCTTCGTTACAGGCCCATTTTCCACACTGTTTTCTCAATTAAATGTAAAGGGTCACAATGATAATATTTTCGCCACGTACTTTTAAAGGGAGAAATCGATGTTTCTGATACCTAGCTGAGGAAAAAATGCCCAATTGTTTAATTATGCGCTAAAACGAATATTTAATATTTAAATGTAGGTCAAATATTGTCTTAACGGTGATCTAATAGGCTTACAGTGGCATTTTGTGATTATCTAGGACAGGTTCGGTGGAAATCCGCGTTATTTTAGTAATCACGCAAATTCGTTGTCGACACTGCATAATCTGATTTCCATATGACTAAATTACAAATTGTCAAGGGAAAAAAATAACGTTCTGAATTGTGACGCATCAATTGCTAAGCTCAAAACTACATGTATGTCTATACTAACTCTTACTTCAGTTTTGGACAGATCTTTACAGAAAAACTGTGGCCTATAGATTATTTAACGCTGGTCCAAATTCAAAAGGTTTGCAGATGACAAATCAAAGTAACTGTCATATAGGGTAGAAATAATTGTGAGGAAGGGGTTAATTGCTTGTTGCAAGCAATTTTCCATTCCTTGCAATCTTTTTAAAAGCTTTTTTCTACGGTGCCTAAAAATGCGGGATTTATTAATAATGGGTTATCCTATTTTGAAGTTTAAACAGGCCCACTTGAAGGAGTTTGCAGGCATATGTTAACCTTTTCCCAAACAATGACCATTTTCGGCGCTCATCAAGAAAGACAATTCGGAAATTTGAGGCTTGAGCGTTCAAATAAGTAAAAATTCTCATGCATCTTCTTTGATTTCAATTTATATTTTCAAGGCTTTGTTTTGGTAAAATTGAAAAATGTTTAAATAGGAATCAGGACAAGGCAAGTTGACCAATTTGTATTTAATAATCTTTTCAAACCATGCTACCTTATTTAATTCACTCATGACTAGGTTAAGATGGGTAAAAATAAAGAAATTTGTAAGTGACCAGTGAGTTTTGAGACTTTAGAGGCAGGCAAGATTATGCTGAGGATATGTTATTGGACATCTTCATTCATTTTATTTAATATTTCAGGGCTTTTTGTCTAAAAAGGAACAAAGTAGTTAGGTGACTGGGGTGTGTTTAGGGGTCCAATTTATAATTGAAAATCTTGAAAGGCATTCTACCCTTTTCAATTTCCTCATAATGAGAATGATGTTACTCAAGAATAAATCTAAATGACAGGTGTTTTCCCGGATAGGTAAAAATTCAGGCTAAAGCATTAAAATCGGGAAATATTCTCATGCATCTTCTTTGATATCAATTCAAATTTTCAAGGCTTTTTTTTTTTTTTGTTTTTTTTTTTTTGTTTTTGTTTTGTTTTGTTTTAGTTAATTGAAAAATGTTAAATAGGAATTAGGACACGACAAGTGGACCAATTTGTAGATAATAATCTTTTCAAACCATTCTACCTTTTTTAGTTATTTCTTGACTATGTAAAAATGGGTAAAAACAAAGAAAATTCTAATTGGCCAGAGAGTTTTGAGTCTTTATTGGCAGGCATGGTTAGGATAAGGACATGTTATAAGGCATCTTCAATCAATTTATATAATATTTCAGGGCTTTCTTTGTCAAAAAAAGGAACATTGAAGTTAATTGACCAAGGTGTGTCTGGGGCACTATTTTAAAACTGAACACTTTTAAAAGGCCTTCTACTTTGTGAACATTTCTCATCACAGGTCTGAGACAGGTGTAAGCTAAGAATGTAGCTAAATGAGAGGCCTTTTCCAAGGTTTTGTTAAAATTTGAGGCTTGAGCGTTCAAAAAAGTAAATAGCCGCCGTCATAGCGTAGTTGGTAGCGTGTCGGACTGTCAATTTAGAGGTCACGGGTTCGATCCCCGACGGCGCCACTCATCCTTTCCGACTATTTGTCTCTCACCAATTAGTTGATAATCGTAGACTTATGTGGGATAGCAGCTGGAGGCTAGGAAAGGATGTAATGGTAAAACTGGTGTGAGAAATACCAGAATTCCATTGTTAGGTGCTCCATCCGCCGCGATATAACTGAAAGATTGTTGAAAAAGGCTTAGAACCCCATTCAAACAAACAAATCAAATAAGTAAATATTCTCATGCATCTTCTTTGATTTCAATTTATATTTTCAAGGCTTTGTTTTGGTAAAAATGAAAAATGTTTAAACAGGAATCAGGACAAGGCAAGTTTTGAGACTTTATTGGCAGGCATGGTTAGGATAAGGACATGTTATAAGGCATCTCCAATCATTTTATATAATATTTCAGGGCTTTCTTTGTCAAAAAAAGGAACATTGAAGTTAGTTGACCAAGGTGTGTCTTAGGCACTAATTTATAATTAAAAACTTTGAAAGGCCTTCTAGCTTGTGAAAATTTCTCATCACAGGGCTGAGAAAGGTGTAAGTTAAGAATTTAGCTAAATGGGCGGAGTTTTCCAAGGTTTGGTTAAAATTTGAGGCTTGAGCGTTCTAATAAGTAAATATTCTCATGCATCTTCTTTGATTTCAATTTATATTTGCAAGGCTTTTTTTCTGGTAAATTGAAAAATGTTTAAAAAGGAATCAGGACATGGGGTGTGTTTGGGGGACCAAATTGTAATTGATAATCTTTGAAAGGCCTTCTACCCTGTTTAATTTTCTCAATACTCAGAATGGTACTAGTAAAGAATAAAACTAAATGACAGGCGTTTTCCTGGGAAAGGTTAATATTTGGGCTTAGCATTAGAAAGAGGCAATATTATCATGCATCTTCTTTGATTTGAATTTGTTTTTTCAAGGCTTTTTTTTATATGAACGACAAAAGTTAACATAGCGGACCAGGATACTGCTTATGGGACCAATAAATATTTGTTAACCATTTAAAACAATTCTATCTTGTTAAGGTAGGTAATACTTGTGTGTCTGAGTGACTAAATTGAAAACCTTTGAAAAGCCTTCTACCTTGTTAAAATTGCTCTTTACAAGGCTGAGATAGGTGTAAGTTAAGAATGTAGCTAAATGAGGGGCGCTTACTGGGGTTTGGTTAAAATTTAAGGCTTAGCATTAAAATCAGGGAATATTCCCATGCATTTTTTTTTTTTTTTTTTTTTTTTGTTAGGCGAAAAATAAATAATTAGGGATCAGGATACAGCAAGTGGACCAATTTGTATTTAATAATCTTTTCAAACAATTCTACCACATGTAATTTACTCATGACTAGGTTAAGGTGGGTATACTAAAGAAATTGGTAATCGGCCATTGAGTTTCTAGACTTTAGTGGCAGGCATGGTTATGATAGGCATATCTTATTATGCATCTTCAATCATTTTATATAATATTTCAAGGCTTTTTTGACGAAAAAAAGGAACTATGAAATTAGGTGACCAGGGTATATCGGGGACTTATTTGTAATTGAAAATCTATAAAAGGCCTTCTACCCTGTTTAATTTTCTCATTACTGAGAATGGTGTTAGTAAAAAAAATAGCTAAATTACAAGCGTTTTCCACGGCTTGGTTAAAATTCGGGCTTTAGCATTAAAATAAGGAAATATTCTCGTGCATCTTCTTTCATTTCAATTTATTTTTTCAAGTCTTTGTTTTGGGATAAACGACAAAGGTTGAAATAGCAGACAATAGGGGGGCCAATTAGTATTTGATAATCTTTTCAAACCATACTACCATGTTGAATATTTTTTCATAAGTGGGCCAAGATGGGTGTGAATAGACAAATTGATACGTTATGGGGATGTTTTGAGACTCTCGGGGCTGGTAACTTCTTGCACATCTTCAATTATTTCATATTAAATTGCAGGACTTTAAAGCGGTCAAAGGTGTGTCTGGGGGACAAAATTGTAATTAAAATACTTTGAAAGGCCTTCTACCTTGTTTACATGAAAAGAAACAATGAAGTTTGGTGACTGCACTGTGTCTGGGGGACCAATTGATCAATTTGTAATTGAAAAACTTTGAAATGCCTATTACCTTGTTTGATTATCTCATTATAGGGCTGAGATAGGTGACGGGCGTTTAGGTCATTTCAGGTTTGATTTCTTTGAGAATTGTTGATCAGGACGATGATACCAAATTTTGTGGTTGGAGGCAGTTTGCATACATATCGAGAACAGCCAAGCTGGATGACGAAAAGGGACCTTATGAAAATTTAAATTAAATATTCAATAAAAAATCCTCGTTAACACTCTAGAGTCCTCAGTTTGTTCTCAGATTTTCTTCAAACTTTCACAGAATGATTGTACCACCATAAGGATCGTTCCTTTCGTAATTGGGTATGATCCGTCATGAAACATGGGAAAAGGGGCCTTATGAAAATTTGATTAAAAACGTTAAAAATCCTCGTTAACACTTTGGAGTCCACAGTTTTTATCGGATTCTCTTCAAACTTTCTCAGAATGATTGTACCATCATAAGTATTGTTCCTCTCGAAAAAGGGTATGATCCGTCAAGAAACACCGGAAAAGGGGCATAAAGAAAATTTAATTAAAAAGTCCTCGTTAACATTTTAGAGTCCTCAGTTTTTATCAGATTGTATTTAAACTTTCACGGAATGATTGAACAATCAAAAGGGTTGTTCCTTTCGGAATTGGGTCAGATCCATCACGAAACACGGGAAAAGGAGCCTTATGAAATTTTAATCGAAATATTTTTAAGAAATACTTGTTACACTCTGGAATCAACAGTTTTCATCGGATTCTCTTCAAAGTTTCACAGAATGATTGTACTATCATAAGGATTGTTCCTTTCGAAATTTGGTATGATCCGTCAAGAAACACAGGGAAAAGGGGCCTTAAGAAAATTTCATTGAAAATTCAATAAAAAATCCTCGTTATCACTCTAGAGTCCACAGTTTTTATCGGATTCTCTTCAAACATTCAAAGAATTATTGTACAATTATGAGGATTGTTCCTTTCGAAAACGTGTATGATCCGTCAAGAAGCATGTGAAAAGGGGCCTTATGAAAATTGGATTATAAAATCAATAAAAAATCCTTGTAAACACTCTAGAGTTCACTGTTTTCGTGGATTTTCTTCAAACTTTCTCAGAAAGATTGTACCATCATAAGGATCGTCCCTTTCGAAACGGGTTAGTTCCGTCAAGAAATATGGGAAAAGGGGGCTTATTATGATTTAATTAAAAGATCCTCGTTGACACTCTAGTGTTTAGTTTTCATCAGATTCAATTCAAACTTTCACAGAATGATTGTACAATAATAAGGATTGTTCCATCCGGAATTTGGTTAGATCCATCATGAAACACGGGAAAGGGGGCCTTACGAAAATTTAATGGAAAAATCTTTTAAAAAATCCTCATTAACATTCTGGAGTCAACAGTTTTCATCGGAATCTCTTCAATTTTTCACAGAATGATTGTACTATCATAAGGATTGTTCCTTTCAAAATTGGGTATGATCCGTCAAGAAACACAGGAAAAGGGGCCTTATGAAAATTTAAATAAAAAATCCTCATTTATAATCTAGAGTCAACAATCTTCAACGAATTCTCTTCAAACATTCACAGAATGATTGTACTATCATAAGGATTGTTCCTTTCGGAATCGGATATGATCCGTCAAGAAAGATGGGAAAAGGGGCCTTATTAAAATTTAATTAAAAGATCTTTGTGAACACTCTAGAGTCCACAGTTTTCATCTGATTGATTCAAACCTTCACAAAATGATTGTACCATCATAAGAATTGTTCTTTTCAAAATTTGGTATGATCAGTCAAGGACCACGGGAAAAAAGGGCCCGATAAAAATTGGATTAAAAGAATCCTCGTAAACACAATAAAATCCACAGTTTTCAAAAAATCCTCTTCAAACATTCACAGAATGATTATTACAAAATGGAATTGTCCTTTCTGAAATAGATTTGATCCATCAAGTTTCATGGGAAAGGAGGCCCTATGAAAATTTGATAAAAAAATCTTAGTTAACACATCATGACCCCAGATTTCACCTAATCGACTTCAAACTTTCACATGATGATTGTACCATCATAAGGTTTGTTCCTTTCAAATTTGGTCTGATCCATTGAGAAACATAGGAAAAGGGGCCATAGGAAAATTTAATTTAAAAAAAATCTTAATTAATGCTTTTAAGTCCACAGATTTCTTAGGGTTGTCTTTATACTCAAACAGAATAATTATTCTTTTGTAAGAAGAGTTCCCTTTGGAATTGGTTCAGATCCATCAAGTAACATGGGAAAAGGGGCTATATGAAAATTCATTTTATAAAACCCTGTTAACACAATGAAGCCCACAGCTTTGATCAGATTTAGTTGAAACTTTCACAGAATGATTGGAAGGTCATAACGACCATTCTTTTCATAACAGGGTTTGAACATTCAAGAAACACAGGAAAAGGGGCCTTATGAAAATTTCGTTTATAAATCCTTGTTACCAAGTCCAGAGCTTTCATCAGATTTCCTTCAAACATTCACAGAATAATTGTACAACGATAATAATTGTTGATGTTCGCATTAGACCTGATCGGTCAAGTACCACAGGAAAAGGAGCATTATGAAATTTAATTTTAAATCCTTTTACCACAATAAAGTCAACAGTTTGCAACAGAATCTGTTAAAACTTTCACAGAATGATTGTTCTATCATGAATATTCGTTCTTTTCAAATAAGGCGTGATCTGTCTAGTATCATGGGAAAAGGGGCCTTTTGAGAATTTTATCTATAATCCTTGTAACAAAGTCCAGAGCTTTCATGGGATTTTCTTCAAACCTGCACAGAATCATTGAACAATAATCAAGATTGTTGATGCTGACATGAGACCTGATCCTTCAAGTATCACGGGAAAAGGAACCTTATGAAAATTTTATTTCAAAATCTTTACACCAAGATAAAGTCTGCAGTTTTCATCGGATTCTGTTCAAACTTTCACAAAATGTTTGTACCATCATTAGGATTGTTTCCTTCCAAATTGGTAAAGTATCATAGGAAAAGGGGCTGTATGAAAATTTTCACCAAATCCTCATAAACACAAGAATGTCCTCAGTCTTTATCAGAATCTCTTCAAACTTTAACAGGATGATTGTACCATCATTTGGATTGTTCCTTTGTAAATAAGGTCTGATTGGTTAAGTGACACAAGAAAAGGGACCTTATGAAAAAAATCTTTATCATAATAAAGTCCTAAGTCTTTATTATTTTCTTCAAACTATCATTAGGATTGTTCCTTTGTACATTGGGTCTGATTTGTTAAGTTTAACGGGAAAATGGGCCTTATGAAAATTTTATAACAAAAATTGTTGACATAATTCAGTCCACTGTTTTCATTGATTCTCTTTAACTTTTCAAGAATTATTGTATCTTCATTAGAATTGTTCATTTTGAAATTTGGTTTGTTCTGTAAAGTATCATGAGAAAATGGGCCCTATGAAGATTTCACTATGAACTCATTAACACAATAAATAAGATTACACAGATTGATTGTACCAACATTCCAATTGTTGATTTTGACAGTGGATCTGATTATGGCAAGAGCCGCCGTCATAGCGCAGTTGGTAGCGCGTCGGACTTTCAATCTAGAGGTCCCGGGTTCGATTCCCGACGGCGGCACTCATCCGTTCCGACTATTTGTCTCTCACCAATGGGTCGATAATCGTAGACCTATGTGGGATAGCAGCTGGAGGCTAGGAAAGGATGTAATGGTAGTACTGGTGTGAGAAATACCAGGATTCCATTGTTAGGCGCTCCAGCCGCCGCGATATAACTGAAAGATTGTTGAAAGCGGCGTAAAACCCCATTCAAACAAACAAATCAAACTGATTATGGCAAGTGTCACATAAAAAGGGGCCTTATGAAAACCTTTCTTACATATTCTGATTAACACAATAATGTCCCTTGATTTCACCGGATTGGAAAAATATAAAATGCCATGCCAATTTTTAATTTCCACATTTGTTTTTAAGGTAACCAGTGTTCAAATTTTAATTCAACTGACATATAATGTACAAATTTACTATTTAAGGCATTTTTTATCGGTTTTAAATCTTTTCATGCTGATTGAAATCTTTAGTTGGGATTGAAATCAAAGGACTGGCAGCTTAAATATGGGTCAATATTTCTTAATAAAATTAATTTCTCCAGACAGCTCTAGCTTGAACAGCACTTATGTTTGGGCTGATTTTTTTGTCTATACCTTCTGCAAAACAGGAATATTCCTGGTTTAGCATGATAACTTAACCCATTCCCACACAATCCCTCTTTTTGTCACCCCGAAGAAAAAAGCTGTTGAAAACATTGTGCTCAAAAAGACAAAGAATTTTAAAATTTCATCAACTAAACACTGTTTTCTGAAAGATCTTTGAATTTGAACCAGTCTAGAATTGTGTCATCTGGTAATGTGTTACACTATGTTTTATTGTAATTGGTTAAATGCTGGCTATGTTTCAACAGGAAGTACAGATGGTCCTGGTGAAGATGTATCACGGGTAAACATACGCTATCAATCTGATGTCATCGAACATCCGCAGTACAATCAAGATGTTTATTTCAACAATGACATTGCAATAATTAAGCTAAACAAGTATGGGCGAAATATTCAACCAATATGCCTTCAGCCCGCAGCTCATCATGACATCTGGTTTTTTGACGGATGTAAAAAAAAATGACGGATGTTGTTGGTTATGTGGCAGGCTATGGTGAAGGCTTGATGACTAAAGACAAAAAGTTAATGGTGAGAAACTTTCATTCCTCCCCCAAAATGCATTACCACACAATGACCCTAAATAAAAAAAAGCTTCAGAAATCATTGTGCAAATGAATAAATTGCTTGTTGCTAGCAATTTCTTCATTATCCATGATGTTTTCTACCCCATAAGACAAACATTATTAAGATTATACCAACTGAAATTGGCACTGCAACTCATTTTGATTTGGACCTATCTATAATTCTGTTGTCTTAAGCTTGTAATAGGTAAAGACAATAGACTGTATCTTTAATTTACTCATTCCCCCACAATGACGCTTTTGGATGCCCCGTCAAGAAATACAACTAGGAAAACATTGTGTAAAATGAAGACATTTGCTTGTAATGCCATTACATCCACAAAGTTTAAAAAAAGCTAAAATTTCTTAAACTTTTGTCATCTGCAAATCCTCCCAATTTGGGTTGGTCTAAAATTTTGCCATCTGGTAATGGGTTAAGGAGATTGGCTTATACGGTTTGCCTCTGTCTTACTGTAACTTTTTTTTTTTACAATATTCTTAGAAGCGATATCACAGAGACTATAAGCTTGTTTTTGTTTTTTTGCAAGCTTAAGTCTAGACTGAATTCACTGGTCCGTCCATTATCAACTTCCTGTTAATTTTCATGCCCCACATCAATGTGAAATCTCATTATAAAAAGACCCACATTGTTGTCTTCAAGCACAATACAATATCAATGGGGAGACAAAAGATATGCATTAATTTTCTCTCTGAACATCAAATCTTTCGATTACTTATTAAAGTGATAAATAAGGCAGTAATGTTAGTTTTAAGCTGGACCAGATTGATTTTTTTTGTTTTCTAGTAAAAGGCTAACAAAAGCAACTTCTGATTATTACAGGATGTCCAAATACCGTTTGTTCAAAAAGACGCGTGTGCTGAAAAATATGAAGGAGAACTCCAGCTCACAGAAATCATGTTTTGTGCTGGATTTGAGGTTTGCACTATTTTCCTGTCATAATTTCTTTGTCGGATGACAAAATAGAGCCTTGTTCCACAATTGATGGATTGCTAGCCATGCCCACTGACTCTGCAGGCTACACCCACTGACTCTACAGGCCACGCCCAAAGACTGAGACTGTAAGTTCCACTTTGATATTAAATGGTGTTATTATCCCCCACCGTTTCGGCGAAGGGGATATAGTTATGGTCTCCGTCCGTCATTCCGTCCTTCCGTCACTTAACTTGTCCAGAGCATATCTCTGAAGTATACGTGCTATGAACTTGAAACTTCATAGGTCGATAGATCTTATTATGAGAAGTGCATAAGAACCACATTGCTTGCATAATTTTGGAGTTATTGCCCTTTGTTGTTTTAAAGACTAAGATTTTGTCTGGGGCAAATCTCTTAAAGTATAATAGCTATTAACTTGAAACTTCATAGGTGGATAGATCTCATTGAGAAGTGCAGTGCACAAGAACCACAACTCTTGCTTGCATAATTTAGAGTTATTGCCCATTGTTGTTTTAAAGATGTTGTCCTGAGCATATCTCTGAAAGTATAATAGCTATTGTCGAACTCGTTGAGATGAAATGCAGTGCACATGAAGCCTAAATCTAACTGGCTTCAGTTTACTGTCAAGCTTTTACGGCGGGGGATGGCCATGTCCGACATCGCTCTTTTTTTTTTTTTTTTTTTTTTTTTTACAAAATTTAAAGCCAGGACCATGTTACAAAAAGTGAAGTGGTTGGTTTCTTTCAACTTTCTGGGTAGAAAACATTGTAGAAATTGCTTGTTGCAAGCAATCTTCATTTTACACAATGTTTTCCTAATTTTTATCGATTTTGTAGGACAAAACCAGTATTTTAAATCGATCAATCGAAAACAAGTTTTCATGCATTTCCGCTTATTTCCACGCAAGATCATAAACTTGAAATGAAAATCTATGTGATGGCCTCCATCTTGGTTCATCCCTGGTGAAGAAAAACACCTACTCACTGAATGCCAAAGCCTCCTTTGAGTCATGAATATCAAGGAAAATTGTTTAAAACTTCGATTAATATATCCATGGTAAATTGTCTAAATGAGTGAAATAATTTCATCGTGCATTCAAGATAGAATCTAGATCAGTGGTTAGTGGTGTTAGTATATGAACACAAACTCCTAATCCTGCCTTTTAGTGTTTTGACCTGGCAGGGCTAAGCAAATTTACCCTATTGCCCTATTGTTTTTGGGTCACCTAGGTCAAAGGTCACTACTAAAAGTGGTGTTAAACCCCGTTCAAATAATCAATCACAATTATACTTTAAAAACCTTTTCCTTACTCTATCTCGTAAACCATTTGACCTAGGACTTTGAAACTTTATACAGATGTTATCAATGAAATGCCCTTTTGTTTTTGGCAACAGGTCAAAAGTCATGTGACAAAATGCTGGTGTGGGGTGTGTTTGTGTGTTATAAGACAGCTTTGCAACAACTATAGTGATTAAGGTGATATGTTCTTGATAGAGATTGTCTAAAAGATAAAAAAGGAAAAAGCTCACAAGATGTAGCATTTATTCCACTTGAATTTGAAAGATTATTGGGTCTACCTAAAAATAGTAAATATCATCTGTTAAAGTCATACCTCAGCTGACTGTTCAAGGGGATGTTACAGTTAACCTTTAACTAAACAAAAATAGTTGCCTTAAATTGACACTTTTTGAAGCTCCTCGAGAAAAACAGTTGAGAAAACATAGGGTAGAATGAAGAAATTGCTTGCATCAAGGAATTTCTTCATTTTACACAATGTTTTCTACTCAGAAGTTTATAAATCTTGAATTTCATAAACTTTGAATTTTTGTCTGCAGCTTCTCTCATTCAGTGTAAAATTTCTTTCTGTGGTGATGGCTTAAGACAGGCCCGAATTGACCAATTGCAGTTGTCAATCAAGAAACCAATCAAATCGTGAAAAAGCTGTAGTAAAGACGTTTCAACCTTTTATTACATGCTAGTTGCTATAAATTTTGCAAAATAACATAGTTTAAAATCGAAGAGGCACTTTCTGTCTGAATCAATGGGCGTGGCAAATAGAGTAAGTGGATGGGACCAGTGGTTGGTCAATTGAGAGGATTTGTACAAAACATTTTAAATATGGACAAACCTTTTGTAACATAGAGGGTAAAAAATATCGCAGAGAAATTAGAAAATAATGGTTACCAGCATATTCTTTTCTTTCCACATTATTATCCTTAGTATTGTTTTCTTCAGTGTAAAAAGAAACTGTGTGATGTTTTGTGCAGTAATGGTTAACCCATTACCAGACGTCCTAATTTTAGACTGATTTAAATTGAAAGGAGTTGCAGACAACAAATTAAAGCTTATGAAATTTTGGACTTTTTAGCTTACCTGAGCACGAAGTGCTCAAGTGAGCTTTTGTGATCACCTTTCGTCCGGCGTAAGTCATGCGTCATCTGTCAACAATTTCTTTAAACTACATCTCCTCCCAAGCCACTTGGCCAATTTGAACCATATTTGGCAGAAATGTTCCTAAGGTGGTCCCCCTTAAATATAGCTAAAAGAATCGAAATCAGTTAAAAACTCTGGTTGCCATTGCAATAAAAGTGAAATTTTAAAGTGAAATTTTAATATCTTCTCCTACTGACAATAGAAATTAATAAATCTAACAGAAATATTCCTTAACCCATTACCAGATTACAAAACTTTAGACTGGTCGAAATTGATAGAAATTGCAGACGACATTTCAAAGCGTCATTGATAATAGTTCAACCCATTCCCTAGGGTTAGGGTTAGGGGTTAGGCTAACCCTAACCCTTCCTACTCAATCCCTCCTGATTTTGATCAGGGATCATAAAGAAAAGGGCTAATCTTTAGAATACAGTATTTTTTTAAAAAATATTTTGGTAAAGGGTTAAATATGATAATTTATACAAAATATCAAGGCGTTAGGGCTGATTGTTTTGGTAGATTTTTGATGTTTTCCATCTTATTTACATGTAAAGTTTGGATCGCACACGAAAGGGCTAATTTTCAGAATAAGGTAATTCTTTGAAGTATTTTGGTAGAGGGTCAATAGATAATGATTTGTACCAAATATCAAAGCTCTAGGCCTTATTGTTTGCGAGAAGATTTTTTTTAAAGTTTTCCTCCTTTATTTCCATGTAAAATCATGGATCGCCAGGAAAAGGGCTAATCTTAAGAATACGGTAATCCTATGAGTATTTTAAGACAGGTCAATAGATGATAAATTGTACAAAATATAAAAGCTCTCGGCCTTATGGTTTGGGAGAAGAAGATTTTTTAAGATTTCCTTCTTTAATTCTATGTAAAATCAGGGATTGCCCAGAAAAGGGCTAATTTTCAGAATACCGTAATTCTTTGAAGACTTTTGGTAGAGGGTCAATAGATGATGATGTTTACCAAATATCAATGCTCTAGGCCTTATGGTTTTGGAGAAGAAGATTTTTAAAGTTTTCTCTATTAGTCCCCTACCGGCGTAAGCCGAAGGGGACTATAGGTTTGCGCTCCGTCCGTCTGTCCCTCTGTCCGTCTGTCCGTCCGTCCGACTGTCAGTCCGGACATATCTTGTTTTCCGGACTTTCTTTCTTAACCCTGGGAGATATTGAGTTGATTTTTGGTATGTGAGTCCGCATCAATGAGTTACAGAACAAGTTCGAGTTCGGTTCCGGTCCATTAATTTTTGTGGAAGATACGGATGCTGGACTTAGAAACTACAATGAAATTTCAGTTTTCCGGACTTTTTTCCTTAACACTCAGAGATATTTAGCTGATTTTTGTAATGTGAGTCCGTATCAATTAGTTACAGAAGAAGTTTAAGTTTAGTTCCGGTCCATTGATTTTTGAGGAAAATATGGATGCTGGACTTAGAAATTACCACGAATTTTCAGTTTTCCGGACTTTTTTTCTTAACCTTCAGAAATATTGAGCTTATTTTTGATATGTTAGTCTGTATCAATTAGTTTCAGAACAAATTTGGGTTTGGTTCCGGTCCAGTGATTTTTTAGGAGGATACGGATGCTGGACTTAGAAATTACCAGGAAATTAAGTTATCCGGATTTTTTTTTTTCTAAACCCTTTGTGATATGAAGGAGTTTTTGTTATGTGAGTCAATATTGATAAGTTACAGAACAAGTGTAAGTTTTGTTCCGGTCCATTGATTTTTGAGGATGATATGGGTGCTAGACTAAAAAAATTACCAGGAAAATTCAGGTTTCAGATTTTTTTTCTAAACTCTTTGTGATATGAAGGAGGTTTTTGTTATGTGAGTCAATATTGATAAGTTACAAAACAAGTGTAAGTTTTGTTCCGGTCCATTGATTTTTGAGGATGATATTGTTGCTAGACAAAAAAAAATACCAGGAAAATTCAGGTTTCCGGATTTTTTTTTTTTTTTTTTCTTAACCCTTTTTGATATGAAGGAGGTTTTTGTTATGTGAGTCAATATTGATAAGTTACAGAACATGTGTAAGTTTTGTTCCGGTCCATTGATTTTTTAGAAGGTTATGGATCCTAGACTAGGGAAATTACAGTTTTTCCAGACTTTTTTCTTAACACTTGCAGGTATTGAGCTGATTTTTGGTAAGTGAGTCAGCATTGACTAGTTACAGAACGAGTTCAAGTTCTGTTCCAGTCCATTGATTTTTGAGCAAGATATGGATGTTTTTGCAAAATAAGTTATATATTAATAAAATTGAGTTTAATTGCATTCCATTGCCTTTCCAAGGCTTGTAAAGGATGTTAGGGTGGTACTGGTGAGAGAGATATCATACCAGGAATACATTGTAAGTTGCTCCAGCAACTCTTATATTGACTGAACAAATTGTTAAAAGTGGTTGCATGAAGTGATCAAGGCAAAATATTTTGATAACCGAAAAGCATTCATAATCCTAGACAGATTTTTGAAAGCTTTTGTTCAAAGTTGACTTGGGCTTTAGGGTCTTAATTCTTAATTCTCGTGGAACAGATGACTTTAAGAAGTATAATTCAGCCAACAACAAAAAGAGACGCCTATTCTTTATGTTTGTCTGTACGTGTGTGTGTTTAAGAATTGCTCACAAAATCTGATACAACTGTAATATTTTGGAGGGGTAGTAATACCTTTACCACCCAAAAAATATACCGCTCTAGGGATATATATAAAGACGGTAGGGGACTTGGTATTGCCATGCAATACTTCAGAATGCTTGTCTCTATGTAAAATCAGGGATCGCCCAGAAAAGATCTAATTTAAAGAATACCGTAATTCTTTGAAGTACTTTGGTAGATGGTAAATAGATGATAATTTATAATAGATATCAAAGCTCTAGACCTAATGGCTTGGGAGAAGAAGATTTTTAAAGTTTTCCCTCTTTATTTCTATGTAAAATCAGGTATCGCCCAGAAAAGTTTTTTCACTCCGTTGCCATGGCAAACAGAGTTTTTCATGGATTTCAATTCCTTTAAGTATTTTGAATGAGCATGACCTCGGGATCATTTCTGTGAAGTTTTGTTGAAATTCTATGGTTAGTTTAGGAGGAGAAGAATTTTTAGGATTTGTTAACGGACGGACGGACATATGGACGATCGACGATGACCAATCACAATAGCTCACCAAGAGCACTTTGTGCTCAGGTGAGCTAAAAACACCATAACCATAAGTTATCATTGTGAGTTGTTACTCTTTCTTGAATTTAGACCTAAATTTTAATCCCCTTCCCCAGTCAAATTCAGCAGTGTGACGGGCGTATCTTGTGAAAATTTGCCACCTTGTTCATTGTTGTCTGAAACCACTTTCAATTTGGACCGATCTAAAATTTAAAAAAGCAGGGGAGGGTTAATCAGTACATTCAGGACTGTTTGGTGATACAGGTACTCAAGAGCCTCTAGTTCTAAGGTTCAATATCTTTTATATGCTTTTTACTTTAAACTGAGGTCCATAATTGCTTCCAATTATGGACTAATTTCATAGTCTGGTAAAGGGTACAAAAGAGATCTTCATCTTTAAAGGAACTGAAATTGAATTAACGGTGCACAAATTCAATCAGACAATTACCGAAAGACACAATTTTAGACTGATCCAAAATCAAAGAATTCAAGATGATGAATATGAAAATACTTTTGATTTTGGGGAAGTAAACATTGTGGATGATAAAGCAATTGTTTGTTACTAGCAATTCATTCATTTTCCACAATATTTCAAAAAGCTATTTTCTTGTGGCAATTGATTAAAACAATTAATATATATGATGTCTTTCTTGTCTATTACTGTTGTTTGATTAATTTACCCATTACCAGACATCAAAATTTTACAATAGCCAAAATTGAAAGAAGTTCTCTCAAACCTATCTGATGCGAGTCCCGTGAACCCTCAGGGGCTCATAATTGAAGAATTTTGGACAATCTTCAATTTGTTTCTGAAGTTTAACCCTGCAAGTTGCTAGATGTTCAATACTATGAATTTACATGTACCTATAACCATGCTCTAATTTCATAATATACATAAAAACATGACCCATTCCCACACAATCCAGCATCCTCAAAAAATAGCTGGAGAAAACATTGTGGATAACGAAGAATTTTTTGTCAAAGGCAATTTATTCATCATCCACAAAGTTTTCTACAATAAAAGACAACGATTCTCAAAATTTCATGAACTATAAATTGTTGTCTGCAACTTCTTCGAATTTGGACTAGTCTAGAATTTTGTCGTTGAAAATGTGTTTGCCGTGTCAATAAAAGTGATATTTAAATCATTCCCACAAAATCCCGTTCTTTTACGTGGCTTAAGAAAAGGGCTTTGGAAAACATCATGAAAGATGAAGAAATTGCTTATATATAGCAAATTCTTCATTATCCACACTGTTTTCTATTAAGA
This sequence comes from Fragum fragum, assembly GCA_946902895.1. Lineage (NCBI taxonomy): Eukaryota > Metazoa > Mollusca > Bivalvia > Cardiida > Cardiidae > Fragum > Fragum fragum. The sequence continues at coordinate 30,140,398 of OX336372.1, forward strand.
ATTAAGACCCAAAAGACGAAAAATTTAGAATTCAATTTTCTTGAATTCTACAGCTCCTTCAATTTGAACCAGATTTAAAAAAAGATATATTATTTTTTAGGGGGTGGGGGGCGGGGGTAAATACAATCTTAAAAATCATCTCCTCCTGACCCAGAATGCATAAGGCCCTGATATTTTGCATGAATCAAATATTTTACTGTTGGTTTTATCATTCTTTGAAAGTGAATCCGATGAAATATGGGGACTTCATCATGTTTACCAGAATATTTAAAAAAAAATCATATGGCCCCTTTTTACATGATACTTGATGGATTGTACCCAGTTCTAAAAAGTACCATTTAAGTGATTGTACTATCATTCTGTGAAATTTTGAGGTAAATCCGGTGAAATCAAGGGACATCATTGTGTTAACCAGAATATTCAAGAAAAATTTTCATAAGGCCCCTTTTTATGTGACACTTTCCATAATCAGATCCACTGTCAAAAACAACAGTTGTAAGGATGGTACAATCAATCTGTGTAATTTGTGGAATTTATTGTGTTAATGAGTTTAAAGTGAAATCTTCAAAGGACCCCTTTTCCCATGATAATTTAAAGAACAAACCAAATTTCAAAAGGAATAATTCTAATCAAGGTACAATCATTCTTTAAAAGTTAAAGAGAAGCAATGAAAACAGTGGACTGAATTGTGTCAATAATTTTTGTAATAAAATTTTCATAAGGCCCCTTTTCCCGTGAAACTTAACAAATCAGACCCAATCTACAAAACGACCCTAGTGATAGTTTGAAGAAAATGATTAAAGACTGAGGACTTTATCGTGATGATGATGTTTTGTAATAAAATTTTCATTAGGTCCCCTTTCTTGTGTCACTAAACCGATCAGACCCAATTTACAAAGGAACAATCCAAATGATAGTACAATAATTCAGTTTGAAGAGAATACGATGAAAACTGTGGAGTCTAGGGTGTTAACGTAGATTTCGTAATACATTTTTCGATTAAATTTTGAAAAGGCCCCTTTTCCCGTGTTTCTTGACAGATCATATCTGATGACAACTAAAGTTTTGAACAGATTTTAGTTTTTAGTAATTAATCTAAACCTGAGGGTTTGGTTGAGATTTGCCACGAAGTTTTGGAGAAATTGTCTTCTTTATCTATATATAGGCCCCACTTCCCTGGGGCTCTGCTCCTATGTATTGTTTTGACAAAGGTTATTGTACTGATGCTTCATATACATAATAAAAGCAAATTATCTGCTCATGAGGAGATGTCTTTTAAAAGTTTTTTTTTCTTTTCAATTTCAACTTTGTTGCTATGGCAACCAGAGTTTTCAATGGATTTCGAATAGCACTTCAAGAGATAACACTGATTTTAAATTTTCAGATGTGGAATTATACACACTTTAACAATAACACTTTTTACGCCTCTGATTTTTATTTATTTTTTCCCTGCCGTTTCGGGGGAATAGAAATGGTCTCCGTCTGTCATTACGTCCTTCCGCCACTAAGCTTGTCACCTAAAGTATGAATGCTATCAACTTTAAACTTCGTAGGTGGCTTGATCTCATTGAGGAGAAGTGTAGTGCACAAGAACCACAGCTCTTGCTTGCATAATTTTGGAGTTATTGCCCCTTGTTATTCTAACGACTCAGATTTTGTCCGGGGCATATCCTTCATAGGTGGATAGATCTCATTAGGGAGAAGTGCAGTGCACAAGAACCACAACTCTTGCTTGCCCCTTGTTTTAAAGACTAAGATATTGTCCAGAGCATATCTCTGAAAATACAATACCTATTAACTTCATAGATGAATAGATCCCGTTAAGGAGAAATGCAGTGCACAAGACCCACAACTCTTGCTTTCATACTTTTAGAATTAACGCCCTTTGTTGCTTTTAAGACTTAGACTTCTGAAGCTTCTCTCTTTTTAATGTTATTTAGCGTATTATACTAGTTTGTTTTATTATCCGAATTTGAACGCCATTTCGTCAGTCACATAATTTTGGATATTACGCAAAGGTACAGTAAGACAAGGTTTAGTAATTATATTCTATGTACGATGTACTGCAAGGCACTTAATTTGTTTCTTTCTCAGTCCGTTTATCTAATGCTCAGTAGCGTCAACTTCTTTGAATGCATTAATGTGCCTGACTTGTGCGAAAAGGGTTAAATCCAATATGAAGAAAATAAGCGGTAAATATATGTTATGTTTATGGTAAATTATATTGGTCTTTGTATGTATCATTTCAGTTTGACGTATATGATGGAACTACGAACTATCCATTAAAATTCTTTAGCACTCTACCACTTGTTGCGTCTTTCGACCCTACATCATGCGCAGAACAGTGAATGCGTACGATCAGTGTTTCATGGTATTTGGCTTTCATTTGCTTTCCCCAGTTTTTTAAACCCATCAAGAAAAATACTTAGGAAAACATTGCTGGAGACAAGCAATAATTGTCACAATGTATTCTTCTCCAAAAGACAATTATTTTAAAAAAGTTCCGTTCTCATGAAATCGTGATCTGTAAATTTCTTTATATTTGGACCTGTCTTAAATATCGTTGTGTGGCAATTGGCTCATGGATACTTTTTTAAATTATTCGGATAACTATGATACAATATTGACGGAAATACAGTTCTGATTCCCTACTAATTTTCTTCAAATGAACACAATCCCCATGTTAGAAAAAAAGTAATGAGTTGATACGCTAATACTGTATCATCAACTCTCCGTTTACCTGAATGGACTGTCTTAATTGATTTTCACTTGTTTAATGATCGATAAATTAGATGAAGCAGATAGAAAATAAAAATATGTTATAAATGTTGAATGCGTTATTTTAATATTCAAATAATATAAGATTTTTTTCTAAACATGGTACGAAAAAGTTGACGTATGGTACTAAATGACTACAACATGGTACGAAATGGTCACAACATGGTACGAAACAACCAATACCATGGTACGAAATGACCTATACCGTGGTACGAAATGACTGGTACGAAATGGTTATGGTACGAAACGTCCGTAATTCAGACGACCCCCCCCCCCCATGTGAGTGACCTAATATGCGTAATTCAAAGTAGGCTATTGGTTTATTTTGATGAACGACCTCTAATTTCCTCATAACTACTTTTTTCCGAATGTTGTATCAAAATTATATATAAAAGGTAATAAAGATGATTAAAAACTATGACATAAAAAAGCGTCGATACCTACCTTTGAACGGTGTCGTATATCAGGGAATCGTTTGAACAGGTCTAAAGTGTTGCCATACGGTAAATGGTTAAGTACTATCAGACTCCTTTTGTAATTGTACAACAAATTCCAACAATGATATTTTAACGTAATATTTATGTGGTTTGGTAGATAATGTTTCCTTTATTGTCTGAATAAATCTTTCATGTTGAGACTGTGCAAGAATTGCAGGCAATAAAGAAAAGGTAAACCTACCGTTTTACGAATACAAGTAACAATTCGTAAACCTATCTATGTTGTTGTTGTTATTGTATTTTATTATTATTATCATTGTTCTCTTGGACATGCGAACTTTGTTATTTTTTTATTATTACTTCTAGATGAAATTCATAGAGAAATATGGATACAGACAGATAGAAAGGATGATTGACTCTGAGACACAAGACAGACATCGAGACAAATAAAAAGGGACAGATAGATAAAAAGAGAGAGCATGAGACAGCCATTGATATTGCTATCTGTTTTATGTCCCCGACAGTATATTTAACATACAAATGTCGTTTTACATCCGACTAGCGGTCCTTCTATTGACCAATGGTGGCTGTCAATCAAGGAATAAATCGACCAATCAAATAATTGATTCAGTGCGGAAGTGGGTTTTGAACTCCAACATAAGCCACTATTTGTGTGTAACAGTTTTGTTGGTTTAACGAATAATATGTAACAAGTGAAGCCCAAATAACGTCTCCTGCTACTCTTCAACTGAGACTGATTGATTGAATGGGGTTTAACGCCGCTTTTAACTGTATTTCAGTCATATCGCGGAGACTGGAGCACCTGACAATGGATTCCTGGTATTTCTCACATCAGTACTACCACTTCATCCTTTCCCAGCCTCCAGCTGCTATCCCATTTAGGTTTACGAGTATCCGCCTATTGATGAGAGACAAATGTCGGAAAGAATATGTGCCGCCGCCGGGAATCGAACCCATGATATCCCATTATTGAAGATTAGGAGTCTGATGCGCTACAAACTGCGCTATGACGGTGGCTTTTTTTCAACTTAGAAGCAGGTTAGAGGTCACCACTCTACCAGGGATCAGTGAAATCTGGTGACGCCGGGTTAAATGTCAATGCTACTTGTCAATTAACAAATAGCCAGCCCCTCTCACTTACACCGTTGGTCCCGCCCATTGACTCTGACAGGATGTTATGCTTCAATCTTAAAATGTGGGGCTTCTTTGCAAATATCTTTGCCAGAAGCATGTAACAAAAAAGTAGAATAGATGGATGGTGACCTAGATGTCACTACTACGGCTTGAACAATTTGTTTCTATCAATCAGACAAGAAAACTTATTATAAATCAAAGTACTGGAAGTACTGTAAGCTAACAAAGCATGTTTTGTTGAATTATCTTCTTTGTCATAGTTTGTCATACATAAAGGAGATTAAAGTAAATCGGGAGTTCACCTATTATAACATGACAAATCTTAGAGTGCTTCCAATTGAAAGAAGTTGTATACGATAATTTTAAGATGGTGGAATTCAGAAAAGGGTAGAACACGTCGAGCGCAATTAAGAAATTACTGGTTACAAGTGATTCCTTCATTGTCTACAATGTTTTCAAAAGTTTGTGTTTGGTTGTTGTTGTTGGTGGTGGTGGTGGTGTTTTTTTTTTTTTTTTTTTTTTTTTTTTGTTATTTTGTTTTTTGTTTTTTTTTCTTTTTTTGTTGCTGTTGTTTTGGTTTGGTTTGGTTTTTTTGTGATGCTTAAAAGAGTTCAAAAGATTTAATCAACTTAAAATTGTCGTATGTAACTTCTTTGAATTTGGACTGGTCTATAATCTTATTGTGTTGGAATGGGTTAAAATAAACTAGGCTGAAAACACTTGAAGCACTAGTTTTGTGCTAATTCTTCTTTCTAAAACAACTCTACTTTCAAAGATTTGGATAGATGGTGTGTACTCAAACCATACTGTACATGTACATGTGTTTAGGCTGATCGTTATCTATACCTCCTACATAACCTGGAATATTCAGCATGACAAGGATACTGCAGAACGACTATTCTATCTAACTTTATACTTATTTTTGAAATGGGATCGTTTGTTGACCTCTTGTAGGTCCAATGTTTTCAGTATTTGTTTATACGGCTCTCTCATTACATGAAAGACAGAGTTCAGGAGAGAAAGGAGAATAAAGAATTAGATTTTAGATCCACAGGAATAACGATGAGATAAAGTATTACGTTTCATCAGTCCATGGATTTTTTTTTTCTGAATTAAAGATCATCGCGAAATTGACAAAGTAGATCTACACTATTTTGGAAATTGTTGTTGTTGTTACTTTTGTAGGGGGTGGGGGTAGAATAAATGAAATGATTTATTTAAACCATTCCCACACAGTGACGCTTTTAAACGCCTCTCAATATAAAAGCTTTGGAAAAAATTAAGGAAAATGAAGAAAATGCTTGTCACAAGCAATTTCTTCATTATCAAAAATGTTTTCTACCCTAGTAGACAAAGATTTTAAAGATTTCATAAACTTTAAATTTTAGTTTGCAAACTCTTTGAATTTGGACTGGTCTAAAATTCTATTGTGTGGGAATGGGTTAATCTAATTTTGAGCGAAATGTGCGCTTTGAATCAATTTGACGATCTGTAATTACCTCCCTTTATAAGAAAGGGTATGTGTTGTTACATTAATAGATTTGCATGTGATCTCTAACCTTACAGAAACCTTCAGATTAATGTCAACAAATGGCATTTCTTAATCCTCGATCGTTGTGATGGATATGTGTAATATTTTAAACGATTTTATTAAGTTATTTAAAAAATATGAATGGAATGTTGATTGTGGGGTTCTGAAGGTATTGTGAAGAGCGAAGTTTCATGGTGTTCTGAACTAAAATGCATGTATACGGGTTTTATCCCTTCATGGACCTTGACTGATCGCGTCTGAGAATCAAAGAATCAATAGATCATCAACTCATTTAGTTAAACCGGAAATGATCCTTAACTCCAATATTGGCCAACAATAATGTAAAGAATTTTTGTTGGTTTGGCGACTATAACGTTATAACTACAGCTCATTCAAGCAGTAGTTACGGCGATAAGGTCGCCAGCCAAGCATTTTACTTTTTTGTCACAAACTACTGACTAAAATTTTACAAAATAACGCTGTTAGATTCCTTTCGGAGCTCATTCGGTTCGGTAAGCTATCCGTCATTTGCTAGGAAAAATATTCACGGTGTACTTTATCTGTTTTTGTATCCTAAATTTAGGTTTCACAAGTGGAAGGAATTTATGAGACATAGAAATATGACAGTGTGCAGCACGGCGTGAAAGCAGTAGTTCTGGTCTGTAAATCAAAACATGGCGAATTATTTGCATTTCAACACTCTACTTCTAAATCTTTAGTTATGTATCACTTTACTGTGAAAAAGACAATAACAAAGAGAGGCATGGAGAGAGTAGAGCGACAAATATAGATTGATATAGAGACATGAAGAGAAAATGAGAGAGACAAAAAGGCAAAAAAAGACAAATGACAGAGAGACATAGGCTGATTGAGACACAAAGCTCCGGGAAAAAAAGGCTAATTTGTTAACATTTGTCTTAGCATGTTATCTTCTCTAAATAAAGATATTGTGTCACAGAGGCTGAACGATACAAGAGATACGGTTTCTTGTCGGGGTATATAACGATTTATTCCCGGCTGGAGAAAATGATGTCACCCACGGGGTGAATAAAGCGTCATATACCCCGGCAAGAAACCGTATAACGAACTGATTATATAGGAAAGTTTCGAACTAATTTTTTATTGCGTTGCCAATGTAAGGCGTCCAGAGATATTAATTTAAATAATAATAATGATAATGATAATAAAAAAAAACACTCCTTCTAAGGCGCCTCTTAGCTAAGGACGTGACTTCATGTATTACATGAAATAGTTGACAATGTCGGGAATCGAAAAGGCGTAGACTTTTTTTTATTGATTTTGGATAACTAAAATGATAGTTATTCATTTGTATTTGTGATTTAAAGTCCAAGGCTGAGGAAACAAAATTCGCAAGATCTGTTGAATCTAATCGGGAATCATAAAGAGCTTCCGATTGGTCTTGCAATAATTAACACAAATGTAGGTTAAGCACTCCCGGTTGTTCACCCACAGCGAAGAGGGATTGCGCTCTAAAGGGTTTCAGACAAACAAATCCTTTCGTCGAAGGTCGTTTTCACATGAAAATGGGTTCTGTTAATAGTTTTCGATTCTGTACAGGAAACCAACTTGCCGTTATTTGAAGGCAATGTAATATAATAAATACCAGATTAATATAAATGAAATGATGGAGTTCAATATATATGTTGGTAACATAATTTTTTTTCTGTTCGGAAAAGTTTCTAGAGGGCCTATTCCGAAATTAATGATAGAGAAATTTGTAATTAATTCTAACGAAGATTTCAGGATTAATCTTGGTGATATTTTTTTCCTAGGAGAGCCTTTAAAATACCGAGAACACTATAGACGCTAATTTGTTGTAAAAACGGAGTCGCCTATGTTTCGATTTTAGTTACGCTGTGAAGTGCAAGTATAATCTGACGGCGATAATTTGCCACCTAACCAAGACCGGTTTGCGTCTAGGCTCACAAATAGAAGAATAAAAAAGTTAAAGTTTCGCAAAACGAGAACACTTAGTTTTGTTTGTGAAGACTTTGTTTGTAACAAAAGACATTTTATCCCCGGTATACAGCAATTGAGCCTATGCGTGACATTTCCAACCATTTTGTATGTGCGTGACTGGAACACATTGAGCGCCCTGGACAGCCATTCGGGGCAATTAGAACATTCGCTGATTGTTTAAAGAAGCTTTGGGTCAGTATATATCTACAGAGCGCAGAGTGAAGACTCTGATCAGACTGTGCGGATGCACTGGCTGATCTGAGTCTTTACTTGGAGCACAGGTGTAATGGTTAGAAATGTCACGCATGCGCTCAATTATTGTTACAATCGTTTCATAGCTGTATTTATCAACCCAAAACGGCGAGTACTTAGTAACTATATTAGGATGGTTCATTGTTTCAAGTGCGCTAACAGTGTCCAAATTGTATGGATACACTTAAGTGTACTACAATAATGTAATAATTTCATAAAGATTGCAAAAAGTGACAAACTGTATCCGACTATCTTAATCTATAGCCAAATGCCATGTATTACAAAACGGGGAAAAAAGATTGGCGTAATTTGAATGGGGTTGCAGACGATAAGTCAAAGTTACTGATCTGTAAAAAGAGTATGAAATATGATTGAAAAAGGATAAATGACTCCCTTTACAGACAATTGCTTTCCCCTAATGTTTTATATCATGTTTTATTTAATCAGGGTTTTCACATAGGGTAAACAAAACACGTTTGCTAAATCCGTAGACTATTCGAACTGTATTGGATTGTCCGATCAACTGGATTTATAAATATGTACCACTGTTCTATAGGGAACTTACAGAAATCTTGTGGCTGAAAGAATATAAATGAACACTGAGATCCCCAGATTCTTCTTTTGAAAGTAATGTCTTTTTAACCCTTTCTACACAATCGCGTTTTACACCCCCCAAGAAAAATTATTCGGACAACATTGTGGAAAATGAAAAAAAGTGCTTGTAAAAAGCAATCTCTTCGTTTACCACAATGTTTTCTACCAAGAAGGTCAAACATTTTTTTGAATTTCACTAATCTGTAATAGTTGTCAGCATTTTCATTCAATTTGAACCAGTCTAAACTTGTGTCGTCTGGTATTGGGTTAACGATGGAAGCCCGTTCATCGACGGAAGCTTCACTACGATCGGTCCATTACTATAGGATGAACTACCATCTAGTCCTTGGCAACCCAAAATGATCAACCGCGGCTGTCAATCAAAAAATGATTCGAACAATCAAATCATTCATTCGAACCTGAAGAGAATTTTGATCTCAGATATCGGTCGCCATTTTGTGAAGCATTTTTGTTGGTTTGGCGAATTAAACGTCGTAATTACAGCTTATTCAAGCTACGACGTTTATGTCGCCAACCAACCATTCAACTCAATGCCGCTTTGAATCGAAGCAAACTTCTTGTCGGAGTCCATGGGCGGGGCCAGCGAAGTAAGTTGGCGGGGCCAGCGATTGGTCAATTCTTAGATATTTTTACGCGTAAACTGAAATAATTCATGATACTTCAAGAACCACAACATAGACCGCTTCGAACTAATTCACTGCATGCAGCTGAAATTTTATGCTCAACACGAAAATATTTTAATTCGTTCATTATTTTCACTCTTTTTTCTATGTGCACCGCGACTTAACATGTTTCATCGAAGAAAAATTTTAAAGCCAAAAAAGTGTTTTAAAGGCCTTAACAACAAGTGTTTTAGTGCGAAAGAGTTATATTTACTGTTTCGTAATGTTTGTTTCAGCTACCCAGTTGGCGCACCATACAACACCAGAATGATTTATTGTAGCATCGCTCTATTCTTGTCATACAATCATCTAGGGCGTCACAATATGTAAGACACAGAATAACGCAGGTTATGGAGAGGACGTATTTCACGATATGCAGGTGAACTAGTCAATCGGTACACACGCCCGCGTACAAGAACATACGCTGTAAATGTCACGAGGTTTGTAGAATATCATTATCAAGCTGGTTTAACCACACAACGACACTTTTGACGCCCCAAAGGAAAAACTTCGTAAAATATTGTTGAAACTGAAGAAATTGTTTATTACAGGCAATTGCTATATGATTCACAATGATTTCTAACCAAATTGCACAGAAAAAAACATTAAATTGTATCCGTCTACCACGTCTTTGAATTTAAAGCAACCTAAAATTTTGTCGATTCTTAATGGATTATTATTGCTATAGTAAACAACTGTAATAAAATATTTAGGATAAGACTTTAAACCGAGGCCCCATGTGACAATGCTATTCATCGAGCATGTGAAAGAGCCAGACGGAGCTCTCAGCAGTTTCGCCTTGTATCATTGCATTATCCCCCATAGCAACTAACGGGTTGTCTTCTGGGGGCTTCGGGCATGTGCTACAGTTGCGACGATAAATAAACGGTTAATAATAATAATCAAATTCCAATGCTGACACAGTAGCTCTAATTACTGTAACTGTAGGGATATCCAAGTGACCGTCACGAATAAAGAGAAAACATTATCAATTTTTTACAAATGTTTCTTTATAAAATGATTTGGAAATTGTTTGATTGCGGTTTTAACCAATTACCAGACAGCAAAGTTCTAGACTGGTCCAAATTCAAAAAGTTGAAGACGTCAAGTTTAAGCTGATGATATTTTGAAAATCTCTGTCTTTTGTGGTAGAAAAAATTGTTGGAAATGAAGCAATTGCTTTTTCAAGCAATTTCTTCTTTTTCGACAATATTTTCTAAAGTGCTTTTCTTCAGGGGCCTAAAATGACGGAATGTTTTGTATGAGTTAATGCTGCTTTGAACATGTTTGTTACATCGCGTCGGTGTTTCATTTATTAGTGTGCCTTCAGGCACCATGCAGCCGCCGTCATAGCGCAGTTGGTAGCGCGTTGGACTGTCAAACTAGAGGTCCTGGGTTCGATCCCCGACGGCGGCACTCATCCATTCCGACTATTTGTTTCTCACCAATGGGTCGATAATCGTAGACCTATGCGGGGTAGCAGCTGGAGGCTAGGAAAGGATGTAATGGTAGTACTGGTGTGAGAAATACCAGGATTCCATTGTTAGTGCTCCAGCCGCCGCGATATAACTGAAAGATTGTTGAAAGCGGCGTAAAACCCCATTCAAACAAATAAAGCAGGCACCATGCAATATTACGCTGGGCATCTCAAATGTCTTACCCAAACACGGAGTGGTAAGGAAATTGACAAAGCGTTTCTTTTGCTTAGCTTAGGACAATGAATTACCCTTTTGAATATGGATCTTGCACATGGCAAATTTAAAAATATTGCCAACAGAGCATCCTAGAATCGTGGCTAGAAATAGTAATAAGGTCTCTCTTCATTTAATCTAATGAAACAGAATGTCACCATAGTTCGTAGGAATCATCGCCATGCCTGACACAATTCTAATGAGATAGAATGTCACCATAGTTCGTAGGAATCAGCATCGTGCCTAACACGAATCTAATGAGATAGAATGTCACCATAGTTCGTAGGAATCAGTATCGTGCCTGACAAAATTCAAAAGGAATAGAATGTCACCATAGTTCGTAGGAATCAGTGCCTGACACAAATCTAAAGAAATAGAATGTCACCATAGTTCGTAGGAATCGGCGTCATGCCTGACACAAATCTAATAAGATAGAATGTCACCATAGTTCGTAGGAATCAGTGCCTGACACAAATCTAGTGAGATAGAATGTCACCATAGTTCGTAGGAATCAGCGTCGTGCCTGACATAAATCCAATAAGATAGAATGTCACCATAGATCGTAGGAATCAGCATCGCCATGCCTGACACAAATCAAATGATATAGAATGTCACCAGAGTTCGTAGGATTTGGCGTCATGCCTGACACAAATCTAATAAGATAGAATGTGACCATAGTTCGTAGGAGTCAGTGCCTGACACAAATCTAATGAGATAGAATGTCACCATAGTGCGTAGGAATCAGTGCCTGACACAAATCTAATGAGATAGAATGTCGCCATAGTTCGTAGGAATCAGTGTCATGCCTGACACAAATCTAATGGGATAGAATGTCACCATAGTTCGTAGGAATCAGTGCCTGACACAAATCTAATGAGCTCAAATTGCCAACTGTAGCTTGGTTCCATGCAAATCGTCAATAACTCCCGTCTTCGGTTTTAATTTGATGGAATTTAATTGTTTCCAGTAACTTAAAGTGTCTGTCTTAAGGACCATCGTAGTTGAGTTTAGGGGTGAAATCTAATTGATAATTTCAGGGGAGATATGTTTGGTAAATGTTCACGGACAAACAACGATCAACATTTCAAAATAGATAACATACAGAATTCCGTACTCAGGTAAGCTGAAAATCGCATGACCTGTCAAATAGATAATTTATCTAGATTTGAAGGCCATCTCTGAGGCTAATTTCAATCAATTTTTTAAAGCCGGCGACTAAATCGTCGTAACTTCAGAAGAAAAAATAACGCATTACTTTCAGTTTTGTCTCTAGCGACCAACAAAGAAATGTTATGTCCGAGTGTCTTCTCAAGTGGACATGGTTGTCAATTGACGCCACGCCCAAATATTCCGATAGGAAGTTGGACTTAGATAATAACGACGTCATTCTGTAAAATTACGGAAAGTAACATGTAACAAAAAGGAAAAATATTGATTGGGTCCCTTGAATGAGTTGTAGTTACGACGTATTAGTCGCGAAACCAACAACTTTGAAATGCTTCACATAGATGTCGGTAAACTGTCGGAGTTCGATGTTCACTGTCTATCTAAATGAATCATTTAATTGTTTGGTTGACACATCGCGATCCGTCAATTGCGTGCAGCAACGACCCTAAAACAAGCGTATTTCATTTCGGTGCACAAGGGAAATAGTCTGTGTTCAACTACACGACCCTAGCATTACGGCTTAAAAATTTGTATGGCACCTTTTTAAATATTCAATAGACTTTTTCATTTCGTGAACAATTTATTCATTGAAATTTCCTTGAATGGTTACTCTTTTCCAAAAACAAGAGGACCATGATGGTCCTAGATCGCTCCCACGAATATGAAGGCTCAATGCTTTATGATATGAATAAAATATCAAAGCCCTACACCTAATTATTTTGGAGGAGATTTTTAGCTCACCTGAGCACGTAGTGCTGAAGTGAGCTATTGTGATCCCCTTTTGTCCGGCGTCCGTCCGTCGTGCGTCGTGTGTCGTGCGTCGTCCGTCAAAAATTTCTTTAAACGACACCTCCTCCTAAACCACTGGGCCAATTTGAACCAAATTTGGCAGAAATGTTCCTTAGGTGGTCCCCTTCAAAAACAGCTAAGAGAATTGAAATCTGTTAAAAACTCTGGTTGCCATTGCAACAAAAGTGAAATTTTAAAATAATCTTTAAAAATCTTTTCCTCCTGACCCAGAAGTCGTAGAACCTTGATATTTTGCATGAAGCATCAGTATATTGACCTCTTTCAAAATAGCTAAAATCATGATCCTCGGGTCCCCAGGGGGGGTAGGTTTATATAGAAATAAAGAACGATTTTTAAATGACATCTCCTCTCAAACCACTGGGCCGATTTGAACTAAATTTGGCAGAAATGTTGCTTAGGTGGTCCCCTTCAAAAATAGCTAAAAGAATTGAAATCTGTAAAAAAAAAACTCTGGTTGCCATGGAAACAAAAGTGAAATTTTAAGATAATCTTTAAAAATCTTCTCCTCCTGACCCAGAAGGCATAGAGCCTTGATTTTTTGCATGAAGCATCAGTATATTGACCTCTTTCAAAAAAGCCAAAATAATGATCCTCGGGTCCGCAGGGGCGGAGCCCCAGAGGGGTAGGGTTTATAAAGAAATAAAGAACGATTTTTTAAATGACATCTCCTCTCAAACCACTGGGCCGATTTGAACCAAATTTGGCAGAAATGTTACTTAGGTGGTCCCCTTCAAAAATAGCTAAAAGTATTGAAATCCGTTAAAAACTCTGGTTGCCATGGCAACAAAAGTGAAGCGTCAATAGGTATTGATACTCACCAAATATTAAAGCTCTTTGCCTTATGGTTTGGAGAAGAAGATTTTCAAAGATTTCAATCTTTATTCATATGTAAAATCAGGGATCACAAAGAAAAAGGCCTATTTTCAAAGTATGGTAATTCTTTGAAGTATTTTGGTAAAATGTCAACAGACATCGATTCATGCAAAATGATAAAGCTGTAAGCCTTATGGTTTTGGGAGAGAAGATTTTTCAAAGATATCCTTTCATTCTATGTAAAATCAGGATTCGTACAGAAAGGGCATAATTTTCAGAGTACGGAACTCTTTGCAGTATTTGAGTAAAGGGTCAAAAGCCATTGATACATACAAAATATTAAAGCTCTAGGACTTATGGTTTGGGAGGAGAAGATTTTAAAGATTTCCTTCTTTAATTCTTTGTAAAAACAGGGATCGCAAAGAAAAGGGCTAATTTTCAGAGAACGGTAAGTATTTGAAGTATTTTGGTAGAGGGTCAAAAGACATCGATATATACAAAATATCAAAGTTCTAGGCTTTTTGGTTCGCACAGAAAAGGGTTAATTTTCAAGATACGGTAATTCTTTTAAGTATTTTGGTAGAGGGTCAATAGATGATGAGATATGCCAAATATCAAAGCGCTGGACCTTATGATTTGGGAGGAAACAATTATTTTTTGGTTGCCATGGCAACCAAAGTTCTTCATGGTTTCAATTCTTTGAAGTATTTTAAAAAAGCATGACCTAAGAATCATTTCTATTCAGTTTTGTTAAAATTCCACGATTAGTTTAGGAGGAGAAGATTTTTTGTAATTGTGAACCTCATAACAGCTCACCAAGAGCACTTCGTGCTCGGGTGAGCTAAAAAGCCCACTGCCATCACCACCATTATCAAGAATATCGCGATGCTAGAATGTAATTTAAGACCCGTTAAGGGAACAAGGGCCACCCTTGGGCTCTGTTAAATCAATATTTGAAAAAGAGATATGATACAGCAGAGGTCAACCGCAGATGGCACTTTGATAGTAATTATATGACAAGGTAGGGTGAACATTCTTGATCCAGAAAATATACATTTAAAAACGGAAAAGTTGAGATTCTGGTTAGTATTCGAGGTTCCTTTTCGATTCATTAGCCTGTCTTTAATGATGATACACTTCTATCAGAGCTGCTGGCATTTGAGTAGGAGAGGATACTCTTTTGTTGAAAATAGAAATATTGTTTTTATTCCTTGAATGTCCAAGGTAATGATCGAGTAAATAACCGGGATCTGTGGCACCCAACTGATACAGTACAAATTATCCAAGAATCTATAAAGGTTGGCTGTGTATGAAATCAGATACGAACGAAATACATGAAGTACTACTTCCTACGGACCCAACAATGTTATGTGTCTTTTTTTACTAATACAAAGTAAAATCGTAGAAAAATTTACCGATCTTACACGTAAAACAAGCGATCATTCTACTTATTCTATGGAAATTACCGTTAAATAATGGAATGCAATCGATAGAAATTTAATAACAAGAGGACCATAATGGTCCTTTATCGCTCACCGGAGTATGATGGCTCAAAGCTTTATGACATATACAAAATATAAAAGCTATACTCCTAATTGTTTTGGAGAAGAAGTTTTAAAGATTTTCTCCATTTACCCAAAGTATTTATTTGATCCCAGAATATAGCGCTAAATTCCAGGATGTGGTAAATCTTTAAAGTATTTTGGTTGACGGTCAATAGGTACTGATAAATGCCAAATATCAAAGCTCTAGGCCTAATGGTTTAGGAGGAGAGGATTTTCAAAGGTTTCTTCTTTATTCCCATGTAAAATCAGGGATTGCACAGAAAAGGGCTAATTTTCAGAGTAAGGTAATTCTTTGAAGTATGATGGTAGAGGGTCAATAGGTTTATACCAAATATCAAAGCTCTAGGCCTAATGGTTTGGGAGAAGTTTTTCAAAGATTTCCTTCTTTATTTCTATATAAAATCAGGTATTGCACAGAAAGGAGCTAATATTCAGAGAACGGTATAATTCTTTGAAGTATTTTTTATAGGGTCAATAGATAATGATTATACCAAATATCAAAGCTCTCGGCCTTATAACTTGGGAGGAGAAGATTTTAAAAGATTTCCTTCTTTATTTCTATGTAAAATTAGGGATAGCACAGAAAAGGGCTAATTTTCAAAGTACGGTAATTCTTTGAAGTATTTTGGTTGAGGGTCATTAGGTAATGCTGTATAGCAAATATCAAAACTCTAGGCCATATAGTTTTGGACGAGAAGATTTTTTAAAGTTTTTCCACCTGGTTGTCATGGTAGCAAAAGTTCTTAATGGATTTCAATTCTTTGAAGGATTTTGAAAGATCATGACCTAAGGATCATTTCTGTGAAGTTTGGTTGAATTGCCATGATTTTTTTAGGAGAAGATTTTTTTGGTAATTGTGAACAGACGGACAGACGGACGCCGGACGATGACATAGCAAAAAAGCTCACCCGGAGCAGTTTGTGATCAGGAGAGCTAAAAATACTAAAAGGACATTGTTTCATCGTTGAGTGACGTCGAATAATGACATCATATGCGACTTTTTCCCGCATCATGTTTAGTAGACCAAACTAAATGAAATCTTGAAAATCAAGGCAAAACATTTTTCATTTGATGTTTTCACTGGTTTATCGGTAAAGTCATTTAGCGATCTTATCCACCTGAAAATTCTATAAGGGTCTACTAAAGCAGGTCCGATGAATCTAGCCGATCTTAATCTGTATCAGTCTTTTCGTTTATTTGGTGAATCCAAAATGACATGTCACTGAAATACAAATAAATCTACTCTCTTACTTGGAGAAAAAAGATATCATGATTGAAGTGGAAAGAGAAAGAGTGAAAACAACATAGGAATGAATGAACTGAGGAAAATATTCGTAGCTAAGGTCCCTGAAAAGTTAGATGAAAAGTTGTTCAAAGAGATGAAACGGTTGACGGATGGCTAACCTGACCCATTGAAATTCGACAGGAAGTTCTACCGAGATAATCAACTGTGCTTTTTGCAAAATGTATGTCCAGTAAAACGCAATAAACAAGAGGAACATGATGGTCCTATATCGTCCCAATAAGTATGAAGGCTCAAGGTTTAATCATATTTACAAACTATCAAAGCTCTATGCCTAATCATTTTGGAGAAGGAGATTTTCAAAGATCATAGATATATATTGAAGATCCAACAATATAGCACTAATTTTCAGAGTATGGTAATTCTTTGAAGTATTTTGGTACAGGGTCAAAAGGCATTGGTACATACCAGATATCAAAGCTCACGGCCTTTTGGGTAAGGAGAAGACAATTTTCAAAGATTACCTTCTTTATTCCTATCTAAAATCAGGAATTAGTACAGAAAAAAAAGCTAATTTTCAGAGAACAGTAATTATTTGAAGAATTTTCGTAGAGGGTCGATAGGCTTTGATACATACCAAATATCAAATTTCCCGGCCTTTTGGTTGGGGGGGGGGAGATGTTTTTCAAGATTTCCTTCTTTATTCCTATCTAAAATCAGGGATTGCACAGAAAAGGGCAATTTTTCAGTGTACGGCATTTTTGAAGAATTTTCGTAGAGGGTCGATAGGCTTTGATGCATACCAAATATCAAAGTTCTTGGCCTTTTGGTGGGGGGGGGGGGGAAGAAGGTTTTCAAAGATTTCCTTCTTTATTCTTTCTAAAATCAGGGATCGCACAGAAAAGTGCAATTTTTCAGTGTATGGTATTTTTTAAGTATATTGGTAGAGGGTCAATAGGTATTGATACATACCAAATATCAAAGCTCTAGGCCCTATGGTTTTGGAGAAGAAGATTTTCAGAGATTTCCTCTTTATTCCCAAATAAAATCAGGGACAGCACAGAAAAGGGCTACTTTACAGAATACAGTAGTTCTTTAAGTAGAGTTTCAATAGATTATATATATTGTTCTTTGAAGTATATTGAAAGAGCGTGACCTAAGGATAATTTCTGTGAAGTTTGGTTGATATTCCGTGGTTATTTTACAAGATGTTTTTGTAATTTTGAATAGACAGACAGACAGACAGACACTGGACAATGACTGATCACAAAAGCTCACCTAGAGCACTTCATACTCAGGTGAGCTAACAAGTACAATGGTTTAGCTGGTGACCTTAAAGTCGTCACTGCAGCTTGAATAATCTGTAGTTAAAAGTTTTAAAATCGCCAAATCAACAAAATTTCTTCACATAAGTGCCAGCAAATGTCTGAGTTCAAAGTTCACTTCCAGTCTAAATGAATGAATTGATTTACAGCCACAATACATGAATTGTATAAGTAGGGATGCATGAGCGCCTCTACCATTCCACACATCTAAATTAACTGTTCATACAGTTCTAAAGAAGGGTAACTCTGTCCAGCAGCACTACTACCCTTTATGATACAAGGGAAGCAACTCTGTTACCCAGTGTTGCAATATTCAATTTCAATATGATAAGCCATCAATTTCAATATGATTAGCCAATTCCCACACAATAATGCTCTTTGATGCCCCAGGAATAAAGCATTCCGGAAAATTATCAAATGCAGAAATTGCTTTCAATTTTTTCCGAAGCTTTTATATTGAGGTGTGTTTCAAAGCCTAATTGTGTGGGAATATGTAAGAGGTCAAAGTTCATGACTGATGTCATTAGTCATCTATTTTTTTGATTGATGGCATTGATCTGTTAACTGAGCTATCACTGGCCTTGAAATAAAACAATAACAGAAATGACCTGAATTTAATATATTTTAATAACAAATTAAATAATTCTGATTCTTCCTATGACAATAATTTCATTAAACTATAGGCTTCTGGATCATTCCACAGGCCTGAATTTGCTGATAAACTAAAGTATTGATTTTGTAATACATATAGTTGAATATTCTTCAAGAAATGAAGAGTACATGATAATTTAACCAATATTTTTACCCTAGTCCTAATACATGTATAAGGAACTGCATACCATAATTCTTAGTTGATGGGTTCCATGAGTCTTTGTTACCTTAGGTAGAAAGCTTTGTCAATAATGAAGAAATTGCTTGTTACCATCAATTCTTTTTTATTTCACACGATTTTTTCAAGGGCTGTTTTTCTTTGGGGCATCAAAAAGTTTGATTGTGGGTTTTAGAAGATTCTTGCAAAATGGGGTTGAAAACTACATGTACTTCAAGACTACAGAAAAGAAAGCTTTTCAGTATATACCATGTATAGAAATTAGTCCCAACTATAAAGGCTATATCTTTCATGAAATGATATTCATCAGAAAGTTTTTGAGGATCTATATTCCTTAAAGTTATTTGGTAAAGGGCCACCTACATATCATTCCTATGAAATTTGGTTGAAATTGATCAAGTAGTTTCTAAGTTGTTTTGAATAATTAAGAGATGAAGAGAATATTTTTTGTTTTCATGGAGGTATGAACCGAAAAACCTAATCACACTGTATGAATACGCGAAGCGGATCCATACATTGTGTGATTAGGTTTTTCGGTTCATACCTCCATGAAAACAAAAAATATTCTCTTCATTTCTTATAATTTAATGGCATCAAGCGCAAAATACAACAACTTTACAAATTTTGATACCTTTTTGTATGGAACTATTTTGTGCGGAAGCATATAAAATGGCTGCGTGCTCAAAATTTTGTTCATGGAGGTATGAATTAAATTTTTTGACCAATCAGATCGCTCGTTTTTGATAGACGAAACTAACAATTAAATTATTAAGTTATACACGCACAGAGATGCTCAATAGACACAACTTCACAACAACAGCCAAAGTAACCTTTTGCCAGAGGTTAAAACAAAAAGAATACTGCATGTGCAGATGCCTGACTTTTTCCTGTGGGATACTCAAAAATGGGTCTGCTTGGATCAAGCTAGCATGACCTTGGCCTGAATAGAAGTTTAAAAAGTCTTTTTCATTCATGATGAAGAATAGTTGTGCTTATTAATATTCTAATCTACGAAGATCTTCAACCTTACTTACATGATAAAATAATATTGCATGCATCTCATCTTGAAAACACGTGTCATGATCTCACATGCTTATGTAGTTGTAGACAAATAGCTGTCAAATTCATGTCAGGCCCACAATTGACCAATCTTGGCTGTCAATCAAGGAATAAACCGACCAATCAAATAATTTATTCAGCCAGGACCTGAGCTTATCAACTTTGCCATTGGTATTTTTGTTTACCATAATTGTTGGTTTGGCAACTTAAACATTGTAACTATAGCTTATTCAAGCTGTAGCTACAACGTTTAGGTCACCATTCAACCATTTCATTTTTTTGTTACATGATACTGGCCATAAATTTTGCAAAATAGCACTGTTTAAAATCGAAGCAGAACTTCGTGTTGGAGTTAATGGGCGGGACCTAGGTAGTCAGTGGGCATGGCCAGCAATTGGTAAATTCTTGATTGATTGACATTAATGAATAACTGTTAATAACTTTAAGTATGCATACCATGTTCATATTCATTTTTCTAGTAAGTCAATAGCCAATAATGGATGCAATACAAAATTCTAGAAGGAATTTGAGAAAGGTCATTTAACCTATTCCAACACAATCCTACTTTTTTACACCCCTCAAGTAAATGTTTGGGAAAACATTGTGAAAAATGAAGAAATTGCTTGTCACAAGCAATTTCTTGTCACAAGCAATTTCTTCCTTTTTCATATAGATTTCAACCCTAAAAGAAAAAGGTTATGAAATCTCATCAGCTCAAATTAGCGTCTGCAATTTCTTTCAATTTGGACCTTTCTAAAATGCTGTCATCTGGTTCAAATTGGATAAAGGAAATGAAAAAATAAATGGTTGTAGAGGCCAGAGTGGTAAAAAACAGTTAGATACCGGTAACCCTTCATCCTGATGAATATACAATGTTAGTCAGGTAGTATTGCTACAGACCAGCCTGCATATATATGCAGTTTTCTATTATTCTACACAACCTGACTTCCTTCTTATCAATGGGAAAATGTTAAACCACTTACAAGACATCCAAAATTTTAGAATGGTACAATTCTTTGCAAAGCATATACGCTGGTAAGGGCATGTCAGTGAAAAAACAGTGTAAGTTCAAGCTTTTTTGCTAAGTTAAGGGCAAATAATTCCTAAACAATTAGAGGGTTCCAAAAAATAATACTAATAATTCTGTGCACAACTAGGCTTTATAGAACTTTATTGTGACCAATTTCAGTTCATCCAAATTGAAAATACAGGAGGAATTGTTCCCCAAAAAATGTAATGGACAGACAGATTGTCAGACAACTGGAGCCACAAAATGTTACAACCCTTCCGGCATATAATGAAAAGGTTGCATACGGCAGTTCATAGCATTTTTTAATTGAAAAATGAGTGCAGGAAAGGACAGAAATCAATGAGAAAGGGAGAAATTCCTTGCAATGTTTTCCAAAGCTATCTGCCATTCCTATGAGAAATGCAGTATATAGACGATAATTGTTTGTTTCAGTGTATTTCACTGAGTGAACAACAAAAGCTATATTGTTCATGAGCGGCATTATCTGCAATGTTTTCTAACCCCAAACACAAAGATTTTTAAAATTTCATCAACTTGAAAATGTTGTCTACAACTTCTTTCAATGTGGACAAGTCTAAAATTTTGTCATGGGTAATGAGTTAATCCTGGATATCTAAATACCACACAATCCTGGATAATCCGGATAAACTAAGGAAAAATAGAAATGAAAGCAAGTAGTTGCAACAAGCAATTTCTCCTTTGCCCACAATGCTTTCTACCCTAGAACTTATTTTTTCAATTTCAACACATTTAGAATCATTGACTCAACTTATTTCAGGATCTTCTAATTGTATTATTTGATCTAGGATATGATTTTTTTCCTTAAACCAGATTTTCAGCTTATTCATGATAGACTTGTCTTTATGGGGTCTAACACCACTTTGAGCAATCTTTCAGTTATATAACGACTATGTTCACTTATTCATGAGCTTCCTGGGTATCAACTGTACCAGGCCAGGGCTCTGAAATGTCTTGCCTGATGACAAAAAAATGTGGGTAGTGGCACGGCCAGCATTTGAACTCAAAATATCTACTTCTCTTAGATTATGTGTCCGCGAACCTAACAAGTGAGCTCCTCGGAACCACCTCTCATGATAGAAACAATACGGTAAAATTTTCGTGAAAATAGCAATCACCATGAATGTTATGTAGAAGACTAATCTCAATGGGAAGGACCAATAAATGTATGCACTGACTAACAAGCACACATTAAAATAGAAAATCGTCAAAATTAGACGGGCTTGACACACATCGTCAAAAAAATTATCCACTTGTGTGTAAAAGCAACTTTCTTATTAAACAATACACCGGTATATAATTGAATTCTATCACTCAAAATCAAACAATGGCATTTGACTAATGTCATTACTTAAGTTACCATGATGTTTACTCAATTTTCTTCGCTTTGATGACTTTGAACTACTTTTTCCATGTCGCTTTTTCGAAGAAGAATTATTACCTGAAAATAGAGGCAAATTCATACAGTAAAAATCAGCTATAATAGTAGATTAAATCTTGCTTGAACAACCATCTCTATTGAGCGACAATGACAATATGACAATTTCTTTAATGCTTTCAGGTGGATTATCGAGAAATAACGGTAGATTATCATTTGATAAACTCACCACCTATCCAGTGAAATTATCAAAAACTTATGCCCTGCTTTTGTTCATTTCACCCTATCTGACGTTATCTAAGCAGAGCCCAATAAGTGACGTCATCATAAGCGTTGCATAGCAGTCACATGCAAAATGATGTGCTTTAAGAAAATTTGTCATAAAATTTTCGCATTTTGTCTAATTTTTGCATTAAAGAAATAGAACAATCGTTTGTTTTTCGAGTAAGATCGATTTATATTTCATTGAGTGAACAACAAAAGCTATATTTTAATGAGGGGCTTCGCCACTCATGAAAATATAGCTTTTGTTGTTCACTCAATGAAATATATATCGATCATACACTGAAACAAACAATTATCCTCTATATATCTCCTTTCAAAAGCACAAAACTTATTTCATTTAAATGATTTACTCTATCCTTTACTCTTCTTTCGACTCAATCAAGGAATTCTAGCAACAAAGCATTGTAAAAAAAGAGAAGAAACTGCTTACAGAAAGCAATATCTCCTATTTTTACAAAATTTCTGATCTACTGTTTTCTAATCTACAGTTTTTTTTATAATTTTATGTCTCTACCCTCTTCAAATTTGGAGCAGTCTGAAATTTGGTTGAGTGGTATTGGTTTAATAATCCTATATTCTTGACAATTTCTATTTCTATTTGTTAAGACTCATTAGAATTATCTCAAAAGAGATGAGTTTAACAAGTACAAAAAACAAAGGGTTTAGAAAACATTGTGTATTACTATTTTCTTTCATTGTGCCAAATGTTGGATTTCATTGTAAAAGGCTCAACAATAAAAATCTACTAGTAATTCCCTTTACAACTGGGATCATGTTACATTGCATTAAGATGCTATTCTTATATTAGAACTATTTCAACTTACATTCCTTGCCTTTTTCCACATCTGATAGTTTGTTCAAATCTTATTTCCATATCAAAGACAAAGGGCAGACTGATGGATTGAAAAACAGAAAGAAGAAAACAGTTTACAAAAAACACTTTTTCTTTCAAAATGATACAAGTTAAAATATATAGGTCTAGTCCTAATTTGTCTGTTGCACTTACTATTAATAGTTGAAACAGAATCTGTTGGTGACGAGGCATTAGACGCTGCCTCCCACTGCAGAGATTCACGTAAAGATTGACTATCCCCATCAACATATGTATCTATATCCACTTGGTCATCGTCATCTACTGTGGTTCTGTAAAGTAACAAGAGGGCTAGGAGAAGCCTTAACCCTTTCCGGTTTTTTTTGAAATTATTAGTCCAAATTGAAAGAGGTTGCAGATGACAATGAAAACTAGATGCCATTTTAAATGAAACCATCCTATATAGTAGAAAATATTGTGGAAAAAGGAGAAATTGCTTGTTACAAGCAATTTCTTCTTTTTCCACAATGTTTTCTTGAGTATAAAATCACAGGAACGTAAAAACCCGTATTTGAACGGGAAAGGGTTAAGGTTTACAACAGTCTAACAACAGTCTAGTCGTTGACTAGGAATTTCTCATTTCATTCTCATGAAATTTCATGTTGATTGCAAACTTCAAGTAAATTGATTTTTTATGTGCTATGCTTGAAAACATCCATTCACTTAAACAATTACTATACAACTTCAGGTAGACATCCATTTTGTATATGATTCAGAAGACATTGCAGGCATTGTAGAAATAGTGGATAAAATTAACTTCATCTCTTGTCAGAAACTACTACTGTTACTAGGCCAACAAGAAAATGTCAATCTACAAAGTAAAATGGCAGCCATTTGAAACCAGCATCCATTTTGAAACAAGGTGCCAAATTGTCACAAGATACGTCCGTCACACTGCTTAATATTAACTGGAGGTTTGAATAGAACTGAGGTTATTTTGAATGAATATTTTTTCTCAAACAAAGTATGGAAAACAACAAAGGACAATAACTCAAATTATATGCTAGGTAGAGTTATGGTTCTTATACACTACACTCCCCCTTGGTGAGATCTATCCATCCATGAAGTTTCATGTTTCTAGCTATTTTACTTTTAGAGATATACTCCGGACAAGATTCAAGTATGAAAAACAACAAAGGGCAATAACTCAAAATATAGGCTAGGTAGAGTTATGGTTCTTGTACACTGCACTCCCACTTGGTGAGCTCTACTCATCCATGTAATTTCATTATTCTAGCTATTATACTTTTAGAGATATACTCCGGACAAGATTCAAGTATGAAAAAAAAACAAAGGGCAATAACTAATAAAAAGGGCAGGTAGAGTTATGGTTCTTGTGCACTGCACTCCCCCTTGGAGAGATCTATACACCCATAAAGTTTCATGATCCTAGCTATAATACTTTTAGAGATAAACTCCAGACAAGATTCAAGTATGAAAAACAACAAAGGGAAACAACTCAAAAAATAGGCCAGGTAGAGTTATTGTTCTTGTACACTGCACTCCCAATTGGTGAGCTCTATCCATCCAGAAATTTCATGATTCTAGCTATTATACTTTTAGAGATATACTTCGGACAAAATTCAAGTATGAAAAACAACAAAGCGCAATAACTCAATAAATAAGCTATGTAGAGTTACGGTTCTTGTGCATTGGACTCCCCCTTGGTGAGATCTATACACCCATGAAGTTTCATGATCCTAGCTATAATACTTTAAGAGATATACTCCGGACAAGATTCAAGTATTAAAAACAACAAAGGGCAATAACTCAATAAATAGGCCAGGTAGAGTTATAGTTCTTGTGCATTGCACTCCCCCTAGGTGAGATCTATACACCCATGAAGTTTCATGATCCTAGCTATAATACTTTTAAAGATATACTCCGGACAAGATTCAAGTTCAAAAAACAACAAAGGGCAATATTTCAAAAAATTGGCTTGGTAGAGTAATTGTTCTTTTACACTGCACTCCCACTTGGTGAGCTCTATCCAACCATGTAATTTCATGATTCTAGCTATTATACTTTTAGAGATATACTCAAGACAAGATTCAAGTATAAAAAACAACAAAGGGCAATAACTCAAAAAATAGGCCAGGTAGAGTTATGATTATTGAGCCCTGCACTCCGTATTGATGAGAAGAATATAACTGCCAAGTTTAAAGTCAATGGGACTTACGGTGACAGAGTTATGCTCCGGACAAAGAAGTGGACACGGCCTGGACAACCGGACGCCCGGACGCCCGGACACCGCGGGTGATCCCATAATACGGCCCGTCTTCGTTCGGCGTATAAAAAGGAAAATATAATGCGCAACTAGCATTTACTGAACATGTATGTGAAGTATCATCAAAATCCATCACATGGTTACAGAGATATGAAAATGTCAATTGACAGAGTAAAATGGCTGCCATTTTGGAAAAGGAATCATCGAGACAAGAAAAAGTGGAAAGAGGGACAGACAGTTAGACAGCAAAGGCACAAACAATATGTCTTCCATTGAGTGGGGAGAAATGATTAAAGGTCATTGTGACATGACCTTCTACCAGTGTGACTGAAAAATATGTTGCCACCTCCTTCAGCCACAAGCAAAATTAGTATAAAATTTCACAGCCATAGGTCAAATGATCTGTGTCAGAGCTGGGAAACAGTCTAGGTCCATCTGTGAATTTGACCTTTGACCTTTGTGATACAAAAACAAGTGGGTATTTTCTTGAGTCATTGGCATTATTTGTAGAAAGTTTCATGATCCTAGGTCAAATTGATTTTGTGTTAAAGAAGGGAAGCAGTTTTAATGACCTTGACCTTTGGCCAATCTGAACTAAAATAACTAGAACCTATCACAGTATGTGACTTAATACCCCCACAAGTGCTTTCAGTGTAATGAGAGCTTTAACAATACAAGGGCATAGCTATTGACTTTGCTTTTCTAGAAAGGAGGAGTTTGCGACACAAAATTGATAGTATAATTAGCTGTTTATGCATAAATAATGTCTAAGTTCAAGGGGAGATAATTCTTGAACCAGGGGAAATTAAAACTTCAAAATTGCATCTTGTAAACCTTCGACATGTGGCCGCTCCTTCATACACTGGCAAAATTTGTATGAAAAGTCATGACCCTTTGTTCAGAGGAAAAGAAAACTTTACAGAAGATTAGACAGATGGATGTAGGGATAGACATCATGGTAAAACCAGTATATCCCCATCTACTATACAGATGGTGGTACAATTATATGTATCTCCTGCCTTTTTTTTCAATTTACGAGATGAAATAAGATGTGTTTGTTTGTTAAGCACTGTGCCCCGTAACAACCTTTTTTCAGAAAATGTGACCTTGTCACATGGCCTCGACCTTGGTATCTGCAGATGTGCATTGAAGATATCTATCACAATGCTAAATATGAGCATCAAACGATGAGCATTGAAGATATATTTCATAATGCCAGATATGAGCATTGTATCTTGAAATGATTGAAAAATTGTAAACATTAACTTTGACCTTGCCAAATGACCTAGTCCTTGTTACATGATCTCATCCTTGGTATTTATAGATGTGTATCAATGAGATCTATCATCAAGCCAAATATGACCAGTGTATTATGCTTAAGTTATTGTAATTGTTTAGTTTTTAGTTTTTAAGTTAAGTGTCATCAGTTAAACAGACAGGTGAAACAATATGTATCGGATCAAATTGGTATTTATAAATGAAAGTGAACTTACCTAGTTCCCAATAAATATTGTCTAACTTGTCTTCTCTGCTCATCTGTGTGTTGAGGACACTTGTGGGACCTGCAAAAGACATACAACTATGAGAAATTTTGACTTGCACATTACAATACCATGAAATTTTAAACTTGTCAAAATCAACATATTACAAACAACATTTAACTCCAACAACAGAATCCAGCATGTTTATACACTAACAAGAGCCATCAGAGACAGATTATGCTCCCTGAATAAGGCTTTTGTCACAAAACTGTATGCCATTATTTGACAAAAAACATTTTATTGAATGCAACTATAGTTTGAGAGTTCAGTTCACAAGAAATGAATCTGTTTGGCTTGGGTTAAATATTTTACCTTGACTATCAAAATTATCAATGAAAAATGTCTCCATACAAAAAATGAAGAGTCTAACTTGAGTAGTCTTGCAGAAACAATGGACTGATTTATTTTGGAGTAGGATAAACAAAATGTAAAGCTACATGGCATCAAGTCCCATTTTAGCATGGTAAGGCTCATTGGGTCAAAAATTGAAATAAACATTATCTAGGGCATTTAATAAACAACATTTATGTAAAGTAACAAGAAATTTTGGCAATTTGTAAAGGAGGTATATTTGAAAATTAATAACCTTTACAATTTGACCTTGACCTTGACCAGTGACCTTGAACTTAGTACTAACAGGAAGTCCATGACATAAGTAATGCACATGTAAATTATGAAGGCTATATAACTCACCATTGTATACTTATGGGAGATGTTAAAGTTAAAATTTACAAAATCTTGATCTTGAGGGATGACCTTGACCTTGACAGATGACCTTGAACCTCATACAAACAGAAAGGTCATGTCATAAGCAATACACATGTGATACCATTATGGGAGATGTTAGTTAAAATTTTCAAAATTTCAACCTTGAGAAATGACCTAGACCTTGACAGATGACTTTGAACTTTATTCCAACAGAAAGGTCATGTCATAAGCAATACACATGTGAAATATGAAGACTATGTCACTTACTATTTTAAACTTATAGACAATGTTAAAGTTAAGATTTTCGAAAATTTGACCTTGAGAAATGACCTTGATCTTTACAGATAACCTGGAACTTAGTACCAACAGAAAACCCATGTCATAAGCAATGCACATCTAAAATATTAAAGCTACATCACTTACAATTGTATACTTATAGGCTATGTTAAAGTAAAATTTTTCGAAATTTTGACCTTGAAAAATGACCTGGACAGATGACCTTGAACTTAGTACCAACAGAAAGGACATGTCATAAGCAATGCACATGTGAAATATGAAGGTTATATCACTTATCATTGTAAACTTATGGACAATGTTAAAGTTTCAAATTATGAAGTTTTGACCTTAAATAATGACCTTGACCTCAACAGATGACCTTGAACTTAATACCAACAGAAAGGTTTTGTAATAAACAATGCACCTGTGAAATATAAAGGCTATATCACTTACCATTGTAAACTTACAAAGATATAGTTTTATTCGAAATTCTGACCTGGACACATGACCTTGAGGTTAAGGTCAAAAGGATCTGATTTGCTACTCAAATATGAAATTTCATAAAATTCTGTCTATTTGACTAGGAGAAATTGGCAAAAAACTTATTTCTACATTAAGGCCCCTTTTTCCATGAAACAGCCTTGAATTCAAAATACGTCTGTTGGAAATTTGATAGGAAGAATATATATGAAGTTTCATCCAATTAGACCCAGGGGTTCCTGAGATATGACGTCGGACGGACAGAAGAACGGACAGCCAGACGGAAGGACTCATGCACAAGCCGGCAACTAGATGCTCCCTTAAAAAATTTTTCAAGGAGCAAGAGCATGGCTTGCATATAACAAGCTTGACTGTTTAAGAGCTTGATAGTGGGTAAAATTTCTGGGTCAGAAAAAAGGGGCATAGTTTGTTGAAAAATGCATTTAGAATTACCCCTCTTGTTGGGATAGATTACTCTACCAATACTGAACATATATAGTTTCAAGTGAAAAAGTTCACTAATACCAAAGATATTACAAAATAGCAATGTTTTTGAACGCTGATGATAACAACAACCTGGCGATAAAAATACCTTTGGCTTTCTCAGAAAATAGCCATGCTAAAAACAGTGTCAGAAAAGGAGAAATTGCTTGTGACAAGTAATTTCTTCATTTGTCAGAAATTTTCTACACTTTCTGACACTTATTTCTTTATTTGCACAAGCATTAAAATGTCATCTTCAGCTTCTTTCAAACTTGACTATTTACACATGTAGAATGAAAATGAATGAGAATGAAAAAAGGTTGCAAGAAATGAAGGAATTGATTATTACATGCAATTTCATCTTTTCAAACAATGTATCTGTACAGCTCCTTCTATCAGATATCATAAAACAAGAGGTGCTTGAGCACCTGTGATGCTCCAAAGGCCTGAATGTGCCTACTTAGCAAATGGTGTTTTTAGGAATTCAATATAAACTGAATCATCTTTGCAATATCTAGCAAATAAATCTTATAACTGAAATCTTTGACACAGTCCTACAGATTAATAGTTTACAAGTCTAGTCAAGTTATATAAAATCAGGCGAAACGGTAAGAAATTTTCACTTTATATAACATAGGGACAAAAGCCATGACCATAAAACTCTTGTCTTTTAAACAATCAAATTTTATGAAAGAATCTGACAGAGAGACACCTAAAGATCATTCCTTTTAAATTTGGTAGAAATCCATGGACATGTTTCTGAGAAGATCTTCAAAGTTTTTAGTATATGCAGGTTTTGCACTGTCGGTTGCCATTGTTGCCAAATGCAACAATAAATAAAATTCCTGCGCATTAGTGTGCAAGTTTTTTTTCATTTCCCAAAGGTTTGTGCATCCAAAAACATGGAACAGTTTTGTTAATACACATTTACTGTTATTAAACTCCGAAAATAAAATCTGAGGGCCAAGTGTGTATAGTTGCTCAAAGGCTTGTATATCAATTCAGTTATGTCATCATGTCTGATACAAGATCAATAGATTACCCTATTTAATAACAGTTCTGACTGACAGCAAATTAGATGAATGAAATGCTCTCATTGATTGGCGGGCCTTAATGATTTTGTTTTGTGGGCGTGACTTAGTCTTAGGGATGACGGAATGAAGCTTCTTAGATGATGATTATCAGTTTTTATCGGTAGACCCAATTAACATGTGTAAAGTGAGGAAAGTGTAATCATACTTGCCACCTGACTGGCAAACTGACTGATTCCCTAAACAAAGTTCTTAAATCACCAATTAAAGAGGACTAAAATCATCTTGGGTGCATGAATTAGCTGCATTCATTCAATTCAAAATGAGAAATGAATGATCATGTTCACAACCAGTTTAATATGCATATTGTTTATTTTACAACAGGTAAGTTAAGAAAAATTAATGTGCAAGTAAGAAATGTGCGACTTTCTCAATTTGGCCCAAACTTTTTCAATCTGGCAAAAGTGATGGCAACAACTTTTTTCAAGTCAGCTCTAATATACCCAGTACCATATATGGGAATTTGCCCCCATCAAAAAGCCATGCTTTGATCCAATCAAATTCATTGAGGAAATCTGATGAAAGGTTTACAAAGGTTAATTCCTGTCAATTTTGGATTAAATCAATCCACTGAATTCTGAGATTTTAAGCTCACCTGAGCACAAAGTGCTCAACGTGAGCTTTTGTGGATAGGTGGATGTCCGTCGTCTATCATGTTTCGTCAACATTTACCTTGTATGCACTCTAGAGGCTACATTTTTTGACCAATCGACCTGAAAATTGGTCAGAATGATTGTCTTGATAAAATCACCGACAACTTCCAAATTGGGTCAACTGGGGTCAAAAACAAGGTCACTGGGTCAAATCTTAGAAAAACCTTGTATGCACTCTAGAGGCCACATTTTTTGTCTGATCAGTATGATTCGCTGGTAATGGGTTAAATAGGATTTATTCAGCATAACAAGAAATATAGCACATAAACATAACCTACAGAGAAGGTAATATAGGACAAATAGACAGTCAGACTTTGTGTGATAGGGGCAAAATGGGGGGTATAAATATGGATCATTACATAGACTCAATGAAAGCAACACATGCTGGTGGCAATAGCTGCTCTTAAGACACTTGATAGTCAATCAAATATATAATTTGAAAAGGAGAAGAAGTCTTTCAAAATGTATCTAAATCAACATCCCTTGATCTACTATCCAAAAAAACTAGAAAATTTTGTAATACATTAGTTTCTAAGTTACAAACCTTGTACACATTTTTTTCGTATGACCAGATATAACTCCACATGTCTGAAATAAAACAGAGAAATTGTTAGTACGATAGATATACTCCTCCTAGTAATTCTCATAATACAAAGTTATTGAGGATAATGGTTTCAAAACCCATTAGTAGACACCTAAATTTAAGACTGGTCCAAATTCAAAGGAGTTGCAGAAGACAATTAAAAGTTAATGAAATTCTAGATTTTTTCATCTTTCTGGATAGAAAACATTGTTGATTCAAGCAATTTCTTCATTTTACACAATGTTTTCCAAAATAGATTTTTTTGATGGGTTTCATGAAGCATCAGTGTTTGGGAATGGGTTAACCCATTACCAGATGGCAAAGTTTTAGACTTGTTCAAATTGTAAGGAGTTCTTGTGGAAAAAGGAGAAATTGCTTCTAACAAAGAATCTAACCATATTTGGCACTTATTTTCGTTTTCAATGTAATTTGACACGACATTTGGAACTTATTTCAATTTGGACATCATCAGTATCTTTGGTCCAAATGAGGTGACATTCAGTGGCTAGAATCAATGAAAACAGGACGAAGTCTGCCCACACAGTGAGGTTATAATTTTCGGTATCCTCAATAGTTTGTCAGTGAAAGTATCAAGTGACCATCCATTGAGAAATCTCTATTATCCTTTGAAAGTGTTAACCATGACCAGATGACAGAATTTGAGACTTGTTCAAATTAAGAAGTTGCAGATGGGAATATTTAGTTAATGGAGCCTTAATTTTTCTGTCTTTTGAGATTGAAAAGAAACTGTTTGTGCCAAGCAATTCCTTCACTTTCCACAATATTTTGAAAATCTTAATTTCATGGCAGTGTCAAAAAGAGTAAGTGTGTGAAAACGGGGTTTCTTGTTTTTCAAACTATTGGACCTGTCAAAATTCAAAAGTTTTGCAGACAAAATAGCTTGAATAAGCTGTAGTTACAATGTTTAAGTCACCAAACCAACAAAATGTTCCCAAAAAATAGTGGCCAATGTCGGAGTTCAAAGCTTATTTTCAGGCTGAATGAATATTTTGATTGGTTGAATGATTCCTTGATTGACAGCCGTAATTGATCAATACTAAGGACATTTACTACAATTCTCCCTGAACTTTTAATTTTGTTAACACATTCCTGTACAGTGACTCTTTTTGACGAAACTCAAGAAAATCAATCGGAATAACATTGTGGAAAATGAAGAAATTGCTTGTAATAAGCAATTTCTTCATTTTCCACAATATTTTCTCCCAAGAAGGTTGAAAAAAATTTTATATGCTTTTAATTGTGGTTTGCAGCTTCTTTCAATTTGGACCAGTCTAAAATTTTGATGTGTTGGAATGGTTAACCTACAAGGCAGCATTCATTTGCGGTCCAAAACCCTTATAAAAAGTGGATACATTTCTGAATTCTGCTTGTCCAATTGACTGATCACTGGCATGGCTGACTGACCCCTAAACTGGAAGTAAGACTTTGATATACTACATCTTTTTTTCAGTAGCCAGTAACAAATCCCAAGTGAAATGGTTGATTTGCAACCTGAAGGCTGTAACTACAGGTGTCATTAACCAACAAAAATGCTTAACCTAAATGTCAGAGTCCCAAATTCCTTCTAAATTAATAATCTGAATGTTTAAATCACAGCAGCAATCAGTCAAGTGCATTTGTAATTTGGTCTTATCTTCAACCATGAAAATGTAATTACGTGGACTCAAAATCACGATAATCCAGTCTAATTATGGACGCTAATTTCCTAATGTCAAGTGCCAAAATATCATCCATGCTGTAGAAACTGATTGGTTATAAAAATACAAGAAACAAACTGCTGATGAGGAACTAAAGGTAATAAATAAAATGTGAAAGAGTTTGAATAAAGTTACTTATTTCAAAATGATAAATACTCACAGACATTAGTAAAGTCTTTTTTTCCTCTGAAAAAATATATAAGAAATTTAATGTTATTTTTCATTACTCTATTTATATATGTGTTACTCCACTTTTTCCACAGTTTCATTTCTTAGACCCCACCTACAGCATTATAATAGAGTTGCAGCATATTGACTTCTCTTAACATCAATGGAGAAATAATAACTTTTTTTTACTCTTTGACTTATGTTGTCTGAAGCTTCTATAAATTTGGACCAGTCTTAAATTCTATTGTCTGGTAATGGGTTATTGCAAGTAGAAAAAATATTGTCAAGCCCACTAAATATTTGACTTTGAGCTGTTACCTTGGCCTTTGGGTTATGCAAAAATTTATTTCAAATGTCACATCTATTCATGATGGAGATCAATCATGCTATGTTATTATGAAATCCTTCAATAAATATAGGAGATAGGCTCTAGACAAGCTCAATTTGAATATTCAACTTTGCCCTGTGACTTTGGCGCTATCAGAAGTTTTGTTTCCAAAGTCACATCTACTCATGATGATAAATTTTGAAATAATCTGAAGTAATTTGGTCAGACAGTCACTTACCTCTTTCCTGTTTTGAAAAATTTCTGACCTGTCCAAATTCAATGGATTTGCAAAAAAATTAAATTTGATTTAATTTGAAAAAAATCACTATTCTTTAGGGTAGAAATAAACAATTTCTTCTTTTTCAACAATATTTTGTCAATTATTAAATCACAGGGACGTAAAAACCAGAAATTGAACATGACAGCTTCAAAATAACTTGTGTTTCTGGCAACTATGTCTAGCTCACCATTAGAAGGCTCGACAAAAAGCAATACACATATTCCTTTTCATAGAAATCTTCAGAAAGGACTTTGATCTATATATAAGATGAATGAAGGTAGGATAAAACATTTACAAAATAGTCAATCAGTGAAATTATTTATCAATATGTAAAATCCCTGGAGAGTTCTCAAAACACCCCAAATACATAATACAAATAAGGATGCTTTTATATTCTTACCTAATGTCATGTACTCATACCCTCCTATAGAGTCTGGGGTATCTGCCCTTTCTTGTTTGATTAAAGCTTCTTGAAGTAGACTAGTTGAGGGTTCTCCTAAAATAGAGCATCCAAAAAAGGAATTCAATAATGCTAACTACAAATATTTTATTATTTAACCAAACAGAAAATTTATAGTCTTGTTTGAATTAAGCCATTCCCATACAAAGACACTTTCTGACACCTCTCAAGAAAAAGGGCTCTGGAAAACATTGTGGAAAATTAAGAATTACTTATAACAATCAATTCATTCATTTTCCACAATGTTTTCTGTCCCCAAAGAAAAAGATTTTTAAAATTTCATCAACTTGAAAGACTGCAACTTCATTAAATTTAGACTGGTCTAAAATTTTATTGTGTGGGAATGGCTTAAAAGACATTGCAGACAACATTCAAAATGCAAGTAAATTGAAAAATAAGCACCGGCTAAGATAGAAAATATTGCTTGCAATTTCTCCTTTTCTAACAAAATTTTCAATATTTTAATTCTTTTAGCTTTTGTGAAACAGGACCATCTAAGGAACATTTCTGACAAATTTTATTCAAATTGGCCCACTGATTTGGGAGGATATGTCAATCCAAAAACCCTATAGACCCAAACCCCCTGGGGCTCGGCCTCTAGGAAGCCCAATTTTCAATTTCATAGCCATTGAAATCAGACTTTCCCAATGATAGCTATTATAAGAGAACAAATAGTTTTTTCTAAATTTGGTTGAAATTGGCCAAGTAGATTGGGAGAAGATTTTGTTAAAAGAAATTGTTAATGGAAAAGGGATGACACACGACCAACAAAAGATGGAGATTAGATGCTAGACATAGGTTGTTCACTATAGCTGACAGATTAACAAAAAATTCAAAGCTCTCTGCATAATGGCTTAAGAGAAGAAAATTAACAAATATTTCCCACATTCCATCTATACAAAATAAAGATAATGACATCATAAAATTGACAAAGTCACTGATTTTGGAATACAATGGAAGGAGCAGCACGAGAGATTTTGAATATTAACAATATGAAATTATCTCCCTTTATGAATATGTGCATTAATTGCAGACAACATTGACAACTGGATGCTATTTGAAATGAACCCATCCTATGTGGTAGAAAATATTGTGGAAAAAGGAGAAATTGCTTGTTACAAGCAATTTCTTCTTTTTCCACAATGTTTTCTCAAGTATAAAATCACAGGAACGTAAAATCCCATATTTAGGTGTTTAGTGTTCAACTGTAACCATTTTTAAGTTAATGACATTCTAAATATTTGCCTTTCTGGTAGAAAACATTGTGGATAATGAAAAAATTTCTACATTCTCCACAATTTTTCCATAGCCTTTTTTCTTATAGAGCTCAAAAAACAGGATTAAGTGAGAGTTTGGTTAGTGTGGATTGAGGAGGAACATTTTTGAGATCCATCTACAATAATAGGAGATATGCTCTTGACAGGCTAAATTTAAGTGTTTGACCTTCAACTGTAACCTTGACCTTAGAGCTATTTGACTGTTTGTTTTAACTGGCACTTCTATTTATGATGGAAAATCATTGTGCTCCCTTGAATTGAAATCAATCTAAAGAAGTAGGAGATATGCTCTAGACAAGCACAATTTAAATGTTTGACCTTGAACTGTGACCTCTAACTTGGATTTATTTGAATGTTTGTTTTTAATGACACATCTACTTATGATGGGTTACAATTATTCCAAATAATTTAAGATCAATCCATAAATATAAAAGTAATTACAGGGATAATCTCAGTCAGACTGACAAGCTAATGCACATGTATTGACTTGTCAAGACAACAAGGTCACTTATCTTAACACAAAAGGCCATTTGCAAATCTACCAACCTCCTATAAAAGCA
This sequence comes from Fragum fragum, assembly GCA_946902895.1. Taxonomy (NCBI): domain Eukaryota; kingdom Metazoa; phylum Mollusca; class Bivalvia; order Cardiida; family Cardiidae; genus Fragum; species Fragum fragum. The sequence goes on from OX336372.1 coordinate 30,176,725, forward strand.
CCATTTCTATTCCTAGAATTTTTATTTCTTCTTGGTGAGTTACTCCTTTTTTCCTTCTTCAATCTTTTCACTGAAAAGGAATACATGTACAAAAGATTCAAAGCTATAGAGTTGTTTTTTCTCTTTTAACTTCTTTACTAAAATCTAATATCAATCAAACTTATCAAAAATATAATTTTGTTGAAAACCAGGAATTATTATTGAAATGATCACAAGAGAGGATAGAAGCCATTTTGAGGAAAAAAAGAAGAGCTAAAGATCAAACGGTTTAAAAATCCCTTTAACTAACTTAGATTTTAACATTTTTCTCATTAAGTTTTAGGATGTAAATTTCCATAAGGAAATACAACGTTCAAACTAGACATCACAAAACAAAAGCAAAACACATACATGCCTGTCACTTCGCTGTCAATCGTTGATCAGAGAGAGCAACAAGTGAGCATAATACTTACAACAAGATGAGGTTGTTAAACATGCCCATGTTACCTTGATGAGTGACCATGACCTTGATGGACGACCTTGCCCATACATGCAACTGATGCCTATAAATGCAGGGAACCTGTGTCCATGTAACAGCCCTTTACTGAAATTGTAACAGCCTTTGACCTTGATGGGTGACCTTGACCTTACAATAAACTGATGCCTATAAATGTAGGGAACTTATGTCCTAAATATCAGACATGTATCTTGAACAGTATTTGAATAACAGCAAAATGTTAATTTTTTTAGTTAAGTGTACTGCTGGCAGACAGACAGATGGAGAGACAGACATAGGTAAAACAATACACCCTTGATATTATTGGTGCAGGGCATAAAATTAACAAAATTAATCCTCCTTAAAAGCTTTATTTGCTTGTATATATTGTTTGAATAAAGTGAAATTCTAAGCACTATGCACAACAAAATCTCATTTTTTTTAGGAATATGGGAAGACCACTAGACAACAGTATTGTCAAGGCAAAGGAATTATATTTGGTTTTCTCTTAAATTGTCAAGCTAAAATTTCAAAGCCTAAACAAATGGCAAATTATATAATTATATACTAATTTTGAGTTTAATCACAGATTTCTCAACCAAGAGATAATGCATTGATAAACAAAATGTGTTTGTGAAAACTAATATTCCTTGTAACATCTTTCCCCAAAGTTTAACCTTCATAGATGACCATGACCTTCTAAGATGACTTTAATATCAGTAAATGCATATCAATGAGGACTATCATCATGCAAAATACGAGCACTGTAACTTAAATAGAATACAAGTAACAGGAAAATGCTAAGTTCACAGGTTAAATTTATAGCAAACAGAATCACAGACAGACAAAGGTAAACCATATGCCCATCATCTATTGGTGCAAGGGCATAAAAATTAATACCTTTTACAAGTAACTTTTTGATACTTTTTTTTTAATTTCACTCATCTGTAACCTCTGTCCAAAGGGTTGTTGCCTGGAGATGGTTTGCAGCATATTTTTATACACTTACATCTTTTATCAGGATAGAGTGACCAGTCAACATCATTATAGTCATCATCGCTTTCACCACTTTCCCGCTTATCTTCCAACCTGTCAAATAAAACATGTCAAATATTCAAGCTCTGTGTGGCAATTTCACATGTGCCTGAAGTTAAAAACTGATTACAAAGGCAACATATTTTAAGACAAGGGGAAGTGATCAAATTTACATATTTTAACAGATTACCAAGACAACTTTTTGAACTGGTCAATATTTGAAAAAAGTTGCAGACGACATCTCAAGTTGCACAAAAATGGAAAATAATTGCCAAATAGAGTATAAAACATTGTGAGAAAAGGAAATATAGCTAGAAATTGCAATTTCTCCTGTAACCACGAAGTTTTCTATAATTGTATTAATTTAAAGTGTAAAAAGTTAGCCATATCCCCTTTTTCATAATTTTAGACTGGTCAAATATGGAAGAAGTTGCAGATAATACAAGAGGCCCAGTGGGCCTTAACGGTCACCTGAGTAAAAGAGCATCAAGACAAGTGATTTAGGGTTTATTAGAAAAATTTTTTTAAGAAGTACAAAAATTTACCCCTTTCTGCCCCCGACTGGGGCCCCTTTTACCCCAAGCCCCCCAACCTCTTTTCACAAACTGGAATTGGCATCCCCAAATGATGCTTCCGTCCAAGTGTGGTTGAAATCCCCTCAGTAGTTCTTGAGAAGAAGATGAAAATGTTTACAAGTTACCAAAAATGACCCCCTTTTGGTCCTCATTTTTGGCCCCCCTGACCTCCAGCATTTTAATTTTCAAAAATCTGTATAATCAGTAGCCAATGATGCTTTTCACCAAGTTAGTTTGAAATTGTCTTTGTACTTCATCAGAAGAAGATGAAAATGTGAATTTTTTAACATGATGAACTTTGACCTCTGGGTGTGGCCCCATACATGACCCCAGGGACATGAATTTCACAATTTATAATATACCTGTCCTAGTTGTCATGCACACAAAATATTTAAGCTCTGGCATTAACGGTTTATTAGAAGAAGATTTTTAAAGAAGTACCAAAAATTACCCCTTTTTGCCCCCTAATTGGGCCCCTTTGACCCCCAGAACCCCTATTTTCACAAACTTGAATTGGCATCCCCCAATGATGCTTTCTACCAAGTTCGGTTGAAATCCGCCCAGTAGTTCTTGAGAAGAAGATGAAATATTTAAAAGTTACCAAAAATTACCCCCTTTTGGTCCCCATTTTAGGGCCCCCTGACCCCCCAGCCTTTTAATTTTCACAAATCCGAATAACCATTACCAAATGATGCTTTTCACCAAGTTTGTTTGAAATTGGCTCTGTACTTCATCAGAAGAAGATGAAAATGTGAATTTTTTAACATGATGAACTTTGACCTCTGGGTGTGGCTCCATACATGACCCCAGGGGCATGAATTTCACAATTTATAATATACCTGTCCTAGTTGTCATGCATACAAAATATTTAAGCTCTGGCATTAACGGTTTATTAGAAGAAGATTTTTAAAGAAGAACCAAAAATTACCCCTTTTTGCCCCCTAATTAGGGCCCCTAAAGTTACCAAAAATTACCCCCTTTTGGTCCCCATTTTAGGGCCCCCTGACCCCCCAGCCTTTTAATTTTCACAAATCCGAATAACCATTACCAAATGATGCTTTTCACCAAGTTTGTTTGAAATTGGCTTTGTACTTCATCAGAAGAAGATGAAAATGTGAATTATTTAACATGATGAACTTTGACCTCTGGGTGTGGCTCCATACATGACCCCAGGGGCATGAATTTCACAATTTATAATATACCTGTCCTAGTTGTCATGCATACAAAATATTTAAGCTCTGGCATTAACGGTTTATTAGAAGAAGATTTTTAAAGAAGAACCAAAAATTACCCCTTTTTGCCCCCAATTGGGGCCCCTATGACCCCCAGAACCCCTATTTTCACAAACTTGAATTGGCATCCCCCAATGATGCTTTCTACCAAGTTTGGTTGAAATCTGCCAAGTAGTTCTTGAGAAGAAGATGGAAATGTTAAAAAGTTAACGGACGACGGACGATGGATGACGCACGACGGACGACGGACGACGACGGACAAACGATGATTGCAATAGGTCACCCTGACCATTCGGTCAGGTGACCTAAAAAGAGGATGCAATTTGAAAAGTAACCAACCTACAGGTCAGAAAAATATGTGGGAAAGATGAAATTGCTTGTGCCAAGCAATTTCTTCTTTTCCTACAATGTTTTCTCAAATATAAAAATTACAGGGACCTAAAAACAAGGGATTGTATGGGAAAGGGTTAATGAAAAGGGACAGGATCAGGTTAATTTGTATCCACTATAGCTGTTTAAGCCATTACTAGATGGCAAAATTTTAGACTTTTATTTAAAGAGGCAATAATTATGTTTACCATGTTTTTAATACATGTATATGTATATTGTTTGTAAATATTGATGAGACTTTGATGAATAAACAAACAAAAATTAAGATCCCTAAATATCTCACGCTTTTGCAAAATTTGAAAGTACCAGTAGTTCTTACTTAATACAATGGAATCTTGTTAATTGAAACTACAATTTCAGGCAATTTGACATAAAAAATTGTTGCAATTATATAGTAGTTGCTGCTAAAAGGGACTAACTGTTTCTACAAATCTAATGGCTGCGCATCAAGACACTGCTATCATAAGAGCTGCAGTTAGGAGGATTTCACTATCTTAAATAAATAAACTAGACATTGTTGCAAAGCAGACTAATACTCCTCATCAGCGCCTGCCCATATACAAGTGATATCCGCCAATGGGCCATAATAGAAAAAACTGACTTTTTACTGAAAGGCGATAACTCAGTCAAATATAAATGGACCATAACCAAAATAGGATATGCACATGTCTGACTTATACCAAGTAATAAGCAGGGGTCAACACTAACAGTGTCCCGGGATCATGAGGATCCCTGAAAATTGGAAGGGACCCTGCTATCTCAGGCTAAGAATTCTGTCAGGATCCTTTAATATTACTCCAGTACAATAATGTTAATGTATCAACTAATGCCCATGATATTTTTGCTTGTTTTTGTAGAAAAAAAGATTGTGGATAATGAAGAAATTGTAACAAGCAATTTCTTCATTTTCCACAATGTTTTCCGAAGCTTTTTTTCCAAGTAGGGCTTAGAAGGGCAGGACTGCATGTGAATGAGTTAATGTATATCAAGGAGGGAACTCTGATTATCAAGAGAAAACCATGAAGTAATAGGTAGGGATTCCTGTGGGATCCCACTGAGGCAAAGTAAGTGAAGAACCCTGAATAAGCAATTCCTTTATTTCCGACAATGTTTTCTGACTTGAAAACATCTCAAAATACATAAACTTTAAATTGATGTCTGCAATTTCTTTCAACTTGAATCAATCAATAAAATTTTGTTGTCAGGTAATGGAATAAGGATAAATGATGTAAAAAATATCGGAACCTTGTCATTTTCTCTTAGTCTTCAAATAGTTTATTTTATAAAAACCTTTCCAACCTGGAGTCGCTGTCTTTCAGCACTTTTTGTGATCTTCTACTGGCTATTCTTGAACTATTTCTTCCCATTCCCATGCATTTCTCAAGATGTGGGGCAAATCTGGAGGCTGCAAGATTTCTCTTACAGTTCGGACAAACACATTCTAGTTGTTTTTTAGCAGGTGGGTTGCCAAACACATCTACCCCTGGTCTATCAACAATTTCATGTTCCCTCTGGGAGATGGGATCTGTGTCCCCAAGAAACAAGGTCCCTAGCTTACAGGATCGGTGAACCTCAAAACATAACCCTAGGGATATTTCATCAATAATGTCATTCATCACCATGGTAATCCCAATCTGGAAAGAAAAATTCAACCATTTGTCCCATTCCCATACAAAGATGCTTTTAGATGTCCCTCAAAAAAAAAAGGAAAATATTGTGGTAAAGAAAAAGTTGCTTGTTACAAGCAGTTTCTTCATTTTCTACAAAGTTTTCTTACCAGAAAGTTGAACAAGAGCACCACCTTTGGGTGCCTAAGCTCGGCTGTTTGGTGCTGGATAGTGGATGAAAATCTAAGTCAAACAAGAGGACCATGATGGTCCTAAATCGCTCCCCTGAGTATGATGGTTCATGGCTTTATGATATAAACAAAATAGCAAAGCCGTCTGTCTAATTATTTTGGAGAAGATGTTTAAGGATTTCTCTTTTAATCCTAGGTATATTGATGAACCCACCATATAGCACTAATTTCCTGAAAATGGTAATGCTTTGAAGTATAGACATCAATACATACCAAGTATAAAAGCTCTAGGCCTAATGGTTTAGGAAAAGAAGGTTTTTCAAAGATATCATTATTTATTCCTAACTAAAATTAGGGATTGCACATAAAAGGGCTTATTTTTTTAAGTAATTTGGTAGAGGGTCAATGGCTGATGATGTGAACCAAATATCAAAGCTCTAAGCTTTATGGTTTGGGAGAAGAAGATTTTCAAAGATTTCCTTCTTTATTCCTTTGTAAAATCAGGGATTTCCCAGGAGAGGGCTAATTTTCAGAATACTGTAATTCTTTGAAATAATTTGGTAGAGGGTCAATAGATGATTATTTTTACTAAATATCAAAGCTCTAGGCCTTATGGTTTGGGAGAAGAAGATTTTAAAAGATGTCCTTCTTTATTTCTTTGTAAAATCAGGGATCACAAAGAAAAGGGCTAATTTTCAGAATACAGTAATTCTTTGAAATATTTTGGTAGAGGGTCAATAGATGATGATGCGTACCAAAAATCAAAGCACTAGGCCTTATGGTTTGGGAGAAGAAGATTTTAAAAGATGTCCTTCTTTATTTCTTTGTAAAATCAGGGATTGCCCAGAAAAGAGTTAATTTTCTTAATACAGTAAATCTTTTAAGTATTTTGGTAGAGGGTCAATAGATGATGATTTGTACCAAATATCTAAGCTCTCGGCCTTACTGCTTTGGAGGAGAAGATTTTTTAAGTTTTACTACTCTGTTGCCATGGCAACCAGAGTTCTTCATGGATTTCAATGCGCCAAGGCTATCACAATATCTTGGGTTTTCTCCAAAAACAGCCGAGTTAAAAACTAAAATCTCATGCACCTTAAATTGTTGTCTGCAAGTCCTTTCAATTTGGACCAGTCTAGAATTTTGAAATCTGTTTTTATTTATTGTATCAAAGTCATAACTTTGAACATCAGTAGTATCCTTTATTACCATGTTGATGGTAAATTAGACAGAAGAAAAATGAATAAACCCTTTCTTACACTATCACACTGTTTACAATCCTTACAAAATAAGACCTGAAAAATATTTTGGAAAATAAAGAAAAGATGCGACTTCTTCATTTACCAAAACATTTTTTGCCCCAAAAAGACAGGATTTTCTCAAATTTCACCAACTAAAATTTGCCGTCGGCAACTTCTTTGCAATGGACCACTCTAAAATTTGTCATTTGGTAATGGTTAGAAAGCTCTGTTTCATGTACAAACATTGTGATTAATTTAAAAGGGAAATTTGTATGAGGTAGTTTTCCTTCGACCCTGATGATTTTCATTAGCTAATTTGATTTAGTATGTCAAAATGGGATATTTGGTGATATTGGATTATTGCTTTCCGATTTATTTGTTCAATTGATTTTTTAAATCATGACATATTTCATTAAAGAACATCAAAACACAGCTCTGTAAATTACCCTGTTGTATTAACCCAATACCTTTACTATAATAATAATTATAATAATAATAACAGCTTTATTTCATGAAGATAGAACATTAAGACATTTTCAAATTAGAATACCTGAATAGTCTTTTTTACAATGTTGCCTTAGCTATTTTGAAAATGATTACTGTAAATGATGAAATGATACAAACATGCGTATAGAGTTTGATTAACAACAAAAACAAGGGGGAAAATTCTCAATATGATATGAGGATAGTAAATCTACGGACAGATACACCACTAGACAACAAAACTTAAGACTGCTTGAAATTCAAAGATATTGCAGACATAAGTTCTTAGTTTTTAAGTTGGAATGCAGAGCAATTCCAACTTAGATTTAACAAAACCGCAAAATGAACACTTGATCTCTTAGATATGAATACACCTCGGGTTACTTCTCATCTCAACTTGCCACGAACAATCAGTTAGTTGTAGCCAAAGACAATAATACGGCACATGTAAAGGATGATATAAAAATGTGTTTAGAAACTTCTAAACATGCTTTAGTTTGCTTTAAATCATTGAAAAATAAGGTAATAATCAGCACAGTAATTTATTTTTTGTGATTCGCTGTCCTGTGTTTGGTAATCACGTGATCTCAAGTGACATGTGGTAGTCATGTGACCATAGATAGGCAATGTTTACAAATATGGCTCAGGTCGCAAATGCATTTTTACAATAATCACGCCGCCTAGTGTTTTAAATCATTCTAGAGTGATTAAGGGGGATCGTAGACATTAAGCAAACGCATTTATTGTGGGATTTACAGATTTTACGAAATAATAATCAAATAGATGTAAAACGAAAGTAGAAGATTATGAAAATTAGAATGTAAACATATCAAATTCCGGTTTCTACTAAATAATAACGCTTTATCATGTCGTTATTTACAAGTTTAAATCAATAAGAACACATCAAACCTTTAACAAGTGTCATCTAGCTTTCAGTTTGGTCCTTTTCACTTCAGATTTTTTATGGTTTTAAAGCCGAATAATGAATAAGGAAATTGCGCGCCTACAGGGCGCTGAAGATAATTTGATACTATCTTCATCATATAACAGGAATCTTTAGGAAAAGGGCAAAATTACCACGTGCAAACAACAATGTTACAATAATGTTAACCTCTTTTTTTTTCTTTTGAATTTTACTCTCAACGCTTTATATATTCTTTTTCATAAATCTAAACCGGTATTTCAAATTGATCACCCTGAAACATGTTTCCGCACATTTACGCAAATTTCCACGTATAACCATAAACTTGTAGTGAAAAATCTACGTGAGTTTAGTATGATCATTACAGAATTGGCCGAGTTGAGGGTCAAATAATCATCCAGGTCATTGATTTCTTACTGTAGAAGCTGTTATTCACTGTTTTCAAGATTCTAAAAGGAGTTCACGTATTACAATTGATCAAAAGGAGAATGTTATGCTTGAAAATTCTAATTTTGCTGTGCGTGACACGAGCTTATTACCCATTCCAACACAATAAAATTTTAGACCAGTCCAAATTCAAAGAAGTAGCAGACGACAATTGTAAGTTGATGAAATATTTAAAATCCATGTCTTTCTGGACAGAAAACATTGTGGATAATGAAGAAATTTCCACAATGTTTTCCAAAGCTTTCATATTGAGGGTCATTTAAAAGCATCATTGTCTGGGAATGGGTTAAGACAATGCTAGTTTTTGATTTCTGTATGTGGATTTATGTTTTTGTGCATTATTCACGCACATATGTACACAAATGGGAATGCTGGTTTAAGTTTAAAGGAGGGTGGCTTACTCGGAAAGTAATAAATGAATTTGAACCGAATTCCACAGTTATGACCCTTTCAGTGCAGTCCATCTTCTCAGTGCTTTCAGTCCTTTGATTGTATTTTGAGGTTGAAAACATGGTGAATAATGGAGAAATTGCTTGTAACATACTTTTCATTTTCAACTATGATTTCCAAAGCTTTTTATAAGGGGCATCAAAAAGTGTTACATTTATTGTGTCAAGTACAATGTACTATTCAATTAAAGATTTAGGATTGCCATCAAGATCCGATTCCTTCTTCCTTCCAAAAAATGGATCAACAGATGCTATAAGTTACACTGGAAGTCTGCTTCAGTGTGATTAAATTCAGTAGGATTATATGAAGGAGTAGGCCAATAGTGAGCCTACTCAAATCCATTTTTCTGGTTTTTCTGAGAAGTGAGTGCTTGGGAGATGTAAAATCAGTGTGGCTAATTCTGTAATCAAGTTCATTTGCTTTATGTCACTCATTTATTACAAAAACCTTTCTGCAAATTTTCAAACAAGCCAAATATTTACATCTGCTTATGTGAGCCTGATTAAATCAGTTGGAAGAACACTTGACTCAAAACCTCAAGGTCACAGAATTGAACCATGGACTAACCAAGCTTATTATTATTTTTTGGATGAGAACTTTCTTCATATTACACAACGCTTTCCAAATTGTTTATCTTGAGGGGCGTCTAAAATAGTCATTAATTTGGGAATGGGTTAAACTGAAAACCTGTGTGGAGATGTTTTACATTGAGCCATTAACGAATCAAGCGGGACTCTCAGAAGTTTCATCCTATATCCTTACACTATCCCTCGTAACAACCAACCATCTTCTAGGAGCCTTGCTTATTTGGGCATGTGGCATGTGCTACGGTAGCAACGATGAATAAACGGAAATACACATTTGATTAGAATCATGGTGAAAACATAAATGCATAGAATGGCTACGCCGACAGAATCATAATAGCTCACAATTTATACTTTTAGTGGTGTCGGGTCAAAAGACCTAGTCTTAGAAAGGCCTGGTTCAAAAAGGACCAGTCCAAAGGACCAGTCCAAAAGGCTCACTATTAAATCTGACCGAAAGGGTCCACTTTGCAGTCTTGACTTTTGAGTATAGCAATTTCTATCTCTTTTGTTTTATTTGTAGACAGATGTTAATTGACTGTATAAGATCTAACTGCTTTTTAATAGTCAAATAGAGAATGGTGGTTCAATGTTATTCCGTTTATTAAGTGTTGAAAGGTGTTAGCATAAAGAAATATAAAGTATGGTTGCTTCTTGAAAAAGTTTTCTTCTCTTCCCAAATAAATTTTCAGTCATCATAACAGTGGTTTGGGAAGGCGATGCTGATAAAATGAAATGCCATTATTCTTCTCTGTGTTGTAGAGTATCATTGATATCTGGGAATTATTTATGCAAGTACATAAAAATATACACATCTTGGATGTGTTTTTTTTTAAACAGTTGAGTAATATACAATTGGATTTACTAGTTATAACCTTAAAATCCTTTTATAAATGTGGGCTTATGTGGACTGGGCCTTTATGGTCGGTTTAGAAAGTGGGCTTTATTGACAATGGGTCTTTTTGTACACTGGGCCTATTTGACCCCCAGTCCTTTTACTTAGTTTGTGCGACTGATCCTTTGTCAAGAAATTTAAGGTGTGGCAGCTTTTGTGTTATGTACGTAAAATTAGAATTGATAAGGATTTATCTCTGCCTAGAAAACTTAGGAATATAACCTCTAAGTCACTATTTTCTAGGTCTTTATGCTCGAGATCTTGCTCGTCTATTTCCATCTTGACTGTTGGTGGGTTTGTTTATGATTCGTAAAACTCACTTTACTGTGAAAAATAGTTAAGGTTGTCTCATGTAAAATATACCGAAGGTAGAAGATGACCAGATCTTAAAAATGAAAAACATGATTTGATTTTACTTTTCACCAATCTCGTATAAATAAATGATCATATGCTTTTAAAAATTTTCCTCGAAAATACGGCTTGTACATATAAAAGCTAGCAGTAACCAAGCTAAACAACATGGCGGACGAATATTGAGTAAAATTTGTCAAAACAAAATAAAAAAAACAAAAAAAAACAACAACAAAAAAAAACACCAGCAGTCTGTATGTTTATCTTTCATTTTACATATGTATACGCCACAGACAACTTTGATTAAAAGATTAGCTGTTTATATGCAAATTATTCTTGCAATAAAGAGGTTGATCATGTGAAAATTTCATTATAGGACCAACTTGAATTATACTGTACAATTTTGCCTATTCGATTCTGGCCAGGTTTATGAACCAAAAAATCGGAGCAGGTGACCGGTCAACTCGGCCCACCGGCAACTCGGCCCATCGTATAACTCGGCACGTCAACTCGGTCCTAATATATGGTACAGTATATAGTGATTAGCTAAATTTCCTAAAAGAAATATAAAGGGGAGAGGGAACTGTTATTTTCATCTGCTTCTTTTTTGTGTGTGTGAATACATCCGACTTATAACAAAATATTCTGGTTAACTACAAGCTGTCAGGAATAATGACATACGTGTAATGATGGTCAATTTGATTTGAAGTGGTTGTAAATTAAAAATTACATTACAAAACAACAACCATTTTAATCGGCCCTGATTCCTAATATTTCAACAATATAATACTATTTCAATAAACGAAAAAAAAATTAATAAGCAAAAAATGATTAAGTTACGGGATAATATTTTTTACAAATGTTTCATTTATTATTCAATATTCTTGCATTATTATATACTATATATTTGGGCCAAGTTGACCGGGCCGAGTGAATCAATGGGCCGAGTTGACTGGTAACCTCGGAGCAAGGGATAGCCATCAGTTAGCTAGGTCAGTTCCAATGAAGAGGGGAAGTATACAGTCCAGTACTGCATACACTGATGGAATCCATCTTTGATAAAAGATATTTATCTACTAGAACAAGTACAGCATAGAGCGACTAAATTAATAGCAGAAATTTCACATTTACCATATCTTGACAGAATTGAAAAACTAAATTGAGATACACTTGAACTTAGAAGACACAGAGGAGATTTGATTGAAACATGCAAAATTCCAAAGGGCAAGGAAGGAATTTCTGGTGAAGCCTTTTTTACTCCATGTACATCAGTTACTGGAGGAAACTCATTAAAAATTAATAAGCCACATTCAACGCTAAACATCAGACAGAACTTCTTCAGTCAAAGAATCATCAATGCATAGAATAGAGTATCGGACAGTGTAATAGCCTTTAAGAAACTTTAAATGGGTTCAAGAATGCCCTGGATTTTCATATTCAAGAAATTCATGGGGTTTCAATGACTTAAGTCCCTTAATCCCCTAGGCCGCAGTTATTGAGTGAGGCTGCAGGTATATTAGAAATCATTTTAACCCTTTCCTGGATAAACATGGGATTTTACGACACTGTGATTTTATACTTGAGAAAACATTGTGGAAAAAGGAGAAATTGCTTATGATAAGCAATTTCTCCTTTTCCCACAATGTTTTCTACCACCTAGGATGGTTTTATTTTGAATTGCATCCAATTTTCATTGTTGTCTGCATCCTCTTTCAATTTAGACCAGTCTAAAATTTCAAAAACCAGGAAAGGGTTAAATTAATTGCACCAGCTGCCAATGGTAATTCACATGTACTTGACACCTGTGAAATTAATGTTGAAACCCTTTTTGGAGTTCTAATCTTACTGAAATTTACTTATTTGCTTATACTTTTTTTAAAATCCTCACGAAATACAATCAAGAAGTACAATGAAATCAAAGAAAATGTTGCTCAAGAAATGTCATGAGTTTTCGTAGATAAAATCAGCACATCTTTTATAATTTGATCCTCTTAGAGCTTTTGAGACTTTCTAAAATTGAATCAAACGACATCTCCCAAACCATTGGGCCAATTTGGATAAAATTTGGCAGAAATGTTCCGCAGGTGGTCCCCTTTAAAATAGTTAAACGAATTGAAATCCATTTAAAACTCAGGCTGCCATGGCAACAAGAGTGAAATTTTAAAATGATCTTTAAAAATCTTCTCCTCCTAACTCAGAAGGCAAAGAGCCTAAATATTTTGCATGAAACTTTAATACATTGACCTCTTTGGATCAAGAACATGGCTTTTATGGTTTGGACAATATTTCATGTATGGTATATAGTGAAAACTTTGATTTTATTTTTCCTCAGAAACCATCAAAGATTTTTGATCAGTTTTAATGGATTAAGCTAATTTCCATAAATAAAATATTTGGTTGTTACTTTGAAGATCTTCTTCTCAGAAACCAACTGCTCAGGAATGATCTTTAGTGACTTTTTATCAGATTCCTTCATAGAACTTTGCTGGGTAAAAGCACGTCGCTATTATTGGTAAGGCTTATTTTCAAATAATTGAGTACATAGTAAAAATTTGAAAAAGATGTTCTCTGAAGCTGGAGGATGGTTTCAACTAATTGAGATGGAATGGTCTGGAATTACTTTCACGATACATAAATTCAGGACGCCAGAAGGATTCAGGCGCTCAAGCTGATCTATTTGTGGAGAATAATGAAATTCTTATTGTCCAGCCTGCTTACCGTGAGCAAGACATAGATGGCACTATAAGTCGGTGTATGTGCGTCCATCCGTCCGTCTGTCCAAATTTGTCCGGACAATTACTCCTACATTTATGGATGGATTTCAAAATAACTTGGAACAGTTAATCTCCATCATGAGTAGATGTGCCATTTGAAAGAATTTTTTTGGAAAGTTTCAAGTTCAAGGTCACAGCTCAAGGTCAAACACTAAAATTGTGCTTGTCTCAAGCATTTCTCCTACAATTATGGATGGATTTCAAAATAAATTGGCACAATTATTCACCATCATGAGAAGATGTGGCATTTGAAAGAATTTTTTGGATAGCTTCAAGTTCAAGGTCACAGCTCAAGGTCAAACACTAAAATTGTGCTTATCTGGAGCATGATACCTACAAAACTTTGCGAGCTAGACGGTAGTTGTCCTGGGACAACCATCTAGTTTACAAGGAGTCTCTTCATTTTCCATAATGTCTTCAGAATCTTCTCTTTCTTTACCACATTCCCAAATGATTAACTGGTCCAAATTGAAAGTTGCAGACAGCAATTGAAAGTTTACCAAATTTTAGATTTTTTAATTTTCTTGGTAGAAAACATTGTGAAAAATGAGGATATTGCTTGTTGATGCAATTTCTTCATTTTCCACAATGTTTCCCAAATTGTTCTCTTGAAGGTTGTCAAAAGGCGTCATTATGTGGGAATAGGTTAAAGTAAAAAGAGGTGGAATTGTGTAGGAATGGGTTGATTGAAATTACTGTCATACTATGAAAGTCTTTTTTGTCGAGCCAGCTTGCCGTGAGCAAGACATAGTTGTCACTATAAAAGGTTGGTGTATGTGCTTTAGTCCGTCCGTCCATCTGAATTTGTCCGCACAGTTTCTCCTACATTTATGGATGGATTTCAAAATTATTCTCCATCATGAGAAGATGTGCCAAATCAAAGAATTTTTGGTCTAGTTCTAATGTCAAGGTCACAGCTCAAAGTCAAACACTAAAATTGTGTTTGTCCAGACAATCACTCCTACATTTATGGATGGATTTCAATATAACTTGGCACAAAAATTCTCTATCATGAGTAAATATGCCATTTGAAAGAATTTTTGGATAGTTTCAAGTTCAAAGTCACAGCTCAAGGTCAATCACTAAAATTGTGTTTGTCCTGAGCATTTCTCCTACAATTATGGAAGGATTTCAAAACAAATTGGCACAATTGTTCTCTGTCATGAGTAGATGTGGCATTTGAAAGAATATTTGGATAGCTTCAAGTTCAAGGCCAAAGCTCAAGGTCAAACACTAAAATTGTGCTTATCTGGAGCATGATACCTACAAAACTTTGTGGGCTTCACAGCAGTTGTCCTGGGACAACCATCTAGAATTGGTTGATTGAAATTACTGTCGTACTATGAAAGCCTTTTTTTTAATTTTACAGATAGACAAAACAGAATGTCACAATCCAAGAGGTCAATCTCCAGAAGTTCAACATCATCTGGTGTTGATAAAAATATATCAAATAGCAATACAGTAGGTTCTAAAAGGTGAGGCAATTGAGAGAATAAAAAGTCAATTGACCAATCATATCATTCACTTAGACCTGACATCATTTACTACCAGCCTATTCAAGATACAATGCTCATATTTGGCATGATGATACATCTCCATCAAGTCAACAACACTTTTCATAGTAAAGTCCTGTTGCAGGGGCATTGTGTTTCACAAACACATCTTGTTGGACTTAGAAATTCTTCTTTGACTTAAAATTTCAATTGAAAGATTTTTCATCTCTATTACTACTTAGATATTATGTCTAATGTTGAAAATGAATTGCTCTTAGTATCCAGCACTCAGAATAGTCAAGCATTGCTGTCCTCTGACAGCTCTTATTATATTTTGTCTTTGACCACATACATTTGTTATATAAAATTATAATATCTTTTATCACCCCAGCTTAACTGCCATGTAGGAGGTCAATGGATCTGGCAATCAATCTGTCAACTGATTGAAATCAATTAGAAGAACTCTCTTTCTTTTTTCAATTTATAGGTTGGTTTGTCATACTGGTCTAAGGCTGGTAGTTTTGTTAAAAAAAGAAATACATTTCTTCTGGCATTACTGCTCTGTTGATTGCTCTGAAAATTACCTTATTTGTGGTTTCTACGATGTATTATGTCATTGGCTTTTGCGAGCAATTCAGCAGTTATCAAGGTTACCCAAAGACTAACAACCTCATGCAGGAGATTCTGATATTTCAAAGTAAGGCATATGGAGTAAATTACAACTAATTGAATTTATCGCGAAGTGAATTTAGCAGATTTAACATGAAAAAAAGATATTTTTTGTGGGGAAAAAGCCAATAATAGTTATCAGAAAAGCAGATAATTTTTCCTACAGCAAAAATTGGTTCAAGAGCTGCTTTAACCTATTCCCATACAGTGATGCTTTTTGACACCCGTCTAGATGCCATTCAAGAAAAAAAGCTTTGTAAAACATTTTGGAAATTGTACAAATTGGTTGTATCAAGCAATTTATTTATTATCCACAATGTTTTCTATCTAAAAAGACGAAAAATTCTAAAATTCAGTCAACTTGAAATTTTCGTCTGCAGTTTCTTTCAATTTGGACCAGTCCAAAATTTTGTTGTGTTAGAATGGGTTAATCCTTTCCCACACAGTGATGCTTTTTGATGCCCAAACATTGTGCAAAATGAAGAAATTGCTTGCATCAAGCAATTTCTTCATTTTGCACAATGTTTTCTATACAGAAATTTGAAAAAATCTTAAAGATCATAAACTTAAAATGATCATATGCAACTTCTTTCAATTTAGACCAGTCTAAATTTTTGTCGTCTGGTAATGAGTTGAAATACTTTACACCGGGGTGAGAGCAACTAATCTAGGCATTTTTTATATATGTATGTTAAGAAAACATAGTGAAGATCCTAGTAAGATTGTGCAAAATAAGAAAAAAAAATTCTATTAATTTGAGCTGAGTTTAAACAAAGATAAGTTTAATAAGGGTTTTTGTTTTCTATTTCAGAAATAATGCAAACCAAAAAGAAAATAAAATGTCCTCACTTCAAGATCAGGTAGTTTTACATTCTTTCAAGAAAAAATTGACCACTTATTTAACCTATTTCCACACAATACGGCCTTTAGTAAATATTGTGGAAAATGAAGAAACTGCTTGTAACATTATCCACATTGTTTTCTAACTAAAAGAACCAAAGGTTTTTAAGATATCATTCACTCAAAATTATTAGCTGCAACATGATTGAATTAGGATCAGTCAAATTTTGTCATCTGATAATGGGTTAAATGCTCACACTTCTTCACTGAACATTTTCTTTCATCCTCAATAAGTCAGCTAAATAAAAAAAGATATTTTTTATAGACATCAATCCAAAATAATCACCTTTGTACCACTGGTAACTGGCCTAAAATGGAAAAAAAATACCCCCCTCCCCTAAAAAAAAGAATTGGTGTGTCCAGGGTGTGTTAAAACTGATGAAATATTGCTAACACAAATAGATATATTCATTCAATATGAAAATAGCAAACAAGATTTATGATGACGGGCATCCTATTGCTACAAGCAATTTCTTCATTTTACACAATATTTTTCCAATAGCTTTTCTTGAGGGGCATCAAAAAGCCTTACTGGGAATTGGTTAATTTGTCTAAGGAAACTGTCTGTACATTTCTCCATACCTGGCTGATCTGAGTCTATACTTGGCATGTATGTGTAACTGCTATATATGATAAATACGAGGTCAAGATTTAAATTCATGTTACAGTAAAATTAGCCTTAAACCACCCTCACTCGTACCTAGAATAAAGATTGGTTTTCAAGGGGATCAGATTATCAAGGGGTGAAGAAAAGACCTGACGAAACTTGTTTCATTGTAAACAGATAGCATTTGCAATCACATACTAGAGTTTAAAAAAAAACATGATGTTCATAAATTAAAAAGAAACACCTCAATTTAAATTTTATATGTCAACAAATTGACTGCTGAGTCATGTTTAATAACTCTTCTACCCCATCTAGAAAATGTTGATGTTAATTAATCCATTCCCAAACAACAAAATTTTGAGCTGGTCCAAATGGAAGAAGTTGCAGATGACATTTCAAAATGTGTTTAGGATGAAAAATGATAAAAAAAAAACATTGTGGGGAAAAGAGGAAAAACTTGTTGCAATTATTTCTCCTTTTCCCTCAATAGTTTCCTCAGTATTAGTTTACATGGGCGTCAAAAGGCAATATTAAGTGGTAATGAGTTAAGGCAAAATTCCTGATTTCTAAAAGAATTCATTTTTGTAGGCAGGGATTGGATTAAAAGAAGGTCTTGTTTGTAAGATTAAACCTTGTCCTACTGAATATTTATCCACTATAATTTTTAAACATTGACATAATTCGATCGCTGCTATGTCCAAAGATTTTCCTCATATCAACAAGAACAGGCAGGTAGTGTAGCCTAAGATCAGACTGCACATCTATGCAGGCTGATCTTAGTCTATACACTTGCTAAAGCCATTGTCAAGGCAGGAATAAAGGGGGATGAGCATGAAAAGGGTTAAGCTGAGGGCAGATGCATTTTTGTTTAACGAATACAAGTCTATTTCTGTTGTTTCTATTTTTTACAGAAAAACTCCACTGCATATAGGGTACTTGGTCAAGACAGTAAGTACGGTGCTTAAGGTTTTATAATTTGTCATAGGAAATAGAAACAATTTAACACATATCCATGCAATTCCACATTTCGATGTTTCAAAGAAAAAAAAAATGTGGGGAAAGGAGAAATTTCATGGTACATAAGATTCATTTATTTCTAGCAATGTTTTTTATCCTATATGCACTTGGGGACTGAAAATTTGTCAGAAAGTAAGAAGTTCATTGTGACAAGCACTTTCTTTACTTTCAACAATGTTTTCCTAAGCTTTTTTCTTGAGAGGTGCTGGAATAGGTAAACAAGAAATAGCTTAATACAAATTCTACTTAAACTGATAGTGAAGTTTCAGAATGGCATGAAATTAAAGTTTTTTGCGGACATCCGATTGGAATAAAAGAATTCTTTTTCACATTTTTTCTTATTTTTTCAAAATCATTACAATATTTTTTTGCCATCCCACAATGTTTTCCAAAGCCTTCTGAAATAACCTCATCTTAAGAGTTTTGAAAAAGATAGATAACACATTCCTACAAAATGACATTTTTTGATGTCCCTTAACAAAACAATTGGGAAAACATTGTGTTAAATGAAGAAATTGCTTGCAACAAGCAAATTTTTCTTCTACCACAATGTGTTCTACCCTGAAACTTGATAACATCTAAAATTTCATAAACTTTTGATTGTCGTCTGCCACTCCTTTCAATTTGGATCAGTCTAAAATCTGTCATCTGGTAATGGCTTATTGAATATATTTTGTATTTTCTTTTGAATCTAATTTGAAAAGTTTTAAAATTTTGTTATGTGGTAATTGATCGATTTCTTTACCTAAATTTATAGGAGAGATGACTGAGGCAGAATTATGGGATGCAAAAAGTCTGGCTTCAGATAGATACACTCCTTCATCTAGTCGGTATGTGTGAGCTGTCAATTGACCAATTACTTGCAACACCCACTGTCCTCCGACAGGAAGTTTGACCTATATTAAATTGT
Source organism: Fragum fragum (assembly GCA_946902895.1). Lineage (NCBI taxonomy): Eukaryota > Metazoa > Mollusca > Bivalvia > Cardiida > Cardiidae > Fragum > Fragum fragum. Next base: position 30,195,970 of record OX336372.1, read on the forward strand.
GTTATTTCGTAAACGTGATTTATGGCCAGTAACATGTAGCAAAAAAGAAAAAAAGCTTGTTTACCAACTTAAAGGTTGTAACTACAGCATGAATGAGCTTTAGTGACAATGTTTAGGTCCCCAAACCAAGAAAAATGCTAAGACCCAAGGTCTTTCTCTATGCTGTCTTTATCAGGCGTTGACATTAACACAGAAAACAGAAATCCACACTAGCAAGGGAAGTAACTCTAATTGCATTTTGGGGAGAATAATGGACCTTTATCAAGTTAAATTTCTCATTCACCATTTAGCACTTGACATCCAAACATCAGCAATCCACTTGCCATGCTCTATTGAAGAGGACTGGTAGAAGCTCTAACTTATTGGTCTTTCAATTTTCATAAGCCCCTCAAAGACGGGACGTATTATGGGATCACCTGTGGCGTCCGGGCCTCCGGCGTCCGGTTGTCCGGGCGGTGTCCACTTCTTTGTCCGGAGCATAACTCTATCACAGTAAGTCAGATTGACTTTAAACTTGGCAATTATATTCTTCTCATCAATACAGAGTGCAGTGCTCAATAACCATAACTCTACCTGGCCTATTTTTTGAGTTATTTCCCTTTGATGTTTTTCATACTTGAATCTTGTCGGGCGAATATCTCTAAAAGTATTATAGCTAGGATCATGAAACTTCGTGGGTGTATAGATCTCACCAAGAGGGAGTGCAGTGCACAAGAACCATTGCTCTACCTGGTCTATTTTTTTAGTTATTGCCCTTTGTTGTTTTTCATACTTGAATCTTGTCCAGAGTATATCTCTAAAAGTATAATAGCTAGAGTCATGAATTTTCATGGATGGATAGAGCTCATCAAGTAGAAGTGCAGTGTACAAGAACCATAAATCTACCTAGCCTATTTTTTGAGTTATTGCCCTTTTATGTTCATACTTGAATCTTGTCCTGAGTATATCTCTAAAAGTATTATTGCTAGGATCATGAAATTACATGGGTGTATAGATCTCACCAAGGGGGAGTGCAGTGCACAAGAACCATAACTCTACCTGCCCTTTTTTTTTTAATTATTGCCCTTTGTTGTTTTTCATACTTGAATCTTGTTCGGAGTATATCTCTTAAAGTATAATAGCTAGAATCATGAAATTTCATGGATGGATAGAGCTCACCAAGTGGGAGTGCAGTGTACAAGAACCATAACTGTACCTAGCCTATCTTTTGAGTTATTGCCCTTGTTGTTTTTCATACTTGAGTCTTGTCCTGAGTATATCTCTAAAAGTATTATAGCTAGGATCATGAAACTTCATTGGTGTATAGATCTCACCAAGTGAGAGTGCAGTGCACAAGAACCATAACTCTAGATGACCTATTTTTTGAGTTATTGCCCTTTGTTGTTTTCATACTTGAATCTTGTCCTGAGTATAGCTCTAAAAGTATTATAGCTAAAAGAATTAAATTTCATGGATGGATAGAGTTCACCAAATGGGAGCGCAGTGTACAAGAACCATAACTCTACCTAGCCTATTTTTTGAGTTATTGCCCTTTGTTGTTTTTCATACTTGAATCTTGTCCAGAGTATATCTCTAAAAGTAAAATAGCGAGAATCATGAAATTTCATGGATAGATAGAGCTTACCTAGTGGGAGTGCAGTGTACAAGAACTATTACTCTACCTAACGTATATTTTGAGTTATTGCCCTTTGTTGTTTTTCATACTTGAATCTTGTCTTGAGTATTTCTCTAAAAGTATAATGCCTAGGATCATGAAATTTCATGGATGGATAGAGTTTACCATCTGGGAGCGCAGTGCACAAGAGCCATAACTCTACCCAGCCTACTTTTTGAGTTATTGCCCTTTGTTGTTTTTCATACTTGAATCTTTATCTGAGTATAGCTCTAAAAGTATGATAGCTAGAATCATGAAATTTCATGGATGGATAGAGTTTACCATCTGGGAGCGCAGTGTACAAGAATCATAACTCTACCTAGCCTATTTTTTGAGTTATTGCCCTTTGTTGTTTTTCATACTTGAATCTTGTCTGGAGTATATCTCTAAAAGTATAATTGCTAGAATCATGAAATTTCATGGATGGATAGAGATCACCAAGTGGGAGTGCAGTGTACAAGAACCATAACTGTACCTAGCGTATATTTTGAGTTATTGTCCTTTGTTGTTTTTCATACTTTGTTTGACAAAAAAATATTCATTCAAAATAACCTCAGTTCTATTCAAACGCCCAGTTAATATCAAGCAGTATGACGGGCGTATCTTGTGACAATTTGACACCTTGTTTACATTGCTTAACCCATTCCCACACAACAAAATTTTAGACGGTCAAAATTTAAATTTTGTTGCAGATGACAAATTTTGGTTGATGAAAGTTCAGATCTTTTTAACTATTGGGTTAGAAAACTTGTGGATAATGAAGAAACTACTTGTACAAAGCAATTTCTTCATTGTCCACAGTGTTTTTGAAGGCTATTCCTCTTAAAGGTGCCGAAAAGCATCATTGTATTAGAATGGGTTGATTGATTATCAGATTGCAGGTCCAAATTGAAAGTAGTGGCAGACATGAAAAAGAAAATCTTTACAGAGTAGAAAACATGTGTGAAATGGAGAAACTGCTTAGGGATTAATTTCTCCTCATCCATGGACATCAAAACTAGTAGTCTGGTAATAGATTAAACAAAAGTATACTGTTGGACTTGTAATTATTCAAGAGGTCCTAATCAAATCAGAACCAAGTCAGAATTAATCAGTCTTGCTGAAATGTTAATAAATTACCATGGATTAATCCTTACCTGTCCTATCCCTGGTTTTCACTTCCCTGTGATTTTATGATTGTGTAACAAGCAATTTCTTCTTTTTCAAAAATATTTTCTACCCTACTGGATGGTAATTTTCAAATTTAATTCACGTTATATTTCTGTCTATAAAATCTTCGAATTTGGACAGGTCTAAAGTTTTGCAAAACAGGAAAGGGTTAATGATTACACCTGTTGATGGTCATATTGATGTTATCTAGTTTAATTTTTAATATTGATTCAACCACAGTCCTGCTCAAAGTCAAGGTTTTAGACCAAAGTTTAGGTATATTTCATTGAAACTGCATCACTTGTTCATAGCAAATATCTTGATAATATTGAGGCCCAGTATAAATTTAATTTCAATTAAAAATTTGGCCACTTTTCAATTCTCTGGACGTCAAAATAGACAAATTACTGGCCCTTACCTCTGACCTACATCACAGCTCTTCGACTAAAATATCAAACAGCGTCAGTTTCCATAATGTATGGCCAGGGGGAAAATATTGAATTGCAACTCAAACATCATGACTACAGCTTTAGAAAGTATTTTTAAACAAACAAAAACGCTGACATAAATGTCTTCCAGACTAAATGATATGACAGATCAATTGTTTTTTTTATTGACAGAAGTGTATAAACTTCCCCAGAATGATGTCCATCATAAGAATTCTGACATAATTTTGAAACTTGTTGTAAATTCTCTTTCCTCTGTTCACTTCGAACTCTTGTATGAAGTTTTGTTATAATATTTCATTCTATTTCAACTATGATTGTACATTTTTTTCATTTTTAACAGTTCATCATTTGGATCTCGTCCAGTCTCAAACATGTCGAAGAGAACACCCACACCATCCAAACAAATCTCATTACAAGCTGTAAGGAGAAAAGAGGAAATGTGAGTTATATCAAACTACTACTCGCTACCAAAATTTAGACTAGTCCATATTGTTTGGTTTTTTTCTTCTAATTTTCCCCAGCACTTTTAGCTTAGTGATGGCACCTGCATTGATGCTCATGATGCTATGTAATGGCAAAGGGGAATCTTTAGGGGATATAGTGTTACCTCTGTCAGTGTGTGTGTGTGTACCTTGGTGTGTTTGTTTCCAGTTCTTGACAAGAGCGTATTTTCCATATTAATCAATGGATTTCAATTAACTTGGCACAGCTGTTCCCCTTGAAGAGTACTAGTGTTATGCCTAAAATCTTGTTTGATAATCCAAAGTTCAAGGTCACAACTGAAGTATGTTACAAGCAATTATGCAGTGATATAAATGTCTGACACATTTCTAGTTTTAGTAATGAATTTGAAACAAAGTAAGATGCAATTCTCCTGTCACACCTATTCTACATCAAATTATAAAGTACATTTTAACTTTATCATTGTCTGGCTGAATGAAATAACAAGGAGTTTATACTCTGATCAAATTGCATAGATCAGTCTATGCATGTTGGTTTTCCTCTATAGTGCATGCTAATGTTGATTTTTTTCATGTCATGTGTTGCATAATTCAACCATTACCAGACAAAAAATATAACTGGTCTAACAGACAGAAGTTGCAGACAATATTATTCTTTTAAAGTTCAAAAATGCAATTTGGTAATGTGTGAAGAGTTTACAACTGATGTACCAATATGAAATAAGGTCATGAATGACATACCATGTTACACTAGTATTTAGACTTCAAGGGATACATTTGCCTTTTGGACACTTTATTGATACAAGAAAGCTGATTGCTAAGTATGATTTAATACTTTTTGTCTTTCAGAGAGGAACCCCTAGAGCCCATAGATTGGAATGATTTCAACAGAGCTATCAGTCAGAATGAGACCAGGTAATGCACAAAGTAAATATACAATGTATCATGCAACCATTTTCAAGGTTTTATTACACTATTAGTAGTTTCACACAATTTAAGTTAGCATCTTGGGCATGAAGAATCCAAGAACTCAAAAAGACGCCAATAAGCTGATTTCTTAACATCATGAATTTAAGCTACTTACAGAAAGCAAACAGAGCTATTTCTGTGGTGCTGCTTTTGTTTTCCATGTTTAAGTTAGTGTATAAACTTTTTCTTTAAACACTCCAAGAAACTAGAGATGAGATCTACTAGGGGATGTTCCTTACCTGGTCCTCTTTCAGATTTTAAGAATTAAGGTGGAAGGTGTTTCCCATGGCTACCACAAGAGAATATCTTTATAAAAATCTTTTTACATTTGACTGTTCTTTTGCAGGAATATTCCTAGGTTAAAAGATTCCCCAAGTACCTTTAAATAACTTCGATTCATATAAAAATACTGCTTGTCATGGGCAGAACTTATTTGCTATAAATGGTAAATAGTCAAATCTTTAAAAAATATTTTCTTTTCAAACCAATGAATGAGTTTCATTTGTGGCTTTGCAAAAATATCCCTTTTGGAAAAAAAGTCTTTCGAAATCTTGAAAATAATCTTATCTTTAGATAAACACAACTTTAATGGGCAGCACTTATATCACAGGTAAAAGATAAATAGTAAAAATTGAAATCTTGAAAAAAACACCTCTTCTCTCAAACAGATTATTACATTCTAATTATACTTTGCAAGAAGGAATTTGAAACTTTACCTCATTCCTTGATTTAATTTGAAATGGTAAAAAAATACTGCTTTTTATGTGGGGCTTATTTTCTAAATATGATGTACTGTGTTACCTTCAAAATCTTATTCCCTCTAACCGCTCATTGAAATTTCTTTGTGTTTGTTTGAATGGTCATCATCCAAAATACTTCAAAGAATTACTCTAAGAGTGACTCCTATGTTGAGGGATTTTAGGTCTTTTTTTGTATTAATAAAGGGATATCTTTAAAGATCTTCTTCTTAAAAACCAATTACATGTATTCTAAATTTTGCATTCAGCACTGCTGTACGATCATCTACCAAAATACTTAAAAGTATTTCTCTACTTTTGAAAAATGCCTTATTTTTTTCATTCAGGATATTGTTTAAGAGAGAGAAAGAAAGTCACAGAATTCTGTTGTCACTTAGGTCCCTTTGTTGCTTATGTTAAATTACATAACATTCTTAATAATGTTCTATTAAGTTCTGTTGGAGTATATGTACTGGCAGGGGAGTGTGTGTGTGTGTGAGTGTGGGGGTGATCTAACACTAAGAAAACAGGAATAACTTAGTTAATTCAATAGTTTATAATTAATTTGAATATTGTTGGTTTTACAGTGTTTATTTTTTGCACATATGAGGTCGCTTTTAGATTGACAGGTGAAAGTAAAATGAGTTTGGAGGACTAGAAACAAATTATTCATTAGATAAAATTATATAGTAGGATTTAAAATAAAATTCTTTGTTTGCTCAAACTGCTTATTGTTAGTTGTGTTGATAATTTTGATTTATTACATCAAAATTGATTAATTACCTTGGAACTCTTCTGTCTTTTTGGAAATGTGTTACTTTATTTACCGTAATTTGACCATATATTCAGACACTCTAAGAATTCGGACACCATTATTTATTTCACGAAATAATTAATTTTGTGCCTCTAATTTCGGACAAATGGTGTCTGGAATTTATCTATAAATTCGGACACCGAATTTACGAATATAAAATATCAGGTTAACAAATGAAGGTGAAGGTGATGCAATTAAAATATCACGCTTGGTTTCTCTCTCTGATTTCTTAATTTTCTATCCCCGACAGGACCTCCTCTGAAAGGATGGCTACGATTAACATGTGCAATCCTATGAAATTAGTTAAATTGACCTGAACCTACTTTCGATTTTACTACACTTTCCTCGTATCTCGAGCTCACCGAGGGTATTGTCATCGGCTGTATCAAATCAAGAAAAAAATGCAATGATATGCTTTGAAAAGAATCAGTCGTAGCTACGACGTTTTCCCTAAATACGGAAAATGCGAGAATTTTAATTGTTAATTTGTCACAAAATTATTAACTTCTCATCCAATATATAATATTGGTAGATTCAAATAAATTACCTTTTTTTTATCCCCGCTTCTTTTAATAATCCGAAAATTTAATCTCATACTGTTCAATAAGACACATGTAACAGGTCTCGTTCGACAAATATAAAGTAAAGGTTTTCGGGTACAGTTTATTTTACTACGAGGGAGGAAAGGTGATCAAAGGCGCCGCCGCCAGATGTTCAGCTATATATGGAAGAGTTTCCGGAGTTGGCACGTGCCAGACGTGTACCCTGTGAGAATTCTTGGTGACCAAATTTTTACCCTTGTCATTATGCTGAAAGTTTACATGGTTTAATCGACTGTCTGAATACTCTTCAAACATTACGGATATACTTTAAAAAAAAAGATTTTTTTCTCACAGGTAGGCCACCACATTTACTTTAAATTTGCGGGCAATATTACACGATGATTTAGTTGAAGCAGATCAGAGAAAAACTGTCGTAATTAACCGATGCCGTGATTTTATTCTGACAAATTACTTCTTATCTCTTCGTGACTTTAATACATGAACAATTAAAATGCGAAGATTTTGATAAGCTCCTTATTAATATCCCTTTTTTTTTCAATTCAACCGACGATGATTGTATATAAATGACAGAAAAAGAATTTACCATCCTCTCAAAATCTTACTTTGACTACCGAAACATCGTAACATTTTGCCTGAACATGCTGCAGTTACGATCTTGTCGTATTCTTACGGTGATATGTGTGATTCTATCAAGAAAAAAAAATTTTAGAAATGTAAATCGTTTATTAAGGTTTTTAATCAGTTAATGATCATTAATTTCACGTCGTCTTCGCCGGTATCTTGAAACTATCTGAAAAAAATAAAATAATAATAAATTAACTTACGAACGTAATGTGTAACACATATCAAGTTTATTTACTGTTGAAATGAATTCAGTGTCTGAGCAAAACAGTTAGTGACTTATGAAAATCGGCAATGGCTGTTCCCGGCTGCACGACAATTTATCTATAAATTCGGACACTGGCTTGAGTAATTATCTATGTATTCGGACATGAAAAAAAATAATTATTTAATTGTGTCCGAATATATGGACAAATTACGGTACTATGCCGTGTCATTTGGTACATAGGCAAACATGAATAGAAGGAAATCTTTAAAAGAACTTCCTCCCAAACCTACAAATATGACGCTTTGAAATTTTATATGAAGCATTACAGTATAGTCTTCTATCAAAATACTTTTTAGAATTAATCTTCTGTAGAATTAGCACTCTGATATAAGATCATAGATTTACTGGGAAATAATGATGGGAATCTTTGAAAATCTTCTCCTCCAAAACTAATTAACCTCAAGCTTTGAAATTTTTCCTGAAGCATTGCTGTATGATCATTATCCAAAGTACTTCAAAATAAACTTTTCTCTGCAAGTAAGCCCAATGTAGTGGGATATCAGATTTCACATAGGAATTAGGAAGGAAATCTTGGAGAATCTTCTCCTCAAAAATCAATGAATCTTGGAATATTCTTGTTTTTGGCAAGAGGTACAGACAACGATCATTCTTGTTTTGGCAGGAGGTATAGATAAAGATAAGGCTGCACAAATATGCAGTCTGATCTTAGTCTACACCACCTGTTGATTCCTTTTTAATCAGAGTTGTTTAAGAAAAATTACTTTCAAATAAATATTGGAAAATAATTATTACTTTCAGAGCTTTCATCCATTTGATTGTTCTTTAATTTTGAAAAGGATTTTATTCAGCATGACAGGGGTTAAATGAAAAGAAAACCTATTGCTGTAAGGCAATCTTTATCTTAAATTGTAAGACTCTCAGCTTTAAAAAATTGCAGGTAGTATGGTCCTCTGTTGTTCAAATTATTTCCTTAAAATCAGATGAAGCCCTAATTTGTTGGATCAGGAATTCAATTAAAGGGAGAAAATCTTAAAGATTCTTCTGATCCAAAATAAACATGTATAAGCCTAGATCTTCCATACTTTGTGTGTAGATAGGTCTAATGGTGGACAAGATATTTGAATTACCACTCTTAGATCAAAATGAGCTTTTCTTAGATTTTACAAAAACATGTAAGAAGGAAAATGTTTAAATTTCTTCTATTCTCCCTCAACATTTTTTATTTCCAAAATTTTGCTCTTAATATTGTCATGTTGTGGTCTGTCTCAACGATTTAAAACAATAATAAGGGTAAAGGTCCTATTGTAATCATTCATTCAGTAATTCCTTATTATAAAACAGTACAGTCTAAAGACTAGTCCACATCGTCATCATAATGTATGTTTTCTCTGACTTTACTGATTAATATTTCATTGATTCAATGAAGAGATTTGATGTGCAAAATTGCTTTCGACTTTCAACTTTTAAGATGTTGTCAACTAGTAATTTGATGTTCAAAACTTTTTAGGATACCAACTCCACCTCCTGACTCAGACAGTGATTCTGACGTTTCATCACCCAGACAGACAGCTATGTCAGAGGAAGCTCGACAAGCCCTTGTAGAACAAAGAGCTAAAGATTTAACATCCGCACTCAGTACATGCAGAATCGACAATCAGGAATTAGACCTGTCAAAGAAATTAGATGAAATAGAAACAGAGAGAGAAAGACAAAGAGAGAAAATTGATGGAGAAGAGAAAGCCAGAACAAACAATAATGATAGTTATGTGAATCAAAATGAGAGTGGTAGAAATGTGTTCTCATTGGGTAATGATAGGGTTAATAAAACAGTAACTGATGCTACTGAAGCTGATGATATATTAGTGGTTAAAAGGAAAGGGGAAAATGTTATAGGGAAACATGCAATGGATAAAGTGAAAGACACAGCTATCAGTTCAGGTAACTCTCTTAATTTTTGTCCTACTAAACATTACTTAAATGACAGGCAGATTAGCCTGCATCTACATCTGACCTTTACAAGTTGCCACCTATAGTAACCTAGAGATTTCACAAATATCAAAGTTTTTGCACAATTACAACAACATTAACAATGATGAAAATATCAATGCTATATTTATAACTATTTTTTTTTTCTCCAAAAAAGTAATACCAGATAAAGCAGAAAACATTTCAAGAAAAAGAGAAACTGCTTGTTTGCAAGCAATTAGTTCATTTCTTATAATGTTTTCTTCATAATTTCTTAATTGTCACAACAACAAGTGGGATTTTGTGGTAGTGTATTAATAATTAGTTATCACCTATAAGGAATATTATGTTGTAGTTGTAATACAAAACTGTGTATCAGATTTGAGCTGTGTAGGAAAATGGGGGTTTTCATGAGGTTGAGTGAAATATCAAATTTTCCTACACTGCAAGAGTCCAATGCATGGTTGTGTATCATTGCTACATCATAGTTTTCCATTGATCATATATCAACAAATTTTGCCTGTAAAAGATTAAAGAAGCTAAAAACATTTGTCCAAAATCAGCCCTTTTTTAAATATCATAATAACATTATTCTTGGTGTTATGTTATTTTGCTAGGAAAAGGATGTCATCCAACCTTAACAATTTTTTTTGTTGAGTCCCATTTTGTCTGCATGGAGTGCTATTCTGTTTTTCCCACAACATAAGTGTAATAGAAAATGAAGTGCACTTTTACTTACTCTTGACTCTTTATCTTTTTCCTGTTCAATCCCTGGTTTTTATGTCCCAGTGTTATTATACTTGAGTAAACATTGTGGAAAAAGAAGAAATTGCTTGTAACAAGCAATTTCTTCTTTTTACACAATGTTTTCTACCCTATTGAATGATTATTTTACCAATAAAATCATCTTTAAATTGTCGTCTGCAAAACCTTTAAACTTAGACAGGTCTAAAAATTTTGCAAAACAGGGAAAGGTTATGAAAGTATTTGAATGTATCTTCTAACTAAATATCTCAATGACAGAATGTTTTTTTTTGTTTAACAAGAAATTGGGTATAAAATATCAAAATGAAATATTTTCTATATTCAGCTTTTAATTCTTGTCATGCATAAAACATGGCTTTTATGGTCTTGGCCTATGTCCATATATGGTATATAGTGTAAAGAGTTTTTTTTTTTTTTTAAATGTTAATACCTTTTCATCTGACTAAGTAGATGAATTGACTTTTGTAAAACAATGAAAAGTTTGAAATATCAAAAGATTTCATTGACAGAATAGCAAGTTCTCTTTATTCTTAGGTAGTTCATCTCTCCTAAAGACAATGATAAAAAGGCTACTGGATCTTGAAAAATGTGAAAGCTAAATCTATCAAATCTTATTTGCAGGATCAAACTTGGAAGAGAAGTCTGTAGATTCTGAAAGGTAGGGAAAACATTGCTACATTTTTCTCAATATGTATATTTCTTTTAATGTTTGCTAATTAGCTCCACTTATTGAAAGACAGGGGGCTTTGTCATGGTGGTGTGGCTGTTTTGTTTCCATTCATTTGTGCATCCATCTATAAACTTTTTATAATTCCTTTAACCCAATACCAATCAGTAACATTTTAGACTTGTCCAAATTGAATGGAGTTGCAGACAACAATTATCTAACAGATAGTATACGTAGTAAGAAATTTCTTATGAGAAGAAAATTCATATTCTCTCTCAACAAACAAACATTAAAAAAAAAATTTCATCGTTGAAATAGATATGATTGTAATCTTAAAATTTTCATAGTGGTGAACAAAGTGCAGTGTTAGCACATAGGACTCCTAATCATGGAGGTCAATCCCTGGCTGCTACGAGTATTCTTTCTGATAAATGGATAATAATTTAATTGTTAGTTTCGTCTATCATAAATGAGCGATCTGATTGGTGGAAAAATTTAATTGATACCTCCATGAACAAAACTTTGAGCCAGCAGCCATTATATATGCTTCCGCACAAAATAGTTCCATACAAAGAGGTATCAAAATTTGTTAAGTTGTTGCATTTTTCGCTCGATGCTATTATATTATAAGAAATGAAGAGAATATTTTTTGTTTTCAAGGAGGTATGAACCGAAAAACCTAATCACACAATGTATGAATCCGCTTCGCGTATTCATACAGTGTGATTAGTTTTTTGGTTCATACCTCCATGAAAACAAAAAATATTCTCTTCATTTCTTAAATGGAAAACTTAAGTGGTATGACCAGCTTGAGGCTCAGATAGGATAGAGTGGTAGTACTGGTGTAAGAAATACCAGAAATCCATGGTCAGGTGCTCCGGCTATACGTATGATATATGCAATATGTATGATATTTCATTACAAATCTCCACAGTGGTTCTTGATCATGAGTAGATGTGCCATCTGAAACAAATTTTCCAATAGCTCAGGGGTCAAGGTCACAGCTTAAGGTAAAATAATCAAAGGGCTAAATTTTTTTCATTTTTCTAGGTCATTATTTACTATTGAAGTGGCATGTTATTTTCCAAAATATCATTTACTTTCTCCTTTAGAAACTGTACAGACTTCTTATTTTGCCATGCTTTATAAGATTTAAGGCAAATTGCATTTCACTAGTTAATCTGTAATAATAACTTTTACATTGGTCAAGGTCAAATTGTCAAGGTCATTACTTTTCAAACATACAGTGCACAAAAACCATAACTCTACCTAGCTTATTTTTTTAGTTTTCCCCCTTTTTTGTTTTTCATACTTGGATTTTGTCCGGAGCATATCTCTGAAAGTATATTAGCTATGATCATGAAACTTTATGGGTCGGTAGATATCATCAAGGGGATGTGCAGTGCACAAGAACCATAACTCTACCTTGCCTATCTTTTTTAGTTATTCCCCTTTGTTATTTTTTTTACTTGGATTTTGTCAGGAGCATATTTCTGAAAGTATAATAGCTATGATCATGAAACATTATGGGTGGATAGAAATCATCAAGGGGAAGTGCAGTCTACAAGAACTGTAACTCTTCTTTGCCTCTTTTTTGAGTTATTCCCCTTTGTTGTTTTCATACTTGGATTTTGTTTCGAGCATATCTCTGAAAGTATAACAGCTATCATCATGAAACTTTATGGGTGGATAGATATCATAAAGGAACACATCTTTTTTTCAAATCTCTTCTAATGTAACAGCCTATGATTTTCAAAACCTCATGATAACAAGAAAAAACACCACAACCATAAGTTATCATTGTGAATTGTTACCCTTTCTTGAATTTAGCCTTAAATTTGAATCCCCTTCCCCAGTCAATATCCAGCAGTGTGATGGGCCTGTCTTGTGACAATTTGCCACCTTGTTCATTGATAACTTTGATGGTCAAGGTAAAATATTTAACCCTTTACCATAAAATAATATTGTATTTTAATAGAATCAGGCCTATGAAGCCAAACAGATTCCTTCAATGTTTGTCAAACTTCCAAATTTCTTCTGAACTGAACTCTCAAACTATATAAATTTGCTTTCAATAAGAAGTTTTTTGTCTAATAATGGCATACAGTTTTGTGACAAAGTCTTATTCAGGGAGCATAATCTGTCTCCAACGGCTCTTGTTGATTTTAGTGGTAAAAAAGATGAAGCATCAGCCAACACAGAGGACACCTCAAGTGATGAGGAAACTGATGATGAAGATCTCATAGGGGAAAAGGGAAAAGCTCCAAATGCTCTTCTTATGGAGGTAAAATGACTTAAATCAGCTTGGATATAGGAACAGATGCCCCTTTGCGGGCTAGGGGCATATCGAAACAGTGCTACAATTTTCAAATGTGCAATTATTCTATTGAATGTAAACTGTGAGGATATTTTCATATGTGTGAGTGAGTTGATATTTTTTTTGTAGGGAGGGGGAAGAATTGTAGTTAAAAGAGAAATTGTTTGTTACAAGGAATTTTTTCAATAACCACATCATTGCCTTGAATATCATATCATGGATTCACATAAACATTCGGTATCTGTAGAAATAGTTCCTAGAATAATATATTAGTCTTGTTGTCCACAAATATTTAAAAAAAGTCAAATTATCACTGGACTTTTTTTATTTCAACTGAGAAAAATTGCACCCAAAATATAGCCAGTGATAAAGTAATATTTGAACAAGTGGTTTAACATGTAGAGACATTCGGAGAAAAAAGTGTGTTTTGTAACACAAATACTTGTTAAAGAGATAGGATCTAGCAAAGGTCAGTCAGAGAAAGAATTTTAAAAATAAGCAGATTGTGAAGTAGAAATATCTTACTGGATTCAGAAGACCTGCTAAGAGTGAAAAGTCTTGACTCTTACCAGCCTGGTAGTAAAACCAAAGTCACTATATTGCGCAAAAAAAAGATGTGGGGGAAAAGAAGAAATATTTGTTACATTCAATTTCATGTTTTCTCCTGTTTTCTGTTTAATAGTGCCCTTCATACTCAATTACTTCCTCTTTGTATTGCAATCTTTAATTCATTTTATTTTCTGGTTCTCAAGATAATATGATAAGAAATAGATCCATTTTTGATATGAACACACTTATTTAGGTAGATTTGTTATGTTCTCTGAAAACATTTTTGGGGTGCATATATTTACCATATTGTGTGTACCTCCATTCTTCAATCCCTCCTTCCATCTGTCTATCCAAAGCTATTTCTCTACAACCCCTTGAACCAACTTGGTTAAAACTTTATATATGAGCTTCTTCGAATATTTTCCAGAAACTCTTTTCCCTGTTTTCCAATTCAAAGTTAGGCAATGCAAAGTATGTTCATATCTTATAATTTACTGGTCAAAATTTAATGAAATTGTACATTTAGATTAATTATAAAAAGCCCTAAACCATACACTATGTTGTAATTTATTTGCAGAAATTTCTGTCATGGGTACAGAAAGGGCTAGATATCTTGTAGCCTTGCTTTATGATAAATTGTGTTTTGATGGTTTTCTAAATTACTTTTAATTTTGTTCCTCAAATCTACTAACCATATGCTCTTTACATTTGTGGTGATAACAATGTTTTTCGAGAAAGGGGACTGAATGACATGTTTTGACGTTTATCAAGCTTCATTTATTTTATGACAAGTACTTGTTTGGAGAGCATAACAGGTCAGTTCTTTTTACCCTTGGTTTTTGTTTAATGATCAACCCACCAGAATTGATCAGCCTTTAAAAATCTTTAAAGACCTGGACGTTGTTTTATTACCAAATGTATTCTAGTTTATCTATCAGATTGACTTATTATGTTGTTATTTCAGTTTGTAACATGTTTGATGGAGAAAGATTATGGAAATGCAGAAAAACTTTGTAAAATGAGTGAGTAGAACTTTGAAAATTGCCCATCTCGCTTGCTTTCTTGGTCTAAGCTGAAAGAAGTTGCAGACGGAAATTTCAAGTTGATATAATGTTAGACATCTATAGTTGATTGTATTGTAACCCTTTCCTGTTTAAACACGGGATTTTACGTTCCTGCGATTTTATACTTGAGAAAATATTGTGGAAAAAGACGAAATTTCTTGTAACAAGCAATTTCTACTTTTTCCACAATATTTTCTACAACATAGGATGGTTTCATTTCAAATGGCATCCAGTTTTCATTGTCGTCTGCAACCTCTTTCAATTTGGACTAGTCTAAAATTTCCAAAAACAGAAAAGGGTTAAGGTGTTGGTCATTCTGGTTAGAAAACAATGTGAAAAAAAAAATTGATTGTGAGCAGCAATTCCTTCGTTTTCCAGATCATTTTGTCAAACTCTTTTCTTGGGGCTTTCAAAATCATTGGGTAGTGAGGGAAGAGGTTTAACAAAATATGAGACTATACAATTTGAGATTGATTCAAAATAAATATAATCAAAGACAATTATTTAGGTTGCCTTAACCCATTCCCACACAACAACATTTAAGACTTGTCAAAATTGAAAGAAGCTGCAGACGATAATTTCAAGTAGATGGATTTTAATTTTTTTCATCTTTTGGGATAGAAAACATTGTTGATAATGAAGAAATTGCTTGTAACAAGCAATTTCTTCATTTTCATCAATATTTTCCAAAACTTTGTTCTTTGGAGCATAAAAAAGCGTCATTGTGAGGGTTAACCCTTTACTGTATTGCAAAGTTTTAGACCTGTCCACATTTGACCGTTTGCCATCAACAAATTAAAGTATATTTTGTTTGAAAAATAATCATTCAGTAGGATATGAAATAATGTGGAAAAAAAAGAAATTGCTTGTTACAAGCAATTTTTTCTTTCCCACAATATTTTTTCCAGTATGAAATCACAGGGACTTGAAAACAAGGGATTGTGCAGGAAAGGGTTAAATAAGGAAAGATAAACATCCTTTGAAATAGACAATGTTGTTGAAAAAGACTTAGTTTCTTTTCTTACAATTCTTTTTTAAAATGAATAACCGCACATGTGATAATATAGGACAATGTTAACTATGCTGACCTCTCACATATAAAAAATGAATTACTGTTTGGTATCGAGTGATAGCACCACTGTTTGAATAATTTGTAGTTTTATTGGAAGTATGACCAGTTTTGTCGCAATCAGTACCTTTTTGTGCAAATAGAATTATTCAGACCATTAATTTCTTTCATAAAAGTCTTCTATGAATTCCTTAAACCCACTCCCACACAAAAAGATTTTAGACTAGTCCAAACTCAATTATGATGAAGACAACAATTTCAGGTGGGTGAAAATTCAAAATTCCTTAACTTTTGAGTAGAAAGCATTGTTGATAATGAAGAAATTCCTAGTGACAAGCAATTTTTTCGTTTTCCACAATGTTTCCCAGTCATTTTCTTCAGGGGCATGAAACGGCAGGATTGATAAGTTATGGGTATAGCTTTCAAACAGTATTATTGTCTTATATCATGAATAAAAAAATGATTTCTTAGTTTGCGGAGTCCTATTGATGGGTCAAAAACTCTTTTCATTTATTAATTCTTAGTTGGTTTTTTATGCTCCCTGAAGGGTGAGCATATAGTCGATTTGCCTGTCTGTCTGTCATTCTGTCCATTCGTCTGCCCCGATATCTCCACTAACCTTAGGCAATATTGGATGAAACTCAGTATGAGAATTCCTTGTGATATTTTTCACAGTTTTTGGATAGCTCCAGGGCCAAGGTCACAATTCAAGGACAGGAAATTAAATTGACCTTGTCCACAGGATAGCTCCTTCAATTATGTATGGATTTCAAATTAACCTTACCCAATTGTTCTCTTTCATGTTTCGATGTACAATTTGAAAAAAGGGTTAGATCCAAGGTCATGGTCACAGTTCAAGGTCAAACATTGAAAATAAGCATTTTCAATAAACTCCTTCTAGTATGGATGGATTTGGAATTTACACAATTCTTCTCTATCACGAGTAGATATGCAATTTTAAGCAAATCTTCAGATAGCTCCAAGGTCAAGGGTACAACTCAAGGTGAAAGGTTGAAACCAGCATGTCTAGAGCATAGCTCCTTTAATCATTGATAGATAACTTTGCACAATTGTTCTCCATCACAAATTTTTTTAGATAGCTCCAAAGTCATAGTAAAATCCCAAAATCCAAAGTTAAAATTAAGCATGCCCAGAGCATAGCTCCTTCAAATAAAGAAGGATTTCAACTTAACTTGGCACACCTGCTTTCAGTCATGAGAAGTTCTAAAATTTAAGGGGAAAAAATCGGATGGGTTAAAGGTCAAGGTCACAGCTCATGGTCAAATGTTGAAGGAGAGCTTCTAAAATTAAAGATGGAATGAAAAACAACTTTAAACAATTGTTCTGTATCATGAGTAGATATGAAAATCTTCAAAATAAAACCTAAGAATTAAGCATTTCCAGAGCATAGATCCTTCCATTATGGATGGATTTCAAAATAACTTTTCACATTTGTTCTCTATCAATAGTAGATTTGCCATTTCAGTTTTTTTCATACAGTTGCAAGGTACTGGTCACAGATCAAGGTCGAATGTTGAAATAAAGCATTTCAAGAGAATGGCTCCATCAACTATAGATGGATTTCAATATAACTTGGTAGACTTGTTCTGAGTCATGAGTAGATCTGCAATTTGAACAAAAAACAGATAACTCTAAGGTCAAGGTCACAGCTCAAGGTCAAAAATTAAAATCATACATATCTAGAGCATAGCTCCTAAATTATTGATTGATAAATCATGGATTGATTTCAAAATAACTTTGAACATCTGTTTTCTATCCTGAGTAGATGTGCCATTGAAACAAATTTACAGATAGCTCCAAGGTCAAGGACACCGCTCTAATGTTAAAATGTAGCATGTCTACAATATGGCAGGCATATCTGTCTTTGTCTCTCCGTCCGAACCCTTTTCTCTATTTATTGTATTCTTTTTGTGCCAGGGCTATATTCGGGGAGCATAATCTGTCTCTGACTGAATTTTTACAGAGTATTTCTGTTTCCCATACACATCTTGCTGAAGAAGATTTCATTTAGAGGTAATGCCTCAAACTCTTGTGTGAGGGGTCTCATGTTCGATGTCCTGTTCCTCCAGTCTTTAGGATAAAACTTTAAACCATTGACTCATCTCCATATGCTTTCAGCTGTTAACTCATTCCAACACAATGACACTTATTGATGCCTATTCAGAGAAAAAATTGAAAATATAAACAATTTCTTCATTTTACAAAATGTTTCTCTCAAGATTGTTAAAAAAATCGTAAATTCTAAATTGTCATCTGTAACTCCTTTCAACTGTCTGCCCTCTGGTAATTGATTAAGTGGGACTTAAAACCCCTCATATTACTTATACCCCTTTTTTCTGCTTTCAGTTTTGATATATGAGCCTGACAATCCAGAAGCTCTTAGTTTCCTGCCGGTTATTCAAGAAAAAAGGCAACAAGGTAATCCTAGTTTCATCTTGCAAATTTGTCTTTTTAAGACATAAAGAAATTTTTTGTTGTTGTTTCCTTGAGGTATGAAATAATAAACCTGTGAACACTGTATGAAGGATACTTGCTGACTTTGAAGGGGTTTGATGGGTTCGTTTGAAACCTCTTTGTGGCCTAATTTATCAATATAACCCATTCAAACACAGTGCAATTTTAGACTGGTCCAAATTGAAAGAATTTGCAGATGGCTATTTCAAATTGTTGAATTTATTAAATCTTTGTCTCTTTATTTGGAAAACAATGTGGAAAGTGCAGAAATTGCTTGTACCAAGCAAATTCTTCATTTTCCACATTGTTTTCCAGAACTATTTTCTTGAGGGGAGTAAATGTGAGGGATTTCGTTGGAAGGGGTGTATGGGGAAATAAAAAAAAATTGTTTGTAATAGAAAAACAAATCCCCCATTGATGAGTTTGAACCTCCTTTATAGAAATCCTGGTTCCGTCATAGAAGGCACAAAGTAGATTCTTATAGAAGTGTGATCAGATGTGTTGTTTCAAATTTCAATGAAAAAAAAAAAACTATCTATTTCTTAAAATATAATATCAAAAATGCATAGATCTATAAACAAAGATTTTTTACAAGTCCGAAACAGTTTTTTTTAACCCTTTCCTGTTTTGCAAAATTTTAGATCTGTCCAAATTCATAGGTCTTGTAGACGAAATTTTAATTTCGATTTAATTTGAAAAATAACCATTCAGTAGGGTAGAAAATATTGTTGAAAAAGAAGAAATTGCTTTTTCAAACAGTATCTTCTTTTTCTACAATATTTTCTCAATTATAAATTCACATGGACGTAAAAAACTAGGGATTGAACAGGAAAAGGTTATTTGAACTACTTTCAGCTTAGGTATAAAAAAAATTACGTACTCATTTTTTCTTTTCCATCAAGCTATGAAACTAATTTTATTCACCAGATTGCAGGAATCTTGCAAATTGTTTACTAGTATCTGTCTGTCCATCTGTCTGCAAATTTTAAATGTAACCAGAGGAGAAAATGTAGCAGCCAGAATGGGATTTGAACCCTGACATGGACACGTCCAAACCTAGTGTTGGTTTAAATCTATTTGTGGATGACCCCACTACATAAACTTAACACATAAACTTAACACATAAACTTAACATTTTTCTCTTATTCTACCACTGTTACAAATACATGGCTCAAATTTGGTATTTAGGTTCCTTACATTGATAAGCATCAGTTAGATGAAAGTCAAGGTCATCAATGAAAGTAAAGGCTACTTATCAAGATCCCTTTCTGTTAAAAAAGGCTGTTACAGATAGAGTCATGGTGTTTTACAAAATTATTTATCTTGTTTTTTTATTGCTAAGTGGCTGTCACATTTCTGTTTTCTTTCCTATTAAAGATTTAAACCATTACTGACTTATGTAGGATCTGGACTTTGTAGTTCCCAAATTGTTTATATTTGATTGCTTGAAATAACTTATTCAGACAAAATTTTTTTGCTCCCCAAAGGGTGAGCATATAGTTGCCACTTCGACTATCTGTCCGTCCATATCTCCACAACCCTTTGACCAAATTGGATGAAACCTCACATGTGAAATCCTTGTGATATTGCGCCGAGGTACCTTTCCAGGTTTTTAGATAGCTTAAAGCTTAAGGTCACAGTTCACGGTCAAAATTGACCTTGTCAATAGCATAGCTCCTTCGATTATGGATGGATTTCAAATAACTTGGCATAATTGTTCCCTCTCAGGAATAGATGTACCATTTGGGCAAAAATTCAGACAGCTCCAAGGTCAAGGTCACAACTCAATGTCGAAATTAAGTATTTCCAGAGTATAGTTCTATACCTTTAAAGGAAACTTTGGTTACCTAATTTGCAAAATAAGACCTTCTGGAAAGTTAAAAAAGCATTAACCAATGATCAGACTGCATAGAGTGGATTTACTATCCAGGATCAAAAATTTTCCCTCAGTTGATGTTCAGAATCAGAAAATCTAATCTCTTATTCAAGTAGTGGTCTCTTTCTGTCTTATGAGTCACATTTATAGGTGAACTGTTTCTATTCAAAGATGCAGAGGAACCAGAGGGCAGTGAGGATTCTGATGGAGAAGAAAGTGATGACTCTGGGGAGGAAGAAGAAAGTGATGATGATGATGATGATGATGATGATGGGGATGATGATGATAGGTAAAGAATTGAAAAATACAGTAAAACCCCTCTAATATGACCACTTGCGGTACTTTCTTAAAGTGGTCGTAATAGCGGGGTTGTCGTAATACTGAGGTTTGGTCGTTTGTTGCCAATTAATTCATTTTTATTTTATTTTCATTATTTGAATATATTAATACTATACATACAAAAATGAAACTATAAAAACATGTATTACAGCGGAATCTTATGTCATTTTCAAATTTACGATCTTTGGTAAGTTCTACTTTCTCTATTCTACATTTGGATCTGAGTCAGAAGTCCGACCTCAGATTATTTATTCGTAAGTACAGGTTCAAAGTGTCAAACTGTCGATATCATATCTTCTATAATGCAAATACAAAGCATCAATTGCGTTGAAATCAAAATTTAATTGCTAATTAACTGTTTGCAACGCCGTAAACAAACTAATTGTAACTTCTCGGAGGCGTTTTCACTTTCGAATTAATTACACGAGTCAAAACCTGTGACACGTTCAAATAACAATTAAAAATAATACAAGCTATAATTTCTAAAAGGTGATCGGCCACTTTAATCACAACGCCTATCATAATAAGGGTTCGATATTGCATAATCAAAAATCCGATAATATATTTACAATGTATTCGTTCCAAATTAGTGTCGCTCTTATCAAGTGTGAAATTCGGGTGGTCGGTCTCAATGTGTGAAGTTACTGGTCGTTTTAGCGGGGTTCAAAATAGTGTTTCAGCTATAGTTGGTACTGAATTTAGTGGTCGAAATTCGGAATAGTGGGGTGCCCATTTAAGAGGGGTTCGCGACCATTGAAATAAAGAACAAAAAATTCCGTTCTGTAAAATTTCGGTCGTAATAGCAGGGTGCCCGTATTTCCGGGGTGGTCGTAAGGAGGGGTTTTACTGTACTTAACCTGTTCCCACACAACAATTCTTTTTAGATTGTACTCATTTATTTTAGTTTGATTTTGACAAAAGCTTACAGAGTCACTCTGGAGTGCTCACAATCCAGATGTTTTCATGGTCCTGAAAGAGAGGCAGTGGCTTAACCCATTTCCACACAACAAAATTTTAGAACTGTCCAAATCAAAGATGTTGCAGACAACATTTTTAAATGGACGATTTTTTTTAGAATCTTTGTCTTTTTGGATGGAAAACATTGTGGATAATGAAGAATTTACTAGTAACAAGCAACTTTTTCATTTTCCACAATGTTTTACAAAACTTATATTGAGGGGTGTTTAAAAGGGTCATTGTGTTGGAATGGGTTAAACCCACTGCGACTGTCACCGACCATCGAGGCAGTCAAAAACACTATTGAACGTCCCCAAGAAAAAAAGCTTCAGAAAACTTGTCTGAAAGTTCTTTGAACTTGGACCAGTCTAAATTTTGCTGTGTGGTAATGGGATAAGCAGCAAATTAAATCTTTGGAAAATTTTGGTTCATAGTTCAATGAAATTATAACCAGTGAAATCTATAGGTGCTTGATTGTGTATATCCCTTCACTGGCCAAAATTTACCTATGTAGAGTGCAAATACTTTAACTCATTCCCACACGATCTGGCTTTTTGACAACCCTCAAAAAAAGTTCTTTGGAAAACATCCTGGACAAAGAAAAAATTGAGAAAATTGACAAGTCTACATTTTCATGGTGTGTTAATGGTGTAACAGTTTTGTTTTATACCAGCTTACAAAAGTTTTTTTTTTTTTTTTTCAAAAAATTCTTGAAGAAATCTGATTAACACTTACCCAAGGACAAACAAAAAATTTGGTTGAAGTTAAACAACAAGTTTCAATTTGCATACAGCTTTGAAATAAGCGTACTTAAAAATTTCTGTAGAGAAAATTTTCCCAAGATAAGCTATATTGATTATATTCCTAGCTGTGAAATCTTGGGATTTCCCAGTGTAATAAATTTTGATATCATCACTAGTGATGATATCAACTTTCACTCCGAAAATTTGAAACTACTTTTATTTTCAAAGGGCCAGCTCGCTCGGTGACCTTACTTTCAATTTCTTAGCCTAAAAATCAATAAAAAAACAGTAGAATAAGAGGAAATTAACAAACATAACTAAAACACCAAAATAATCGTTTTGTTAACAACTGGTTTGAAACAATAACGAACCTTGATGTTTGTGTTATCACAGATGACTCAAACAAATGCATAATTTTCCATTACATCCAAAATTATTCCTCGAATACTGAAGATATTGCAGTTAAAGTGATAGACACTTAAACCTAACCTGCATGAGCTTGTCTTGTACGCCCAAGTCAGGAGACTAAGTGATCACAGACTGCCTATCCTATAATTCTGTCCAAGTCAGGAATCGTCGATAGATGTTTGAAATATCCCGGGGCCTTTAGATTGGCGATCAGATTGTCGCCTATAGATAGAGTATATGGTTTGCCCAAATTATTTTTGTGCCTGAAACTGCAAATCTCTAAGTGTCTTAAAATACAGACTTATCCTCAAAAATTCCTTTGAAAAACTCGCCTGCTTGGAAAGAAAATCCAAGATGGCGAACATAAATTATTGAATCACAAAATCCTTTGATATTAATGCGCACGGTTTCTAGGGCCGATGATGTCGAATATGATTGAAATAAATCAGCAACTTTTGAAAAATAAAACTGTTTAGAATATAATAAATAGAATAATCAACTGGTTATTTTTGATATGACAAATCTCTCACTCGAATACGTTATGCGTTAGAAAAACTCCTCCTTCGGACTCATTTTTCAATGCCTAACAATGCATTCTCGTGAGAGATTTTTCATATAAAAAATAACCAGTTGATTATCCTCTAAATAGAAATTAGCCTTATTCATAAAAATCCTATTTTTCATGAGATCTTGACTTCTTTAACCCGTTAAATCCTGGTTTTTATGTCCCAGTGATTTTATTTTTGAGAAAACGTAGAAAAAGAAGAAATTGCTTGTAAGAAGCTTCCTGGTGAGGGGTACAAGTTCACTTTGCAACATTTCTAATTATCCACAATATTTTCGACCCAAAAGATAAAAGATTTTTATTAAATCAACTAAAAGTTGTTTTCTTGAACTACTTTGAATATGGACCAGTCTAAAATTTTGTTGTCTGGTAATAATTTAACTCCATATTGGAGTGCGCAAGCTGCATCTTCTCAGGAGAGCCTAAAATTTGTGAGTCTGGGAAAAGAATTGACCAATTGCTTGCCCCACCCACTGACTCCCTAAGCCCAGCCCATTTACTCCAACAGGAAGTTCCGCTTTGATTTTTGACGGCTTCATTTTGCAAAATTTATTGCCAGTAGTATGTAACAAAAAGGTAAAATTGTTGGTTTGTGACTTAAACGTTGTAATTACACCTTGAATGATATTTTAGCCAAACCAACAATAAAGGTTAATGAAAATCGCGATCATTTTTGGAGTTGAAAAGCTCTGGTCCTGGCTGAATGAATTATTTGATTGGTCAGTTTATTCCTTGATTGACAGCCACGATTGGTCAATTCATGGTACATTAATGATTGTGTATATTTCAGTTCTGATGAAGATTCAGACGATGATGAAGAAGATGATAATGACGTTACACATCCTGACTCCGGAATAGCCTCTGCTAATTCAGATTGAAATAAACTTCAGACTTGAGTTATAAATCATTTATTACCTTCACAACCTGAAGTATTACACAATATTTCATTTGGTAATTAATCAGCATCCTTTTGATAGTATCAATTTGCCCTGTGTAAAATTAAAGGCTCTTTTAGTTGCAAGAGTTTGCTCAACATATTAATGGCCTTTCACCTAGATATAACATGAAATATGGTAAATGAAGCGGTTGGTGCTAAACTTTGATATGTGACCATTGATATATACACCATTACAGGAGTTATATGCTGATCTCTGAAATGTGCACTTGATGATTGTTATGTTAACCATTGATAGCTTGACTATTTGAAGAATAGGGAGTTATACCAGTCACCTAGGCATAGGTGTAATGTTTTTGTTGTTCTATGTTGTATATATCTGGTTTAACCAATTCCAGCTTTTTGATGCCAAGAAAAAAAAGCTTTGCAATATCTTTGAATTTGGACAAGTCTAAAATTTTGTTGTGCGGTAATAGGTTAAGTTTTACCTGTGCTTAACTCATTCCCACTCAAGCCCTCCTTTTTACGCCCCTCAAGAAAAAGGCTTTGGAAAACATTATGAAAAATGAAGAAATTGCTTGGATCAAGCAATTTCTTCATTATCCACGATGTTTTCTATCTAAAAAGACAAAAAAAATTAAAATTCCATCAACTTGAAATTGTCGTCTGCAGCTTCTTTCAATTTGGACCAGTCTAAAATTTTGTTGTGTGGGAATGCGTTAACATGTTACTGTTAAGTCAGTGCTAAATATACTCAGTCTTTTGCTGTGAAATTTTCCACATGCATTAAGGTTTACAATTAAAATTCTTGGTGTAAAGAGTACTTCTATTCACTTTAGTAGCATTATTACACTTTTTATATCGATTTGATTTGAATGGGGTTTAACGCCGCTTTCATTAATCTTTCAGTTATATCGCGGCGGCTGGAGCACCTAACAATGGAATCCTGATATTTCTCTCACCAGTACTACCATTACATCCTTTCCTCCAGCTGCTATCCCACATAGGTCTAGATTATCGACCCATTGGTGAGAGACAAATAGTCGGAAAGGATGAGTGCCGCCGTCAGGGATCAAACCCGGGACCTCTAGATTGACGGTCAGACGCGCTACCAACTGCGCTATGATGGCGGCTACTTTTTATATCGAAATATCCGGTAAATGCTTTTTATTTTAGTTTGTACATAACGTTATCAAGCTTTGCAAAAGTATTTAGGTTTGTTATTAAACCCTTTATGCAAAGCTTTCTAACTCTGATAGTCAATTTGGTTGAATTTTACTTATATTCCGAGAAATATTTGGTTAAAGTTTAATTCAAGATACTGTATCTGTTAGTACTGAAGGAAATATTGAAATGTTGCATGCGTGGTTTAGTGTCAAAATTTAACTCTGCTGGGAAGAATCAATTACTTGGAAATTCATTTTGTAGAATTTAGGCCTATGTCAACATTGAATTGTTGCAATTATCCAGCACTTAGAATAGTTGTGCATTGCAGTCTACTGCCTGCTCTTGTTTTTCTGTTTGAGATAAAATAAACTAAAAAGAATTCTAGTTGTCATTTATATCTGTTCCTATGTTCCTGTCATAATAATCTAGACGTAAATGCCCCCCTTCAACAAAGTCATTCAGTATGTCAACCAAACATGTATTGAATGATATGAATAAATGGAATTGACCTAGATTTGAAAAATTTGCCAGAGGCATTCTTCTTCGGGTGGATAGTGACTCTGTGACCTTTTGTATTTTGAAATAACCACCTAACCTTACCAAAAAGAAAGATATAAAATTGTGTTTGGGTAGTCCAACTAGGTAATGTCGGTGATCCCTTTTGATTTTAAGAGTTCAAGATCACAGTGATCTTTGACATGTTGAAACAAACCTTGTCCTGATGGTATCAGACCCAGAATTGACAAATCACTGGTCATGCCCACTTGCTCTGTTTGCCCTGAACATTAACTCCGACAGGCAGTCCTGCTTCAATTTCAAACTGTGTTATTTTTGCAAAATTTATGGCCAGTAGCATGTAACAATAAAGTAGAATAGTAAGTTGGAGACCTAAACATTGTAACTAAAGCTTTAATAAGCTGTAGTTATGACGTTTAAGTCACCAAACCAACAAAAATGTTTCACATAAATGGTTGCCAATGTCTGTGTTCAAAACTAATCAATGGTCTCAATGAATGATTTCATTGGTCAACTTATTTGATTGACCGCTGTATTTGGTCAATTGATAAAGGATTGTCAAATAATACAGACATTCATCCTAGAGTGAAGAAAATCCCATTTGATTTCGATGGCAATATTTCTAAGTTCAAAAAAATACAGTGACCCTCATCAAATTATTATAGATCTCTTCTAGTTGAAACACTAGCACAAGATTGATCTACACTATCAAGAGGAATAACTCATGTGAGAATTGTACCATTTCTTTTTATATTTTTTCACACCTTAATCAGAGCATTGGCATGGGCAATCAGGGCTCTTTGTTTTTTTTGTGTGTTGTTTTTAACTGGTTCAAGTTTGACAAAGAATTGATACAGTATTGTTAGATTTGGAATGGGAGATTCATTTTATAGTAAAGATGAGCCTTGTTAATTTCAATGTCAGTTTAAGGTTGCCTTTGAACATCCTGTAAACAAGAGTGACATTGTCACAATAAACACTGTCCCTTATTATGTGACACAGGCTAGAAAGGTAAAAATGTCTTAATATGCAGAAGCTCAAGTGACAAGGACATTCTGTAAAAATTCATGTTAATGTGTGAACAATCAAGGAGTTGCACTAGCAAGAAATTTTGCATTAAGTCCCCTTTTTCTGTGACACATCCTAGAATGGCAGAACCTAGATGATATACGAAAGGTCAGGGGGCAAGGAACACACAGTGATAATTTCATTCAAAATTTGGTCATATATAGTAGAAGATTTTTGCACAAAGTCAGGTGGCTAGGAACATTCTGTGAAAATTCTGTTAAGATTGTCCATAAATGTAGAAGATGTGTGAACAAATGAAATCGGATGGACAGAAGAAGATGATACCAATATATGACCACATCTGTGGCGTATAAAAACAAGAGACAAATTTCACAAAACCAGGTTTTAATGGATTCCTCTTAATCCATCAAGAATCACAGAAAGTCTCCTTTTTCTATGGCACAGCAATGAATTACAAAATGCTGATATTATGATCTAGGTCTCATGGAGACAAACATTTTGTGAAAATTTCATTATAATCCATAGAACATTGTAAGAGTAATTGATTGCGCACTGAAGGTAAAGTTAACGCCCATCCATCTTGGCAAGCAACCACAAGCCTGCCCACTGCCAGCATTAACAAATTTATTAACCAGATTTTTCCTTCAGAAAACGGTTAAAAACCAACAAACTCATTATTTATAGATATCACAGTTTTAATAGAATATATAGTTGTTGAACTATAAACATGTCATGACATATGACCAATAAGAATCATGTATACATGTAGAAAAAACATTTTGATCATATACCATTAAGAATGAACTCCCCAAACAAGGGAACCTTGATGGTCCTAAATAGCTCACCTGAGTATCAAATGCAAACACTGTAATATTGACCTAAATAATAGTAATAGTTGTGCCTAGTTGTAGCTAAAATGTAACCTTCAGGTCATAATTAAAACAACTTTTGTAGACTATAATGCCACACATATAATTGAAAATTATGCCTTATTGGTTGTAAAAGAAGATTTTCAAAGATTTTTTGAAGACTTTTAAGATTTCTTCCTTTATTTCTTTGTAAAAAGGGTG
Source organism: Fragum fragum (assembly GCA_946902895.1). Taxonomy (NCBI): domain Eukaryota; kingdom Metazoa; phylum Mollusca; class Bivalvia; order Cardiida; family Cardiidae; genus Fragum; species Fragum fragum. The sequence continues at coordinate 30,224,052 of OX336372.1, forward strand.
TGCCAGGGGTGAGCCTGCATGGGACCTCAGAGGCATCCTTTAAAGATATTTTGTTGTGGGCCATCAGCTGATAGTACATGTACATGCAAATATCATTCCTCTATGCATTTAAAATTGGTCGGGGGATTTTTAAATCTTTCCTCCTTTTGTTAGAACATAGAGTAGGATGTGCCAAAGAAGATCCTAAATTTCACCCAAAAGACATTATTTCAACATCTTTTATAGAGGGCCATCAGATGATGTCTGATGAAAAATATTAGACCCTACTGTTTGTCTAAAGATTTCCTTCTGTTCCTTTTGTGAAATGGGGTGTGCCCAGGTAGAGTCCAAAGAGAGACCCCAGGGGCATTCTATTTTTAAAATCTGTGGAAGGCAAATAGGTGATGTCACATGCAAAATATAAAACCTCTATGCCTTAGTGTTTGTCAGAAAATGATTTCCCTCTGTATTGTTATATACAAAAGTTTTAACCTTTACATTGCCATGGCAACCAAAGTTTTTGATGAAATTCTATTCTTTTAATAACTTTACAGCTTCAAGGAACATCCTGAAAAAGTTTCAGCCTAATTGGAATGATGGTTTAATGAGGAGCAAATTTCGAAGAAATTGTAGATGGGTGACAAACACTGAATGATCTCAATAGCTTACTCTGAGCATGTTGTGCTAATAATAAATGTAATAATACATTATTCACCATTGAACTGGTTGAAGTCTGTACAACTATATAGCAATTTTTCTTTTTTCTAGTATACCCAATTTGCTTCAGGGCCTCAAAATAGAGGATTGTGTGGTAATGGATTAAACAAAAACATGCAAGAATTGAAAAAATCAGGGTTTTTTTTTTTTCAAAAAAATTTAGTTGGAATGAATTTTTGGTTAAAGTCTTAAGAAGGCTGATATAAAGGAGGAGGGGCCTCTTTTAGTGAAAAATATAGTATTACAAATGTGTCAAGGCAAAAGAAATAACTGATTTCATTGCTTCCAGAAACAGTGAAGCAAATAAATGAAGAATTCAGATTATGGAAATTGGAAAAGGAAGGGGCCGATGACATTTACTCGTATTTGTTTAAGCCATTACTAGATGACAACATTTTAGAATGATCCAATTGAAAAGAGGTTGCAGACCACAATGCAGTGGGTTGAAAAAAATTAACACTATGTGCCAAATAGATTGACAAAAATTGTCACAAGGAATTATTCTTTTATCTAAATATTTCCTTAAGATATTTCATTTGCCCAATAAAAAATGCCAGATTAATGATATGGGACACAAGATCCTAATTTTTCATTTTTCACACTTTGTGAATATGAACCATTCCAAAAGGTTTGGTCTGGTAACAGATTATATACATAGCATAAATGAATGTATGCCTGGAAAAGGATATACAGGAATAGGTTGGATCTTTTAGTATTTTTTAACCCATTCCCTCACAATCATACTTTTTGCATTCCTCAAGAAAAGAGGCTTTACAAAAAAGGTGAAATTAAGAAATTGCTACTTATTAGCAATTTTTTCAATAATTATGTTTCTTTTCTGAAATTCAAAGAATTTTAAATTCCCATGAAATAATTGTGGTCTGGATCATCTTTGAAGTTGGGACCACTCTAAAAAAATTTATTTGGTAATTGGTTAACCTATTCTCTAGAGCCTCGAGAAAAGGACTTTGAAATCATTGTTAAAAATGTTAAAAGCAATTTCTTCATTATCCACAACGTTTTTCCAACCCAAAAGACAATTTATTTTTTTTAATATTTCATCAACTTAAATCTTTAGAGTGGTCCAATTTCATAAATCTTTAGAGTGGTCCAATTTCAAAGTTGGCATCTGCAACATTTTTTAATTATGGCAATTCTAAAACTTTGTCCTCTGGTAATGGGTTAAGCAGAGAGAGGTGACATGATAAACAGATTCAGTGTTTCTTCAGCTGCTATTATCACTCTCTTCCTGTTTCCTTTCAGAGGAAACACATCAATTTCACTTCAATTTAATTCATTATCCACATGACAAAATGTTAGACTGGTTCAAATTTAAAGAAGTTGCAGATGCCAAACCACACAGTATTTAGTTGATAAAATTTTAGATTCTTCATTTTGGAGGTAAAAAACATTGAGGACAACCATTGTGTTAGAATGATTTCAATGTTTAACTAAATATCCTACCCAAAAAAGTATTGAAAACCCATTCTGAAAAAAAGTTTGCTGGAGATTTTTATCCTTTGTCATATAATGGATGCAGTGCAAAACTATATTAACCCATTACCACACAGCAAAATTTTAGGCTGGTCCAAATTCAAAGGAGTTGCAAGTTGGTACAAGCAATTTCTTCATTGTTCACAATGCTTTCCAAAGCTTTTTTTCTTGAGGGGTGTCAATGAGGGTCATTGTGTAGGAATGGGTTAAAAAAGTTTTGCACCTATATTACCCCATTCCCTCAAAACCAGGCTGTTTGATACCCTAAACAAATAAGAGGCCCATAAGGCCATATCAGTCGCCTGAATCCAGAGAGCACAAAAACTGATAAGAGTCCACTAGACATACAAAATATCAAAGCCTTTTTCTTGGGAGAAGATTTTTTAAAAGTTTTCACTATACAAGCCCATGTTAAACTTGTTGAATGATTGATTGATTGAATGTTTAACGCCACTTTTAACAGTAATTTAGTCATATCGTGGCAGCTGGAGCACCTAACAATGGATTCCTGGTATTTCTCACACCAGTACTGCCACTACATACTTTCCTAGCCTCCAGCTGCTATCCCACTTAGGTTTACTACCGATTGGCAAGAGACAAATGTCAGAAAGAATATTTGCAGCCGTCGGGTATCAAACCCATGACATCCCATGTGACGGTTTGGAACAGGGTAATTTTGACCCTGGGGCAATATTTCATACAATCTTGATAGAATTCCAACAGATGATGCTGTATACCAAATATCAAAGCTCTAGGCCTTTTTGTTTGAGAGATGATTTTAAAAGTTTTCACTATATAAGCCTTTCTTAAACTTCTGACATCCGGGAACATGCTAATTTTGACCCTGGGGCCCTTATTTATAAAATCTTGATAGGAGTCCATTAGATGATGCTATATTACAAAATATCAAAGCTCTAGGCCCTCTCGTTTGGGAGATGAAGATTTTTAAAGTTTTCAGTGTACAAGCCTATGTTAAACTTGTGGAGATAACTCCATCACATGTAAAAATCTGAAGTCCCTTCCAATGGGGGTGCTTCATGCCAAGTTTGGTTGAAATCCGTCTAAGGGTTCTTAAGAAGAAGTTGAAAATATAAAAAGTTAACACACAGTGACAGACGAAACATGATCGAATTAAGTCACCAAGACCTTCGGTCAGGTGACCTAAAATGCTTTGGAAAACTTTCTGGAAATGAAGAAATTGCTCAATTGTCAACAATGTTTTCTACCCCAAAAGACAATTTTTTGAAAAATACTATAATCAACTACATATTGTCTTCTGCACCTTCTTTCAATTTGGACCAGTCTAAAATCTTGTCATCTGGTAATAAATTACTTAAATACCAACATTACAATCTAGAAGCACATATAAATTGACACATATATCACTCCACATATCAACCTTTAACAACCACTCAAAATTTAACAAGAAGTGTTTGTGAAACACTATGCCCCCGAAACAGGAATTTTTTAGAAACGGGTGATTTTTATTGTTATTTTTTTTCTTTGTTTTAGGGAAAAGGTTTAAATTTTTGACCCTGACCTTCATGAAATGACCTTCTCAAGTTGCGCCTTGTTGAGACCTATCTACATACCAAATATAAGCATTGCAACTTAATTTGGGTTGAAGTTATAGGAAAATGTTTAGTTGGCAGGTTAAGTTTTTGAGTAAAGTTTTAGGGAAATGGGTTAAAATTTTCACCTTGACCTTAATAAAATGACCTTCCCCAGTTGCGCCTTGTTGAGACCTATCTACATACCAAATAATAGCATTGTAACTGAATCAGGGATGAAGTTATAGGAAAATGTTTAGTTGGCAGGTTAAGTGTTTGAGTAATGTTTTAGGGAAAATGGTTAAAATTTTGACCTTGACCTTGATGAAATGACCTACCCCAGTTGCGCCTTGTTGAGACCTATCTACATACCAAAAATTAGCATTGTAACTAAATCAGGGCTGAAGTTATAGGAAAATGTTTAGTTGGCAGGTTAAGTTTTGCAGACAGACAGACGGACAGACAGACAGACAGACGGACACTGGTAAAACAATATGCCCCCGATCTATCGATGTGGGGGCATAAAAATGATGGTTCAAATTGATGGAGGCTGTCCATGATGCTTTCAAATTGGTATCAGTTCTAATGTAAGAGACCTAATATAGAGATGTTTTCAACCATAAATTCTAAAATTTCACCAAGTTTCTTTTTACCCTTTTCTGTTTTTTTTTTACTTTTGACTGGTCCAAATTCAAAGGTTTTGCACACAATAATTTTAAGTTAAGCTGATTTGAAAAATAATCAATCAGTAGGGTAGAAAATATTGTTGAAAAAGACCAAATCGCTTGTCACAAGCAATTTCTTCTTTTTCCACAATATTTTCTCAAGTATAAAAATACAGGAAAGGGTTAAACTTCTTTCAAATTGAACCAGTATACAACTTTTTGAAGTCTGGTTATAGGTTAACAATAAATGAAATTTCCCAAATGATCCGTTTTCCAAGTGAGGGATGATGGATGGAGTCTTGCTTGGGGTTTTGTTGTGGGGTTTTTTGCATTGAAAGGAGATGACTATCTAATAGGTTAAGGTGGGAAAGGGCTTTGGCTTTTATCTATCCCACAAAATTTTAGACTGGTCAAAATTGAAAGAAGTTGCAGGCTTCCATTTCTAGTTGATTAAAATTTTAAAATCTTGTCTTTCGTGGGAGGAAACATTATGGAAAATGAAGAAATTGCTTGACTCAAGAAATATCTTCATTTTCAACAATGTTTTCCCCAAGCTTTTTTTCTTATTTGGCATAAAAAAGTGGAATCATTGGAGAATGGGTGAAAACATAATCATCATTTTCTTCCTTTCCCACAAACTTTCTATTGCTTTATCTCATCACCAAATAAACAGTGTCATAATGTGATTACGGAAAAATCTTCTGGTAATAGGAAATAAGTAAAATCAATCTACCAACAAATTAACACTTATTTAGTTACTGTGAAAATATCTGAAATAAAATAGGTGGAAATAAAACATTGGAATAAACAAATAACAAGATACATGTAAATATATATGACACGAGGTACAAGACTGAAAACAGTCCTTAGAATATTTGTATATATGATGGTCATGTAATGACCATACAAAAAGCCTTACAAGTTTTCTAAATTTTTAAAAATTGACAATGTTGAACTTAATTCAATCTATCTTAACCAATTACCAGACGACACAATTTTAGACTGGTTTAAATTGAAAGGAGTTGCAGACAACACTTCATTTTGTAAAATTTTAGATTTTTCCAACTTTCTTGGTAGAAAACGTTGTGTACGGCAAAATGAAGAAATTGCTTATTTCAAGCAATTTCTTCATTTGACACACTGTTTTCCCAATTGTTTTTCTGAATGGGCGACAAAAAGCGTGGCTGTGTGGGAATCAGTTAACAATGATGCTCTTTGAGGCCCCTCAAGAAAAACAATTTTTTGCAACATGCATTTTCTTTATTATCCACAATGTTTTTTGACCTAGAAAGTTGAAACAAAGTAAAATTTCATAAACTTTGCATTGACATCTGCAACTCCTTTCAATTTGGATCTGTCTAAAATTTTGCTGTTAGGTAATGGTTTAAAAATTTAGGTCTTATCATAAATAAGTATAACCCATTCCCACATGATGAGATTTTAGACCAGTCCAAATTAAAAGAAGTTGCAGACGACAAATTTAAGTTGATGAAATCTTTTAAACAAGCGATTTCTTCATTTTCAACAATGTTTTCCAAATCTTTACATTTAGGGATCTTTAAAAGCGTCATTATGTGGGAATGGGTTAATGTAAATTTAGAATTTGTTATCACATGATAAGAAATTCATTGAACTCATCTTTTCAATAAGATTAATTTCTTGGCAAGGCCTTTTAACCCTAGTCAAGCTAAGTAAAACAATTTCAGAATTACATCACAATCTTAGGGATGAGAGCACTGAAGGACTTGATTTTCAGGCAATAATTCTTTTGAAAGTTGATTTTAAAAAATAAGTCTGGCTTAACAGGGAAACACAGAAGTGTATTTTGAGATCGGACTGCATTATTGTGCAAGCTGATCCTTTTTTCTGCTTGCCGCTGAAACAGGAATATTCTAGGTGTAACATACAACAAGGGTTAACCTACAATTCAGTATTCATAACAACTCATTGAGTATTCTCTATTTATATTATAGAAGTAATTGTTTACTTAAAACTTCACAAGACAGTAGAATGAGTTAACCCATGTCAAGATGAGTGAAAAATCCCCATCAGAACTACATAAATATTAAAGGGCTGAAAGTACTTAACCCATTCCCACACAATGACACTTTCAAACGCCCCCTCAATTTGGAAGCTTTAGAAAACATCGAGGAAGATGAAGAAATTGCTTGTAACAAGCATTTTCGTCATTATCCACAATGTCTTCTACCCAAAAAGACAAAGATTTTAAAGATTTCATAAAAAATATTGTAGTCTGCAACTTCTTTCAATTTGGACCGATCTGAAATTTTGTTCACTGGTAATGGGTTAAAGGACTAGTTGTTGATTATTTTTTCTTTTGAAAAAGCTGTAGTAACGTCAACCAACAAAATAGCTTCACCTAAATGTCAGTCAATGTCAGAGTTCAAAGTTCACTTCCGGTCTAAATGAATGATTTGATTGATTCTGTTATTGACAGCTGTCATTGGTCATCTGAGCTTAATATATAGTGTCTAGGCTGCACACAAAGAATTTCCTAAGAATTGACCAAATGTCTAACTTGTCTGACATACCATTCAGATAATTATCCTGACTAAATGTCAAGACTTTGTGGCCAAACATGTGACCTCTAGAAAGCCAAGATGGTTTTTCAAAGATGTGACCAAATTACCTACTTTTTGATCCTACATGACCTAACATCGAACTTGACCCAGATATTATGCAGACAAACAGAAATTTGATGCACGCAATGTATTTCTAAGATTAACAGAGTGACCTATTTTTTTAACCCTATGTAACACAATATCGAACTTGTCCGAGGTATCATGCAGACAAAATTCTGGCCAAGTTTGAAGACATTAGAGCTAAAATCACAGTCTATAGAGTGCAACCAGATGTTGACACATGATGGACACGGTACGATGGATGACGTGCACAGCTAGATCACACTAAGCTAAAAAATGATTTTATGTAATACAACTATTGAATCAAAATAAGGATAAACCCGATACCAGACAGCAAAAATTTAGACTGTTCAAAATTGAAAGGAGTTGCAGACTACAATTTAAAGTTGATGAAATGTTAGATTTTTTAACCTTTCTGGGTAGAAAACATAATGGGAAAATGAAGAAATTGCTTCTTACAAGCAATTTCTTCATTTTTCCACAATGTTTTCTTAATTGTTTTTCTTTAAGGGTGTCCAAGAGCATCACTGTGTGGGAATGGATAAATACATAAATGTGTGTGTAAAAAGGTTGTGTTCAATTTTTCACACGCCATGTTGGTAATTAAACAGGGATGGATCTAGATAGATTTATTAACCCATTACCAAACGGCAAAATTTTAGACTGGTCCAAATTCAAAGGAGTTGCAGATTTATTAAATTTTAGATTTTTTTGCCTTTTTGGGTAGAAAACATTGTGCAAAATGAAGAAATTGCTTGTGACAAGCAGTTTCTTCATTTTACACAATGTTTTCCGCACTGTTTTTCTTGAGGGGTGTCCAAAAGTGTCACTTTGTGGGAATGGGTTAAAATGATTAACAGGTTCTACCCTATTTTGCAATTTGGACCGTCATCTGCATAATGGTTTTTCAATTTGGTCACAAGTCTGATATTTTGTCATCTGGAAATAACTGATTAATGTAATCCAATACAATCCCGCATTTCTACTTCCTTCAAGTAAAAAATCTAGGGATCAAATTTTGTTAACCTATCACCAGACATATATTTTAGACTGGTACAATTTGGAAGGAATTGCAAAATTATGAAATTTTAGAATGTTTCAACTTTCTGGGTAGAAAACATTGTGGAAAATAAAGAAATTACTTGTTACAAGCAATTTCTTCATTTTTACACAATGTTTTCCCAATTGTTTTTGTTGAGGGGTGTCAAAAGGTGTCTTTGTATTGGAATGGGTTAAGGAGTAGAATGAAAGACAAAGAAAGATAAATTAAGTGCCGTAACTGTTCACAGCAGGTTCTGTTCCATCTTTAGCTAAAATTGATGTGTATTGATACTGTCTATTGTATTTTCGGGAGAAATAAAACAGCAGGAATCCCCATTTCCAAACCATGAAACACCAGACACAGGTCAGATAGTATCCATTACCATGTATCACCAAGCCTAAAAGAGAAAATAAGTGACCTATCACAAAAATAGTGCCATATGAAAAGAGATCAGATTCAGTACAAGTCTACTTCAAATGCTTTTTCAAAAACTAATGTTTATTAATATAAAATGGCTATTTACCTCAACTAATTCCAACACAATACCGTTTTTTATGCCCCTCAAGTAAAACACTTTGGAAGACAATGTGGAAAATGATGAAGCAATTTCTTCAGCTCCAACAATGTTTTCCACCAGACCAACAGATTTTTTAAAAATTCACCGAGATTGAGATTTTGTCTTCAACTTCTTTCAAAGTTGATCAGTTGTCTAAAAAATCAAAAAGTTTCTACCCTGGTCAGCCTGAGCAAACCACAAACTAAAAACTCCAAATACCTTTGGCTCTCTCCCAGATGGTCCATTTTAGAATTTAAAATGATTGACACTTCACTCCTAATAACTCCTTTATTTTGTCTCCTCCATCTATTCCACAATATAAAACTATTTGTAATACTTGTGGGAATCATAGAAATTGCTTGATACAATTCTTGCTATTTCTAATTTTCTAACATTGATTCAACCCGTTGAATATTATTTTTATTCCAATCAATCACATTTTGAAATATCATTTGAACCCTTTTCAATTCGAACCAGTCTTGACCCTTTCCTGTTTAAACCCTGTTTTTGTCCCTGTGATTTAATAATGGAGAAAACATTGTGGGAAAAGAAGAAATTGCTTGTAACAACTTCACACTATTTTCTACCCTGCTGAATGATTATTTTCAAATTTAATTTACTTTAAATTTTCATCTGCAAAACCTTTGAATTTGGACAGATCTAAAATTTTGAAAAACAGAAAAGAGTTCAATTTTGCTGTCAACTGTACCATCCATACATGCTAGGAACACAACTAGTATAGAATTAAATTTTTATCACTCTCCTTTTACACCATTAAACTCTGATACAAAGACAATATTAACCCTTGTCATGCTCAACCAGGGGTATCCCTGCTTTGACAGGAGATATAGACAAAGATCAGCCTGCATTTACGAGTAATCTGATCTTAGTGTAGACCACGTGCTGGTCCATTTCAAGTCAGGGTTGTTTATGAAATTTAATTTTTTAAATAAATATTAACCCAAAAGAAGGAGTTTCAGTGTTTTCAGCCTTTTGAATTTCAATCTATTTTAGAAAGGATTTTTTTTCAGCATGATACAGGTTAAAGTTCTCTTGTACTAAAACTACCTTTTATATTGACTGATTGGTGTTTTACAGTGCATCCACAAATGTGGCCATTGAACCAGTCTAAAATTTTGTTGTGTGGGAATGGGTTAACAAATAGCATATAGAACAATACAAAGACAACAACAAGGAATAATAAAACAAACAAGAGGCCCATGAGGGCCTGAGACACTCTACTGGTTATCAAGTTTTCCATTAAAGAAATCAGATATTTTAGGAAGTTAATTGCTCAAAGATGAATGCATAAAGAAAAAAAAAAGGGCTTTATCCCCTTTATCATTTTAAGCAACAATCCTCAAGGCCCCTTTTCCAATGTTTCATGACGGATCCACTCCATTTCCAAAAGAAAGTTACCTTATGACCCTACAATCATTCTGTGAATATTTCATCAGAATCTCACAATAATTGTGGACTTTATCACATAAACAGGATTGTTTTGAATGAAAATCAATAAGGCCCTTTTTCCTGTGTTTTCAGATGGATCAATTTCATTCCAAAAGGAACTTTCCTTACAACCCGACAATTGTCCTGTGAAATTTAAAAGACAATTTGATAATGTTTGTGATCTTCATCACATACACAAGAATGTTTTGAATGATAATCTGTAAGGCCCCTTTTCCTGTGTTTCGAATGCCACAATTATTCCATGCATCTTTGAAGAGAATCCAATAAAACTGTTGACTTTATTGTGTTAACAAAGATTTTAAAATCAAGTTCTCATAAGGCCCCTTTTCCCGTGATATTTTACTGTTGGTTTTATCATTCTGTGAAAGTTAAAAGTGAATCCAATGAAATATTGGGAATTCATTATGCTTACTAGAATATTTAAAAAAAAAAAAATGGCCTCTTTTTAAATGATACTTGATGGATTGTACCCAGTTCTGAAAAGAACCATTTAAGTATTTGTACAATCATTCTGTGAAATTTTGAAGTGAATCCGGTGAAATCATTGGACATCATTGTGTTAACCAGAATTTTTAAGAGAGTTTTTCATAAGGCCCCTTTTTATGTGACACTTGCCATAGTCAGATCCACTGTCAAAATCAACAAAATTATGACTAGTAAATTAGAAGATTATATTATTTCAATTTGATTGCATAGGCTTTAATACTACAGTGTACTTTAAACACCTTCTCATTTAACCAATTCTCATCCAATGATGCTACTAGATGCCCCTCAAGAAAAGGAATTTGGAAGACATTGTGCAAAATGAAATTGCTTTTAACAAGTAGTTTCTTCATTTTCCACAATGTATTCTACCCAGACAGTTGTAAAAATCTAAAATTTCATAATCTTAAAATAGTCGACTGCAACTCCTTTCAATTTGGCCCATTCTAAAATTTAGTTGTCTGGTAATGGAGTAACTGAAATAGTTACTCCTATTATCTCTTACGGCCACAATTTTTCCACTCTAGCAACCTTATTTTAATCAATTCCCACACGCTCCCCCCTTTTTTACACCCCTCAGGGGAGAGTTTTTGCAAAACATCATTGAAAATGAAGAAATTGCTTGTCAAAAGCAATTTATTCAATATCCATGATTTTTTGTACAAAGATTTTAAAGTTTTACAGACTTAAAATTGACATAATATATCCTATTTGAATTTGGGCCAGTCTAAAATTTTGTCATATGGTAAAGGGTTAAATCAATCTTGGGCTCTCTACAACACTCGGTCATAGGTAATAAACAAAAGGTGCTAGTGTGGCAATGTCATCTTCAAACTACCAGACAGTCGAGCATTGGGATCAGATTCACACCCTAAAAGCATTATGAACTACCCTAATAGGGCCCAGGTTTCATTATCAGAACAGTTACAAGAACAGGGGAGGTAAATATGACACACTACCTTGTTTCATAACAATAGCCAATGTCATGTAAGTCACAAAACCACAAACTCCAGCTAACTGGGCAAAACAACCAGTTAACATGTAAACTTTTAATGGAAGTGGATTCTCCTCCCATCTGCCTTTTCTATCTTTTAAATGTACAACCAGTGTAATTGTAGCTGGAATGGCTGAAAATAGAGTTAGATGTTTTAAATGTACAACTAGTGTTATGATAGCTGGAAAGGCTGCAAAAAAGCGTTAGCTTTTGACGTTTTACCCCATTCCCAAGCCATCCCGTTCTTTTACATTTCTGATTAATTATGATAAAGACAAGAGCCTTCAGAGACGTATTATGCTCCCTGAATATAGACATGTCACAAAAGGTATAGAACAAAAGGGATAAGGGTTAGGATAGATGGACGGACAGAAGAAGCGGCCCCTATATGCTAGCCCATATCGGGACATGCTTAATTTTAATGTTTGACCTTGACCTATCCAAACTGGAAAAAAATGCATCAGTGCAATATCATAAAGAATTCATGTCTTCATCCATTTTGGCCTAAGGGGAGCATAAATCATTGCGAGAAATGGAGGCATTTCTTGAAACAATTAATTTCACTTTTCATCCCAATATTTTGTACCAAATTGAGATCTTTATTTAAAATTCTTAAGCAAACTGAAAAGTCATCTGAAACTTCTTTCAATTTGGACCAGTCCAAAATTGTGTTATGTGGTAATGAGTTAAATGCACAACAAATGTAATAGTAGCTGGAAAAGCTGAAAAAAAAGAGTTAAAAATGATGTTTTAAATGAACAAACAGTATGATAGTAGCTGGGGTGGCTAAAAACAGACAAAGAATTTGATTTTTTTTATTACAATCAGTGTAATGGTGGTTGAAATGGCTCAAAATAGGATTAGTCTTTGAAAAAAAATTAACACCTTTTAATCCATTCCCACACATTAACACTTTTTGAAACCATTCAAGACTATGGTGCTATGTGTCTGTGTTGTTCCAAAGGCCTGAATGTACTGATTAAGCAAATGGTGTTTTCAGGAATTCAATATAAACTGATTCATATTCACCATAATGTGGCAAATAAATCTTGTCATTGAATCTTTTAACATTTAAACCTTTTCATTGTTTTACAAAGTCAATTAATTTACTAAATCAGTTGAAAAAGCACAAACAATTTTTCTAAAACAAGAGTTTTGTCCACAGGACACAGATGCCCCCACCGGTAGCTTTGATAATAACAAAGGGCAATAACTCCAAAATTATGCAAGCAAGAGTTGGGTTTCTTGTGCACTGCACTTCTCCTCAATGAGATCTATCCACCTATGAAGTTTCAAGTTGATAGCTATTATACTTTCAGAGATATACCCCTGACAAAATGTAAGTCTTTAAAATAACAAAAGGGCAATAACTCCAAAATTATGCAAGCAAGAGTTGTGGTTCTTAAGCACTGCACTTCTCCTCAATGAGGTCTATCCACCTGTGACGTTTCAAGTTGATAGCTATTATACTTTTAGAGATATACCCCCGGACAAAATATAAGTTTTTAAAATAACACAGGGCAATAACTCCAAAATTATGCAAGCAATAGTTGTGGTTCTTGTGCACTGCACTTCTCCTCCTAAGGTCTATCCATCTATGAAGTTTCAAGTTGATAACTATTATACTTTCAGAGATATGCTCTGGACAATTTTGGACGGACGGAAGGACACAAGGAAGGAAGGATTGAAGGAAGGAAGGACAGAAGAACGGTTAGACGGACAAAGGCAAATCTATATGCCCCACACACACACTTAGTGGTGGGGGCATAAAAATCACTGTATACCATAATTTTATGAACATAGACCAAAACTATAAAAGCCATTTTCCGAAGCAAACAAAATTAACTGATAGAATCTGAAAAAGATTCACCAAAGGATAATTCCTGTGAAATTTGATTGAGATCCATCTACATGAGGGCCTGAGACGCTCTACTGGTTATCAAGTTTTCTGTTAAAGAAATCTGATATTTAAGGAAGTTAATTACTCAAAGAGATTATAATTACAATCATTCTGTAAAAATTTTTAGTGAATCTGGTGAAATCAAGGGTCATCATTGTGTTAACTAGAATTTTTAAGAAAGTTTTTCGTAAGGCCCCTTTTTATGTGACACTTTCCATAATCAGATCCACTGTCAAAATCAACAATTGTAATGATGGTATAATCAATCTGTGTAATCTGTGGAATTTATTGTGTTAATGAGTTTATAGTGAAATCTTCATAGGGCCCCTTTTCCCATGATACTTTACAGAACAAACCAAATTTCAAAAGTAACAATTCAAATGAAGGTACAATCATTCTTTAAAAGTTAAAGAGAATCAATGAAAACAGTGGACTGAATTGTGTCAAGACTTTTTTGTAATACAATTTTCATAAGGCCCCTTTTCATCGTGAACCTTAAGAAACCAGACCCAATATACAAAGGAACAATTCTTATGATAGATAGTTTGAACAATCCAAATAATAGATAGTTTGAAGAAAATGATAACAACTGAGGAGTTTATTGTGATAATGATGTTTTTGTAATAAAATTTTCATAATGCCCCTTTTCTTGTGTCACTTAATCAATCAGACCCAATTTACAAAGGAACAATCAAAATGATGGTACATTCATTCTATTAAAGTTTGAAGAGATTCTGATAAAGACTGAGGACATTATTGTGTTAATGAGGATTCGGTAATAATTTTTCATACAGCCCCTTTTCCTATGATACTAGATAGATCAGGCCCAATTCGGAAAGAAACAATCCTAATGATGGTACAGACATTCTATGAAAGTTTGAACACAATCCGATGAAAACTGCAGACTTTATCTCGGTGTAAAGATTTTAAAATAAAATTTTAATAAGGCTACTTTTCCTGTGATACTTGAAGGATAAGGTCTCATGTCAGCATTAACAATCGTAATTATTGTACAGTGGTTCTGTGAAGGTTTGAAGAAAATCCAATGAATACTCTGGACTTGGTTACAAGGATTATAGATGAAATTCTCAAAAGGCCCCCTTTCCCCTGATAATAGACAGATCAGGCCTAATTTGAAAGGAAAGAATCCTCATGATAAAACAAACAGAATCTGATGAAAATTGTTGACTTTATTGTGGTACAAGAATTTTAAAATTAAATTCCATAATCCTCCTTTTTCTGTGATACTTGACGGATCAGGTCTAATGTCAACATCACCAATCATTATTATTGTAAATTATTCTGTGAATGTTTGAAGAAAATCCGATGAAAGCTCTGGACTTGGTAACAAGGATTTATAAATGAAATTTTCATGAGACCCCTTTTCCCGTGTTTCTTGACAGTTCAAACCTTGTTATGAAAAGAATGATTTGTATGACCTTACAATCATTCTGTGAAAGTTTCAACAAAATCTGATTAAAGCTTCATTGTGTTAACAAGGATTTTTTAATTGAATTTTCATATAGCCCCTTTTCCCATGTTACCTGATGGATCTGAACCAATTCAAAAGGGAACTATACTTACAAAAGTATAATTATTCTGCTTGAGTATAAAGACAACCCCATGAAATCTGTGGACTTAAAAGCATTAAGATTTTTTCAATTGAATTTTCCTTAGGTCCAATTTCCTATGTTTCTCGATGGATCAGATCCAATTTGAAAGGAACAATCCTTGTGATGGTACAATCATTCCGTGAAAGTTTGAAGTTGATCAGGTGAAATCTAGGGCCATGATGTGTTAACTAAGATTTTTTTATTAAATTTTCATAGGATAAAGACAATCCTATGAAATCTGTGGACTTTAAAGCATTAAGATTTTTTTAATTGAATTTTCCTAAGGCCCCTTTTCCTAGGTTTCTCGATGGATCAGACCCACTTTGAAAGGAACAATCCTTATGATGGTTAAATGCTGTGAAACATTGAAGTCGATCAGGTGAAATCTAGGACCATGATGTGTTAGCTAAGATTTTTTATCAAATTTTCATAGGGCCCCTTTTCCAAATGAAACTTGATGGATCAAACTCACTTCCGAAAAGAACAACCCATTTAATGTGATAATCATTCTGTGAATGTTTGAAGGAATTTGTTGAAACTGTGGACTCTATTGTGTTTACGAGGATTTTTTAAATCAAATTTTCATAAGGCCCCTTTTTCCCGTGGTCCTTGATTGATCATACCGAATTTCGAAAGTACAATCCTTATGATGGTACAATCATCCTGTGAAAGTTTGAAGAGAATCCGATGAAAACAATGGAGTCTAGAGTGTTAACAAGGATCTTTTAATTAAATTTTAATTAGGCCCCTTTTCCCGTGTTTCTTGATGGATCATACCCAATTTCAAAAGGAACGATCCTAATGATAGTACAATGATTCTGTGAAAGTTTGAAAAGAAATCCGATGAAAACAGTGGACTCTAGAGTGTTAACTAGGACTTTTATATAGATTTTCTATCATATTTTCATAAGGCCCCTTTTCCAGTGTTTCTTGACGGATCATACCCAATTCTGAAAGGAACAATCCTTATAATGATACAATCGTTCTGTGAAAGTTTGAAGAGAATCCAATGAAAACAGTGGACACTAGAGTGTTAACAAGGAAAAGTTAACGGACAGATGCACAGACTGACACATGGACGCCCGTCAGGAAAAAGCCACTGCAATGGCTTTAGTGGCATTTTGCCTGTAGAGCTAAATTTAAGAAATAAAAGCTTTCACCATGTATGGAAATTAGCTCCACCCATTAAAACCATGTTTTTCATCCCATCAAAATTTGAAGTAACATGATATGAGCCTGACCATATTTTTTTATCCAAACAAAATGCCCTGAAGGAATCTGATAAAGGGTCACCCAAGGATCATTTCTGTGAAATTTGGACGTAATCCATCTACAGGTGTCTGAGGAGAAGATTTTCGAAGCTTTTATCATATATGGAAATTAGCCTGACCCATTAAAGCAATATTTTCCATCCTATCAAAATTCTTTCAAGGAATCTGATAAAGGATCAGCAAAGGATCATTTCTGTGAAATTTGAATGAAATCCATCAAACAGTTTCTGAGAAGAAGTCTTTTAAAGCTTTCACCAAATATGGAAATTAGCCTGACCCATTAAAACCATATATTCATAGGCACAGACCTACAACAGACAAAACATCATTACAAAAGTTTGCTAACTTTCAGACAGCAAAACCAAAATCAAGAGGACCGTCCCTAGTACGCTCACCTGAGATAAAGGCTCTTTTTCTTTCAATAGTCAAACTTAATGTTCAGGCTAGGATTATGATACAAGCCGGCATAACCATACTTTATAAATGTATTTGCTTTGTACCTGGGGATCTAAATGTCAAAACTTTAGCAATGTTCATCTAGCTATTGTGAAGAGAACAACCTAATGAACATGTGTGCCATAGTTGGTTCAAATTGGCCCAATGGTTTGGAAGGAGATGTTGTTTTAAATCCTTCTTGTTTCTATATAGGCCCCACTCCACTTGGGTTCCACTCCTGGTAATCTGATGGTAATGATGTTAACAATTTAAGAAGAAGTCAATATACTGATATTTCATGCAAAATATCAAGGTTCTAGGCTATCTGGGTCAAGAGGTGAAGATAATTAAAGATTATCTTAAAATTTCACGAGATCTTTTTAAATTTGTCACTATAGCAATTATCCCAATGGTTTTGGGGGAGATGTCATTTAAAAATCCTTCTTTATTACTAAATAGAAACATACACCCCTTGGGCTCTACCCCTGGGGACATGAGACAAATGATTTTAGCTTGACTGAAGGAGGTCAATATACTGATGTTTCAAGCAAAATATCTAGCCTCTAGGCCTTCTGGGTCAGGAGGATAAGGCTTTACAAGATTTTATTTAAATTTTACATTTGTTACCATTGCAATCAGAATTTTCAAAAGATTTTAATTCTTTTAGCCATTTGTCAAGAGGGCCATCTAAGAAACTTTTCTGCCAAATTAGGTTGAAATTGTCACTGTGGTTTGGGAGGAGATGTTGTTAAAAGAAATTGATGGACACTGATTGCAGGATGGACAATGGACGAGGGGGGATCATGACAGCTAAAAATTGGTAAAACATTGTATAAAATAAAGAAATTGCTTGCTTTCTACCCAGATAGTTGAAAAAATTGTCTTCTGTAACTCTTCTCAATTAGGACAAGTCTAAAATTTTGTTGTCTGGTAATGGATTAAAAGTAAAATCTTTAATAATTACAGAGATATGACAATCATGTTGTATATACTTGCACATAAACTTTATTTAGAAAATACCAAGGGGGAAAAGGGTTTAATTTCTCTTAAATGAATGTCTGTAAAAGATTTTATCATTTGCCATAAGCAAAGTTTCAAAGGAAAAGTTTAAACAAATCACTTGATTGTCCATCAATCTTTCAACTCATTACCACTCAAAAAGTTTGAGAGAATTTGCAGACAACAATCTCAAAGTGAAGAAATTCTAAAAACAAGAGATTTCAGTGGACAGCAACGCTCAACCACTCTGAGTACTGGAAAGTAGCAGCAATTCAATGTCCACATTAAGCATAATTCCACAACATGAATGTTAGAATAATACACATGTCTAGAAGTTTCAAATCATAACCCTGAGTAGTATAGAGATAAAGATCATTCACTTAAAATTCTAAGTCAACTAAAGGGCCTTTGGCCCTAAAGCACTCAAAGTCTTGTCTCAGAAATTAAACTAGAAAGAAATTCTTATCATGTTTCAAGATATCTATGCCAGAAGAAAAGTGACTTCATAGAAAGGACAGTTATCATAAGATCTGACCTAGTGACCTACTTTGTTAACCATGTGACACAATATCGAATATGAAAGAGTTCATGGGAACAAACATTCTATACAAAATAAAGACCTTTGATGAAAACATAAGGACCTCTACAGTACAAACAAGTTTTTTTCTAAAATTTGACCAAGTGACCTAGTTTTTGACCCCCTTGACCCATTTTCGAACTCATCTGAGATCTTACATAGACAAATATTTCGACCAAATATCAAGTCAATTGAGCCAAATTCATTAACTCTAGAGCGCACACAAGGTTATCTTCAAGTCTGACCTAGTGACCTAGCTTTTGACCCTACAAAACACATTTCGAACTTGTCTGAGATCTTATGCAGACAAACATTTCGACCAAATATCAAGACATTTGAGCCAGAAATGTAACCTCTAGAGCGCACACAAGGTTTTTCTAGACCTGGTGACCTAATTTTTTACCCTACATGAACAAGTTTTGAGCTAGACCTGAAAATAATGAAGACAAATATCCTGAGCCAAAATTGTGACCTCTGGAGTGCAAACTAGATTTTTCTAAGATTTGACCTAGTGACCTCTGTTTCAACCTCATGTGACCTATTTTTGAATTCATCTGAGATCTTTTGCAGACAAATATTTTGATCAAATATCAAGACATTTGAGCCAAAAATGTGACCTCTAAAGTGCACACAAGGTTTTCCTAAGATTTAATAAAGTGACCAAGTTGTTCACCCTATGTGACCCATTTTTTAACTAATCTGATATATCATAAAGACAAATATCCTGACCATGTTTCAAGACATTTGAGCCAAAAATGTAACCTCTAGAGTTTTTCTGAGATTTGACACTGTGACCTAGTTTTGACCCTGCATTACCCATTTTCGAACTTGTCTGAGATATTATGTAGACAAATATTCTGACCAAGTTTTAAGACGTTCGGGCCAAAAATGTGACCTCTAAAGTGCACACAAGGTTCTTCTAATATTTTACCTAGCGACCTCTATTTTGACCCATTTTTAATCTTGTCTGAGATCTTATGCAGACAAACACTTTGACCAAATACAATGCTTTTAGGACCATAATTATCATCCCCAAGGCAAAGATTCATTACTCTGACATTAATTTTTGTGAAATTTTGACCTTGGTTTTGACTTGAGACATTCGGTTAAAGTTTTATTTGTAAGTCTTAATTTTCTGTTTCTACATATGCTTAAATTGCTTTTGCTGTGAAACTTTGCACAAGCTCTTGCGAACATCATGTCATCTCCTAAGAAAAGATTCAGTACTATTCATATCCAGTTGTTGGTACCTTTATGCCTTTCTCCTCTATGATTAAGATATGGAGACAAACATGTTGACCCGAAACGAAGGCATTCAACCCAAATGTGTGACCTCTAGAGAGCACACAATCATTTCTTGATGTTTAACCTAGTGACCTAGTTTTTGATCCCATATGATCAAATATAAATTCTGATCAAGCATTCTTGGATGCAAACATTCCGAACAAATATCAAAACATTGAGCCAAAAATATAGCCTCCAGAGGGTAAACAAGGTTTTTCTAATATTTGACCAATTTAACCCTATGTTACCAAATAATGAACGTAAAAGAGATATTAAGGTAAACATTCTGATCATAATTCAACACATTTGAGCCAAAAAATATGGCCTCTATAGTGCACACAAGATTTTCTAAGATTTGACCTCATGGCCTAGTTTTTGACCCCATGTAACCAAATATCAAACTTGATTGAGATTTTATGGAGGCAAACATCCTAATCAGATATAAAAATCTTTAAAATGCACACACACAAAAAAAAAATTAAAGGTTTGACCTATTGACCTACTTGTTGATTCCATGTGACCCAATATCAGACTTGACTTAGATTTCATGAGTCAAACATTCTAGCTAAATTATAAGACATTTGTGCCAAAAATGTGGCTTCTAAAGTGCAAACGATGTTTCCTAAAATTTGACCTAGTGACATAGTTTTTTACCAAGGTGACCTAGAAATAAACTTGACCATGATATTATGAAGAAAATGATTATACTAAAAATCAAGACATTCAGCCAAAAGTGTGTCTCAAGAGTGCACACAAAACTGTAAAAAGATTTGAATTTATGACCTTCTTTTTGATCACATGTAACCCAATAGAAAACTTGAGTGTGATTTCATGGAAGCAAATAATCTGACCAAATATCAAGACATTAAATTTTGACCTAAAAATCTGGCCTCTAGAGTGCAAAAAAACGTTTTCTAAGATTTGTCCTACTAACCTAGTTTTGACCCCACATGACCAAATATAAAACTTGTGCAAAATTTTATGAAGAAAAACATTGTGACATAGAAATTTCATCAAAAAAGGTGGCCTCTAGAGTGCACACAAGGTCTTTCTAAGATTTGACCTAGTTACCTACTTTTTACACTATGTGACCCAAAATCGAACTTGATTGAGGTTTCATGGAGACAAATATTCTGACCAATAATTAAGACATTTGAGTCATAAATGTGGCCTTTACAGTGCATGCAAAGTTTTTCTTCTAAGGTCTGACCTTGTGACATAGTTTTTAACTCCATGTCACCCAATATCAAACTTGACCAAAATTTCATTGAGACAAACTTTCTGACCTCAAATCAGGTCATTTGAGCCAAAACTGTTGCCTCCGGATTGCACACAAGATGTTGACGGACGACTGACAACTGATGACACATATCAGATGCCAGACACAGCAATTTCACAAAAGTTCACATTGAGCACATTGTGCTCAGGTGAGCTAACAATATTGAATTAACAAATAATTAGCTTTTAAAATAATTATTTGAAGACTGTTTCATGTAATTTTATAATGTTTGAGGAACATACTATAAATCTAAGATACAAAATTGTCCTGTTTTACTCTTTCAAATTCATAAGTTTGTACATAACTGTCATGAACATTTTTTCTTTAATTTCTCTTTTCACTTGATATCATGTAATTTATTTAAATACTCTTGAAATAAGATGCTCTCCCTCATGATTGTGTGTGTATGTGCCTGTCTGCCTTTTAGATTTGCTCCCTTGTCAGTCTGACAAAATTTCTGTTATGTTTTAGAAATCTGTCTTTTTCCTCTTGTTCTCTCTTACTTTTAGCTCACCTGCACACAACATTCTCAGGAGATTTTAGGATAACTCGATGTCCGTCGTTCACCGGGCATCATCTGTAGTCAACACCATTCGGCCAACTTTGTCCAAATTTTGCAAGAATGTGCCTTGGGTGACCCTTTCCGAAACTTTTCATTACTTTTTTTGTTAATGTTTTATGGGGAGTATCTCTCCTTTCATTCAATTATTCTTGTTACTGTTTCTCATAATTATATCATTCAGTCTCACATGTCCAATCATATTTTCTCTGCCTGTCCATCTATCTGGTTACCCTTCTAACCCCTGTTTGCAATGTATCAGTGTCTACTGTCGATTGCTAAAATTTTTTTATTAACCTTTTATTGTTTTGTTAATTTAAGACCTGTCTCAATTCAGATGTTTTGCAGACGACAAATCAAAGTTGATTTTATTGAAAATTAATTATACTTTCTCAAGTATATAAACACAGGGACGTAATAACCAGGGATTGAACAGGAAAGGGTTAAGAAGTGACATGGAGGTCTGAAAGCCAGTGGTATGTTAACCTACTCTTGTCTTTATTGCCAAAAAGGACTCAATGTCTATTGAAATGATAATTATAGAATGACTGATCTTGACAGGGGCCAGTAAATGGAACATTGAGAGGATAGATTGAATATCAAATATTTACTAAGATTTTTTAAACAGTATCATTTTATTAACCATTGTTTTGCACTTAACTGCATAAATTTATTTACAACATCGATTGCATTCACGATCATAACACAAAAAAAACGTCTTGACTCCAAATACAGAATTCGTGATTATAATGATGAAAAACTAAAAACAAACCTGAAGCTAAACCCCAAAGACTTGCGTTCCAGTTTCTAAGGTTGAAGCCAAAGACGAAAAAGACTGACACTCCGACTAGAATGCCTATGACACTAAAAGTGATACGCCAAACGTATGAATTCCCTTCAGCCATTGTGGTTGTTTTGAAAACGGTAGGAAGCTGATAGCCGGCTTGTTTATCCCTGGTACCAGCCCTTTGATTACGTCAGGCGTCAAAACGAGACTCCATTAATTACGGCCAAAAACTCCGATCTTTTGTCAGCTTTGTTTTAACAAATACAGGTATAAGATATGCATTTAAGAAATTGATTCGTAGCATGAAGTATTTTTACAAAAAAATGAAAGTACTGACGTAGCAGAAAATTAATTTTTGGTATAGATATGTCGTACGACCTCGTTTAAAATGAATAATGGGTTTTCGCGAATAAGTCTGCGTGCAATTGAACACGTTCCAAATCAATCCTTGAAAGATTTTCGTATTTTTTGTTATATCAACGTCTTTATTGTTACTGTTTTGTGAATGGCAACACTTGTATAAATAATTTTGTCTTAACTATTCATCATTTAATGATCAATCTTTCAAAATCAACTTTTCCTGTCGAAGTATCTGCCTAGTCTAAAGACTACTCCAGTGTACCACTTCCCACTCAATCCCTCCTTTTTACGCCCCTAAATAAAAAATGCTTTAAAAAAACATTGTGGTAAATGAAGAAATTGCTTGTTACAGGCAATTTCTTCATTATCCACAATGTTTTCTTCCCTAAAAACAAAGATTTCTAAAATTTCAACAACTTTGAATTGTCATCTGCAGCTTCCTTCAATTTGGATGTGTCTAAAAATTTATGTGGAGGAATGGGTTAATCTAGACGGGGATTTTGGAAATTTTCACCTTTTTCTAATATCCCCCCATATTTTCAACATTTGGGATTTTTTCTATAAACAAAGAGCATGAAATACCAAACCGTTGGCCTTAAGAAATTGTTGTGACCATAACATGATGCCTTTTCTTCATTGTTTTTAACGAATCTGAAAATTAACTGGGTTTTGTACGCATCTCTCAAAAATGTTAAAAAGTGTTGCAAAGATTATTATTTAGAAGTTTTTGTGGATGATTAAAAATTAACATTGTTACAAATCCAGCAAAATAATTCTCTTAAATATCAGTTTTCGTTGTGCTCTATTTACCAAACCTATACATTAATGAAAGCATTTATATTTCAAATCCTGTATCTATTATTTTAGTGTCAGAACAGCTCCAAATGTATCGAGTATCAACTAACTTGGTCATTGTTGTGTTAATATTATGAACACAAAATTTTGACAAATAGTATTTTTGTGTAAGTGTATTAAACCAAATAAAGAAAAAGCACAGAAATTGAGATTTTTTATTCATTCTTTGTTAGATTTCTAAGACTCTTCAAATTTTGATAGTTTCAGCAGAGTTAACCCTTTCCTGTTTTGCAAAATCTTAGACCTGTCCAAAATGAAAGAGATTGCAGGCATCAATAAATATTGGATGAAATTTGAAAGGGAACCATCCTATAGTGTAGAAAATAATGTGGAAATAAAGAAGAAATTGCTTGTAACTATTTTCCCTAAACACTAATCAGAAATCTCAGTCCCAGTGATCTGTTTAGGTTTTGGAAGCAAGGGGAGAATGTCCCCATTGTCTAAAACAGTGGGGTTATTTTACAAAATTGAGGGATCAAACAAACAATCTAGCTACTAGGGATTTGGAATCAAGAGGACAGTGTTCCAATGGTCATAAAAATGTTGGGAAAATTTGTGATTTTTGGGAGAAATGCAGCCTTGGCAGATCACTACAGTCCTTTACAATCTTTTGTCATTTTATAATTAAGAAATCAGTTTATTCAAGGTGTTTGTTTTGAAATAAGAATTTGTTTAAAATGACCGATAGAAGGAGTTTCTAATGTGATTTTGATGAAAAAAGTTAACAGGCATATTATTTATGGTCTTTTGAGGTGATGGGGAATTTTTGACAAAACTATTTTGTGCTTTGTGCTGCACAAGAGAAAAAGATTTAAACTTAAATTGATTCTTTTAAAAATTTTCATGCTATTAAAAATGGCACTACATTAATGGTAAAAATTTTTTTGATATTGTATCATATAACAATTTTTGTTTGAATTTTACTTTCTGATGAGAAGTACACATTTTACAAATTCCCAATTAATGACGCTTTTAGGCACTGTTACAAGCAATTTCATCATTATCCACAATTTTTTCTACGCCAAAGGTAAAAAAATTTCCAAATTTCATAAGCTTGAAATTGTCATTTATAACTCCATTCAATGTGGACCAGTCTAAAATTTTGCCATTAATTAATGGGTTGATTCATTGTCTGAAAATTGTTTGAAGAGGCAGTATTTAACTATATATTTCATTGTAAATTATGAACATTCATCTTTTTTTTTTTCTTTTCAATGTTAAGCATAATGCTGGCTCATTCCCAGATTCGACTTAAAACCATAAAGGGCATACTGTTTCATAAAAGACAAACTGTAGTGATGCTGTATCCAAAAGGATGGGTGGATATATTGTAGATTTTGCAGTTCATGAAAATAGTGTTTCAACATAAATTGAAACTTGTAAACCCATGAAATGCATGAATCTTCATAGTCTTATAATTAACCCAACTGAGGTTAGTTTGGTTTTTGAATCAAGTATGCCAGTTACTTCCCTTAGATAAAGGGAGTTAACAAATATCCAATATTCTGGAAGGAGTTGATTGTCATCTACCATTCATTTGTGACTGAAAAAACCCAATTCAGGTATTTACTAAAAACTTCTGCAAAGATTTACAGCCATTTCTGAAAAAGTTTTCAGTTCTGTGCTGTTAATTATTGGGTTTTCATGTCAATGAATTGGAGTGGAGACAACTGCATTTGCAATAAGATAAATTGACTCCACTTTTGATATCTCTGGACAGCAAGCTGACTCGGTCAAGAATGGACGCCCCTCTCCAGATCTGTCTATTTATGATAGATCAAAGCAATCACACATTTGCTGCTGAGACTTTACTGATGGTGAGGGTAGTGGTGAGTGAAAAATAAAATTGCCCAGACAAAGAATATGGCATCAACTCTGTCTAAATGTTATTGAAAATGTCCAGAAAATGAACTTTGTGCTTTCCCCTTCCAATGGTTATTTATGATAATGTAAATAGATTATCAAATTGTCATTTCATCAAAGAATGTAGATTTATTTAATCCATTTATTTGTCATAAATAGCCAGATTATGAGGTTTGTGCAT
Source organism: Fragum fragum (assembly GCA_946902895.1). Lineage (NCBI taxonomy): Eukaryota > Metazoa > Mollusca > Bivalvia > Cardiida > Cardiidae > Fragum > Fragum fragum. The sequence continues at coordinate 30,249,628 of OX336372.1, forward strand.
TGTTTTCATTTATGGACTTTTTCTTTGTAATTCCTTAATGCTGACTGCTCTGACAAAATGCTTGCTTGGTAAAAGATTCTTTATAAATTCAAATCATTCAGTATTCTGTCGAGGATCTTCTTTGATTACTAAAAAAAACATAAAAAAACATCAAAAAAAACTTGAATCAATGAATTGTGCTTGAAATATGCACATAGATCAATTTGAAATTGCACTTTTCTGGAATTCACCATTTGAAAATTTTACATTTACTTTGGATGTATGTACCAGGCTTGGCAGACTAATGAATGAATCATTTGTAGAGGGAATATTGTCATGATATTTGACCGGTATTATTATTTTTCAAAATTAGGTAAATATTGAATTTTGTTAAAATTACCAAGTCCTGCAATCATCTATGAGCAAAGAATGCTAACATATGCCTCTTGGTTGAAACTTTTTCCTCAACTCTTTGTCCAAGTAAGCCATTTTATCCAGCAGCTATTCATTTTGGAATTGTTTTTCTGTGAATCATTTACTTTGCTATGAAGACAATAGCAAGGTGGAAAAGATTCTGTAATTAGGTTAAGTTAGGGGCTGACTACAGTTGATGCTTATTTGAGCTCAAGAAATTGTTTATAGAGTTTAAGTTGATATTTGCAATTGATATTTGCTCAAAATGTTTTGAATTGATTAAATCAATAATGACCCTGATCTGACATAGATTTAAGTAGGTTCACACTGCTGATCTGGTCTGTTGACCGTTGACCAACTTTATGATTCGTTATCCCAGGAAATTTGCATAAATGCCAATTTTTTCAAATTTTAGAATAAACTATCTTTTAAATTCCCATAAAGGAAAAAAAGTTGATATCTTCAAAAATGGCAGTTACAACTATTTTTGTACATTAACCCATTACAAGATGACAAAACTTATGTCTGGTCTGATTTCAAAAAAAATGCAGATGGCAGTCTTTAGTTCATGAAATTTTGACATCTGTATTTTAGGGTGGAAAACATTGTGGATAAAAAAAAATTGCTTGTTACAAGCAACTTCTCAATTTTCCACCATGTTTTCCAAAGCGTTTTTATAAGCTGCCGTCATAGGGCAGTTGGAAGTGCATCAAACTTCTAATCTTCAATCATGGGATGTAATGGGTTCGATCCCTGGTGGTGGCACATATCCTTTCCGACATTTGTCTCTCACCATTGGGTGGATTATCGTAAACCTAAGTGTGATAGCAGCTGGAGGCTAGGAAAGGATGTAGTGGTAGTGCTGGTGTGAGAAATACCAGGAATCTATTGTTAGGTGCCCCAGCCGCCACTATATGACTGAAATACTGTTAAAAGTGGCGTCAAACACTATTCAATCAATCAACATAAGCTGCTGAAGGTGGTCGTATGTTATCATCGTGTCAATCCGTCTATCCAAATAGATTTAAATTTGATTTTTCAGAGGGTTGTAGGAATATTGTGATTTGAATTTTTCAACGACAGCGAAACTGTCGTCATGGTCATATTTTGAGCTTCTATGTGGCAACTCCTAACATGATCTCCTCCCTACTGTCTTGACCTTTGACTGATCTAACCCCTATTTCAACACAACAAGGGTTGTGGTATTGATCAAATAGGCGTCATGATTTGAATAACTTGGGTAATTTAATCTTTTCTGACCAAAGTAGTAGGGCTAGAATCCAATGATTTTGGTCACAACTCAAATATCTTTTAAGGAATGCCAACAAACACCAATCAAGATATATCACCCCAACCTGTCTAATTGTCTTAAGTAGACCATCTCACCTGTTAGATTGTTTTGGGTCAAGTTGAATGGATTGGCAGTGTGAATCAAACATTATATATTTTGTCAAATGACATTTCATAAAAGTAAAATTTCATGAAATTGTATTTTTAGCTCACCAGAGCAGGGCGTGCTTTGGTGGGCTATTGTGACTGGTCATTTTCCGGCGGCCATCGATCTGTCCGTTCACAATTACAAAAAAAGATCTTCTCCTCCTATACTAACCGCGGAGTTTCAACCAAACTTCACAGAAATGATCATTAGGTCATGTCCTTTCAAAGTAGTTCAAAGAATTGAAACCCATGAAGAACTTTAGATGCTATGGCAACCTAGTGAAAAATTAAAAAAATTTTCTCCTCCGAAAAACGCCCAAAACTTTGATATTTGGTATAAATGCCAAATTTCTTCAAAGAAATATCATTTCTTGAAAATTAGCCCTTTCCTGTGCGATCCCTATTTTTACATAGAAATAAAGAAGGTAATCTTTCAAAATCTTCTCCTCCCAAACCATAAGGCCTAGAGCCTTGATGTTTGGTATAAATCATCATCTTTTGACCCTCTACTGAAATACTTCAAAGAATTAGCATACTCTGAAAATTAGCCCTTTTCTGTAAGATTCTACATTTTACAATTGAATAAAGAAGGAAATCTTTGAAAATCTCCTAAATTACAAGGCTTACAGATTTGATATCTCATCATCTATTGACCCTTTGCAAAAATACTTCAAAGAATTACCATATTTTGAAAATTAGCCCTTTTCTGTGTTATGCCTGATTTTACACAGAAATAAAGAAGTAAATCTTTTAAATCTTTTCTCCCAAGTTATAAGGCCTAGAGCTTTAATATCTTGAATGTATCAATGTCCATTGAACCTCTGGCGCTATATTGGGGGATCTTCAATAAACCTAGGACTAAAGGTGAAAATCTTCTTCCCCAAAATGAAATGGTGTGACTTGGCTTTCATATTTTGCATATATCAATCTTTGTGCCATCATACTTGGGAGCGATGTAGGACTGTCATTGTCCTCTTGTTTTGTTAGAATACAACAAAATGTATGCATTCAATTTGACACTTGATAGACAGTAAACAACAAAATTATGATCAACATGTCATTTGACAAAGTGTCTTTCGATCAGACATTATGCACTGTCAGATTGTAAAAAATGAAAGATAAGTAGTTTGTTCCAACTATCTAACTATACAATCATATGTAATAGCACATTATAAAAGTTAAGTTTCAGCATTTGTGACAACTTCTGTAATTCTACATTCATTTAATTGCATTGTAATATACATATTCATTGCTTGCTTTTGGAACTCTTAATAATGCATTGTAATTTTAGGGAATTATAGCCATAAAATATTAAAGAAAGTAAAGAAAAGATTTAAAACTTTTAGAACCTTATAATCTAAGATTGTTAGCTTGGCTTTTCTGGGTCAAAGCTTTAAATAATTTGAGCATCTTTTTGAATTTACAAAAATCCTTGAAGTACAAGCAATATGTTCTATTTGCATCATTTTATTAACCAATTACCAACATGTAGCAAAATATCAGAACTTCAGATAAAAATCTGCACTTTAAGCTCTGTTTTTAGCGCATGAGACTCTCAATTAAGAGGTCCAGGGTTCATCCTTTCCAAAAATAGTCTCCCACCAATGGATAGATAATCGTAAACTTAAGTGAGATGAGCAGCTGGAAGCTTTGAAAGGATGCAGTGGTAGAACTGGTATGTAAAATTCCAGGAATCCACGGAATTGTCCCCCATTCAAACAAATCTGATAGGGAAAAAAGTGCTTGTATGGTTATCTAAATTGACCAGTGATATTTGAGCTAAGCTGGAACACATTTTAAGCTTTTTTTTGCCCTTTTGTCACTTTAACACCCACAGTGTTAAGCTATGAATGCAAAACCCCTTAATTGAAACCATGTTAAAGGTTATATCAATTAATGTAGTTTTGTGTATCTTAACTTTAATTTCATTGATGAAGATGTGTGAGACATTTCCAACAATCAGACCTGTGCACAAAGTAAAAACAACTCGAAGTAGACTGTGTAGTAGCACAGGCTGATCAGAATCTTCACCATGCACCCTATTAACAGACTGTAAAGTATTTTGCTCACCAGAGCACAAATTTCTTAAGTGAGCTATTGTGATCACCTTTTGCCTGGCTTCTGTCCATCATATGTCGTCCGTCAACAATTTCTTAACACAACATCTACTCCAAATTTGGAAGAACTGTAATAACAATATCTAAAAGAATTGAAATCTGCTGAAAACCCTGATTGCCATGGCAACAAAAGAGACTTTTTAAAAAATCTTTATAGAGATGACCCAGAAGGAGTAGAGCCTTGATAATTTGCAGGAACCATTAGTATATATTGACATCTTTCAAAATTGCTAAAATAATAATCCTCAGGTCGAGGGTGTTATATAGAAATAAAAAAACAATCTTTAAACAACATCTCCCACACCATTTGGTCAATTTTAACCAAATTTGGTAGAATTGTTTCTTAGGTGGCCATTTATAAAAAATAGCTAAAAGAATTGAAATCTGTTGTAAACACAGTGAATTTTTTATATTATTTTTTTAAATCTCCCCTACCCCGACCCAGAAGGGGTAAGGTCTTGGTACTTTGCATGCAACATCCATATATAGACATCTATAGAAATTTTTAAAATCATCACCCTCAGGTCCCCAGGGGTGGAGCTCCTGGAGGGTCCAGTTTACAAAGAAATAAAGTACGATTTTTAGACGGCATCTCCTCCCAGACCATTTAGTCAATTTGAACCAAATTTGCCAGAAAAGTTCCTTAGGTGGCCCTGTATAAAGATAGCTAAAAGAATTCAAATCTTTTGAATAATCTGGTTGCCATGGTGAAAAAAAGTGAAATTTTATAATAATCAGTAAAAATCTTTTCTCCTGAACCAAAAGGTGTAGAGTCCTGATATTTTGCATGGAACATCAGTATATTGACATCAGATCTTTCAAAATTGCTGAAATAATTGCCTTGGGTCCCCAAAGGCCGAGCTCCATGGGAATGGGCCCTATATTGGGTTGAAGAAATTTTGAAAGAAATAGAGCCTTTATATCAGGTGAGCTTCCCAGGGCCAACGGCCATCTTGTTTAAACAATCTGTAAATATTCTAAATGCTTTGAGAAGCTATGCAGGCTACTCGATGTTTGGGCTTCATGCACACACAAAATTGTTGGATTTATCATGTCATAGGCTCAAATGTATTTTATTGATATGATAAATTCTGTTTTTCATCTGCAGGATCCCCCATAATGGCATCCAGCATCAATGTTAAAAGATTCCAACAAGTGTCTGTAGGTAAGTTGTTACAAGCAATTTCTTCTATTTCTACATGTTTCTAAAGTATCAAATCTTAGGGGCGTAAAAAACACGGATTGAACAGGAAAGGGTTAAAAGATTAGAATTCTTCTCTACAACTATTTTAAGGTTTCAGTGACTAGATTTATTTGCCAGATATGGCAAAGATAATTCAGTGTATTGAACTTCCTAAAAGTACAATTTGCTTAACCCATTCCCACACTAAAAATATTTAGAATGGTCCATATTCAAAGAAGCTGAAGACAATTATTTCAAACTTGTGAAATTAAAAAAATCTTTGTTGCTGCCAAAGCGCAGTTGTAGTGCATGGGAGGAGTCTTATGTTTGACCCTTGGCTGTTGCAAATGTCCTTTCCAACCTTTGTCTCCAATCGATTGGTGGATAATTGTAACCCTAAGTGGGATGAGCATCTGATAGCTCAGACAGAATGTAGTGGTAGTACTGATGTGAGAAATACCAAGAATCCATGGTTATGTGCTCCAGCCGCCAGATTTGACAGAAATACTGTAAAAAGTGGCATTAAACCTCAATCAATGAATAAATTGTTTGTTAGGGTAGAAAACAATCTGTAAAAAGAAGAAATTGCTTGAACATTACAAGCAATTTGTTCATTCTCCACATTGTTTTCCTCAATCATTTGCGTATAAAAGCGCAATTGGGTGTGAATGGGTAAATCAATATATTCCGGCCTGTTGAGTGATGCAGGCACCCCGGTACATCTAGCTAAGGTTCTTACAATAATATATTTAATTGCTAAAAGGTCTAGGCACTTTCAACCTGAAAGCATTGGTCTTTCAATTATTTCCTTAGATGAGGCCCTGAAGAAAGCAGCAGCCGAGTTGAAGGCAGAGGGTAAGCCAGTTGAGGAGATGGACCTAGAGACGGAAGAAAAGCCTGCAAAGAAAGAGAAGAAAGACAAAGCAGAGCCAGAAACGGAGATAGATACAAAAGAAGGACTGCCAGATGTAACAAAGAAAAACCCAGTCATGATGCTGAATGAGAAGAGGAAAGGTATGATGTCAACACTTTCCTATTTTAGCTCAACTATTCGAAAAATAGGGGGGCTTCTCCAATCACCAAGGATTCAGCGTTGGCGTAATGTTTTGTTTAAACCATACATGCAATTGTCATATTTCATTTTCTACTAATGCTAATGTTCTGAAACTTTGCACATGCTTTTTTGGCAATAATATCAGCCTCTACACATATTAATTACTCTGACATTTATTTTAGTTGAATTTTAACCCATTTTGAACTTGGAAATTCTTGGCTAAACCATATGTGCAACTTTCATATATCTTTAATAACTCTCTTTCCACTAATGCTATTGCTTTGAAACTTTGCACATTTCTTTGTGACCATCACTGTCTTTCTGCTATTGTTTTGAAACTTTGCATGTTTTTGTGACAATGATATCAGCCTGTAGACACAGATGCATTACTCTGACATTTAATTCAGTAGCATTTTAGCCTTTCAGACTTAGAAAAATTCTTGGTCAAACCTTATGTGCAACAGTCATATGCCTTTAATATCTCTCTACTTATGCTATTGATTTGAAAATTTACACATGCTTTTGTGATCATCATTTTTTTCAAAGATTCAGTACAATTACACTCACTTTAGTGGAATTTTAACCCTTTTCTGTCTTAGTAATTCTTGGTTAAACCTTGTGTGCAACTTTCATATTTCTTTTATTACTCTCTTTCTACCAATGCTATTGCTTTGAAACTTAGTACATTTAATGTGACCAGCATATCATCTTCTAAACAAAGATTCATTACTCAGACATTCAATTTAGTTGAATTTTAACCCATTTTGGACTTACAAATACTTGTTTGACTTAAAACTCTAATAAAAACATCTCTATTACTATTTAGTTATTATGCCTAATGTCGAAATTGAATTGTTGTTACTATCTAGCACTCAGAATAGTGGAGCATTGCTGTCCTCTGAAGCTATTGTTGAAATCATTGACTGGTCCAAATTCAAACGTTTTGCAGACAATAATTTCAAGTCAGAACTATTTAAAAATATCATTTAGTGGAGTAGAAAAAAGTGTGGAAAAAGAAGTAATTGCAAGTTATAAGCAATTTTTAGCTCTACTGGCCGAAGGCCACTAGAGCTATAGCGATGGCTTTTTCCCGTCCGGCGCCCGACGGTTAAACTTTTCCTTGTTAAGCGATAGAGTCCACAGTTTTCATCAGATTCCCTTCAAACTTTCACAGAATGATTGAACCATCATAAGGATCTTTCCTTTCGAAATTGGGTATGATCTGTCAAGAAACACGGGAAAAGAGGCCTTATGAAAATTTAAGTAAAAATTCAAATTAAATCCTCGTTAAGGCGATAGAGTCCACAATTTTCATCTGATTCTCTTCAAACTTTCTCAGAATGTTAGTTCCATCATAAGGATCTTTCCTTTCGAAAATGGGTATGATCCATCAAGAATAACGGGAAAAGGGGCCTGTTGAAAATTTAATTAAAAAATCCTCGTTAACACTCTAGAGTCAACAGTTTTCATCAGATTCAATTCAAACTTTCACAGAATGATTGTACCAACATAAGGATTGTTCCTTTGGAAATTGGGTATGATCCGTCTAGAAACACGGGAAAAGGGGCCTTATGAAAATTTAATTAAAAATTCCATTTAAAATCCTCGTTTACGCGATAGAGTCCACAGTTCTCATCACATTCTCTTCAAACATTCTCAGAATGATTGTACCATCATAAGGATCGGTCCTTTCGAAAATGGGTATGATCCGTCTAGAAAGACGAGGAAAGGGGCCTTATGAAAATAAAATTTAAAAACCCTAGTTAACACTCTAGAGAACAGAGTTTACATCAGATTCAATTCAAACTTTCACAGAATGATTGTACCAACATAAAGATCATTCCTTTGGAAAATGGGTATGATCCGTCAAGAAACATGGGAAAAGGGGCCTTATTAAAAATTAATTAAAGAATCCTTGTTTACGCAATAGAGTCCACAGTTTTCATCAGATTCTCTTCAAACTTTCTCAGTATGATTGTACCATCATAAGGATAGTTCCTTTCAAAATGGGTATGATCGGTCAAGAAACACGGGAAAAGGGACCTTATGAAAATTCAATTTAAAATCCTCGTTAACACTCTAGAGTCCACAGTTTTCGTCAGATTGTATTTAAACTTTCACAGAATGATTGTACCATCATAAGGATTGTTCCTGTGGGAATTTGGTCAGATCCATCAGGAAACAGGGGGAAAGGGGGCCTTATGAAAATTTAATCGAAAAATCTTTTAAGAAATCCTCTTAAACACTCTGGAGTCAACAGTTTTCATCAGATTCCCTTCAAACTTTCACAGAATGATTGTACTGTCATAAGGATTGTTCCTTTCGAAATTTGGTATTATCCGTCAAAAAACACAGGAAAAAGGGGCCTTTTGAAAATTTTGATAAAAAGTTCTCATTAATAATCTAGAGCCAACAATTTTCAATGGATTCTTTTCAAACTTTCACAGAATGATTGTACCATCATAAGAATTGTTCCTTTTGGAATTGGATATGATTTCTCAAGAAACATAGGAAAAGGGGCCTTATTAAAATTTAATTCAAAGATCATTGTTAACACTTTAGAGTCCACAGTTTTCATCTGATTGACTTCAAACTTTCACAGAATGATTGTACCATCATATGTATTGTTCCTTTTCAAAATTTGGTATGATCAGTCAAGGACCACAGGAAAAAGGGGGCCTTATGAAAATTTGATTTAAATAACCCTCGTATACACAATAGGATCAACAGTTTTCAACAAATTCTCTTCAAACATTCCAAGAATCATTATTACATTAAATGGATTGTTCCTTTCGGAAGTAAGTTTGATCCATCACGTTTCATGGGAAAAGGGGCCCTATGAAAATTTAATATTAGTTAACACATAATGGCCCTAGATTTCACCTGATTGACTTCACACTTTCACATAATGATTGTACCATCATAAGGATTGTTCCTTTCAAATTGGATCTTATCCATTGAGAAACATAGGAAAAGGGGCCTTAGGAAAATTCAATTAAAAAAATCTTAATTAATGCTTGTAAGTCCACAGATGAGATGGGGTTGTCTTTATACTCAAACAGAATAATTATCCTTTTGTAAGAAGAGTTCCCTTTGGAATTGGTTCAGATCCATCAAGTAACATGAGAAAAGGGGCTATATGAAAATTCAATTAATAAAACCCTGTAAACACAATGAAGCCCACAGCTTTGATCAGATTTTGTTGAAACTTTCACTGATTGATTTGAATGTCATAACTATCATTCTTTTCTTAACAGGGTTTGAACTGTCAAGAAACACAGAAAAGGGGGCCTTATGAAAATTTCATTTATAAATCCTTGATACTAAGTCCAGAGCTTTGATTGGATATTCTTCAAACATTCACAGAATAATTGTACAATAATAATGATTGTTGATGTTTGTATTAGACCTGATCTGTCAAGTATCACAGGAAAAGGAGCATTATGAAATTTAATTTTAAAATCCTTGTACCACAATAAAGTCAACAGTTTTCATCAGATTCTGTTAAAACTTTCACAGAATGATTATTCCATCATGAGGATCCTTTCTTTTCAAATTAGGCGTGACCTGTCTAGTATCATGGGAAAAGGGGCCTTTTGAGAATTTTATCTATAATCCTTGTAACCAAGTCCAGAGCTTTCATTGGATTTAATTCAAACCTTCACAGAATCATTGTACAATAATCACGATTGTTGATGCTGACATAAGACCTGATCCTTCAAGTATCACAGGAAAAGGAGCCTTATGAAAATTTTATTTTAAAAATTTTACACCAAGATAAAGCCTGCAGTTTTCATCAGATTCTGTTCAAACTTTCACAAAATGTTTGTACCATCATAGGGATTGTTTCTTTCCAAACTGGGCCTGATCTGGCTAGTATCATAGGAAAAGGGGCTGTATGAAAAATTATTTCCAAATCCTCATAAACACAACAATGCCTATGTCTTTAACAGAATCTCTTCAAACTTTAACAGAATGATTGTACCATCATTTGGATTGTTCCTTTGTAAATTAGGTCTGATTGGTTAAGTGACACAAGAAAAGGGACCTTATAAAAATTTTATTACAAAACATCATTATTGCAATAAAGTCCTCAGTCTTTATCATTTTCTTCAAACTATCATTAGGATTGTTCCTTTGTACTTTGGGTCTGATTTGTTAAGTTTCACGGAAAAAGGGGCCTTATGAAAATTTTGTTACAAAAAATCTTGACACAATTCATTCCTGTTTTCATTGATTCTCTTTAACTTTTAAAGAATGATTGTACCTTCATTATAATTGTTCCTTTTGAAATTTGGTTTGTTCTGTAAAGTATCATGAGAAAAGGGGCCCTATGAATATTTCACTATAAACTCATTAACTCAATAAATTACACAGATTAAACAGATTGATTGTACCATCATTCCAATTGTTGATTTTGATAGTGGATCTGACTATGGCAAGTGTCACATAAAAAGGGGCCTTATGAAAAACTCTCTTAAATATTCTGGTTAACACAATGATGTCCCTTGATTTCACCTGATTCACTTCAAAATTTCAAAGATAATTGTACAAAAACTTAAATGGTTCTTTTCAGAACTGGGTACAATCCATCAAGTATCATGTAAAAAGGGGCCATATGATTTTTAGCTCTACTGGCCGAAGGCCACTAGAGCTATAGCAATGGCTTTTTCCCGTCCGTGCGTCCGTCCATCCGTGCATCCATCCGTCCGTTGTCCGTCCGTTAAACTTTTTCTCGTTTAAGCGATAAAGTCCAAAGTTTTCATCAGATTCTCTTCAAACTTTCACAGAATGATTGTACCACCATAAGGATCGTTCCTTTCGAAATTGGGTCAGATCCGTCAAGAAACACGGGAAAAGGGGCCTAATTAAAACTTAATTAAAAAATCTTCGTTTACGCGATAAAGTCCACAGTTTTCATCGGATTCTCTTCAAACTTTCACAGAATGATTGTTCCATCATAAGGATCCTTCCTTTCGAAAATGGGTATAATCTGGCAAGAAACACGGGAAAAGGGGCCTTGTGAAAATTTAATTAAAAATTCAATTAAAAATCCTCATTTATGTGATAAAGTCCACAGTTTTCATCACATTCTCTTCAAACTTTCTTAGAATGATTGTACCATCATAAGGATTGTTCCTTTCGAAAATGGGTATGATCCATCAAGAAACACGGGAAAAGGGGCCTTATGAAAATTTAATTAAAAAATCCTCGTTTACGCGATAGAGTCTACAGTTCTCATCAGATTCTCTTCAAACTTTCACAGAATGATTGTACCAACATATGGATCGTTCCTTTTGAAAATGGGTAAGATCCATCAAGAAACACGGGAAAAGGGGCCTTATGAAAATTCATTAAAAATTCAATTAAAAATACTCGTTTACGCAATAAAGTCCACAGTTTTCATTGGATTCTCTTCAAACTTTCTCAGAATGATTGTACCAACATAAGAATCGTTCCTTTCGAAAATGGGTATGATCCGTCAAGAAACACGGGAAAAGGGGGCATTATGAAAATTTAATTAAAAAATCCTCGTTTACGAGATAGAGTCCACAGTTTTCATCAGATTCTCTTCAAACTTTCACAGAATGATTGTACCAACATAAGGATTGTTCCTTTTGAGATTTGGTATGATCCGTCAAGAAACACGGGAAAAGGGGCCTGATGAAAATTTAATAAAAATTCCATTAAAAATCCTCATTTATGCGATAGAGTCCACAGTTTATTCTCTTCAAACTTTCACAGAATGATTGTACCATCATAAGGATTGTACCTTTTGGAATCAGATATGATTCCTCAAGAAACATAGGAAAAGGGGCCTTATTAAAAATTAATTCAAAGATCTTTGTTAACACTCTAGAGTCCACAGTTTTCGTCTGATTGACTTCAAACTTTCACAGAATGATTGTACCATCATAAGAATTATTCCTTTCAAAATTTGGTATGATCAGTCAAGGACCACCGGAAAAAGGGGCCCGATTAAAACTGGATTGAAAAAGTCCTCGAAAACACAATAGAGTCCATAGTTTTCAACGAATTCTCTTCAAACATTCCCAGAATGATTATTACATTAAATGTATTGTTCCTTTTGGAAGTAGGTTTGATCCATCAAGTTTCATGGGAAAAGGGGCCCTATGAAAATTTAATAAAAAAAATCTTAGTTAACATGTAATGGCCCTAGATTTCATCTGATTGACTTCAAACTTTCACATAATGATTGTACCATCATAAGGATTGTTCCTTTCAAATTGGGTCTGATCCATTGAGAAACATAGGAAAAGGGGCCTAAGGAAAATTCAATTAAAAAAATCTTAATTAATGCTTGTAAGTCCACAGATGAGATGGGGGTTGTCTTTATACTCAAACAGAATAATTATGCTTTTGTAAAAAGAGTTCCCTTTGGAATTGGTTCAGATCCATCAAGTTACATAGGAAAAGGGGCTATATGAAAATTCAATTAATAAAACCCTGTTAACGGGGGCACAATAAAGCCCACAGCTTGATCAGATTTTGTTGAAACTTTCACAGAATGATTGGAAGGTCATAACTATCATTCTTTTCATATCAGGGTTTGAACTGTCAAAAAGCACAGGAAAAGGGGCCTCATGAAAATTTCTCTTATAAATCCTTGTTACCAAGTCCAGAGCTTTCATCGGATTTTCTTCAAACATTCACAGATTAATTGTACAATAATAATGATTGTTGATGTTTGCATTAGACCTGATCCGTCAAGTATCACAGGAAAAGGAGCATTATGAAATTTAATTTTAAAACCATTGTACCACAATAAAGTCAACAGTTTTCATCAGATTCTGTTAAAACTTTCACAGAATGATTATTCCATCATAAGGATTCTTTCTTTTCAAATTAGGCGTGATCTGTCTAGTATCATGGGAAAAGGGGCCTTTAGAGAATTTTATCTATAATCCTTGTAACCAAGTCCAGAGCTTTCATTGGATTTTATTCAAACCTTCACAGAATCATTGTACAATAATCACGATCGTTGATGCTGACATAAGACCTGATCCTTCAAGTATCACAGGAAAAGGAGCCTTATGAAAATTTTATTTTAAAAATTTTACACCAAGATAAAGTCTGCAGTTTTCATCAGATTCTGTTCAAACTTTCACAGAATGTTTGTACCATCATAAGGATTGTTTCTTTCCAAATTGGGCCTGATCTGTCTAGTATCATAGGAAAAGGGGCTGTATGAAAAAGTATTACCAAATCCTCATAAACACAACAATGCCCTCAGTCTTTATCAGAATCTCTTCAAACTTTAATAGAATGATTGTACCATCATTTGGATTGATCCTTTGTAAATTAGGTCTGATTGGTTAAGTGACACAAGAAAAGGGACCTTATAAAAATTTTATTACAAAACATCATTATTACAATAAAGTCCTCAGTCTTTATCATTTTCTTCAAACTATCATTAGGATTGTTCCTTTGTACATTGGGTCTGATTTGTTAAGTTTCACAGAAAAAGGGGCCTCATCAAAATTTTGTTACAAAAATTCTTGACACAATTCAGTCCACTGTTTTCATTGATTCTCTTTAACTTTTAAAGAATGATTGTACCTTCATTATAATTGTTCCTTTTGAAATTTGGTTTGTTCTGTAAAGTATCATGAGAAAAGGGGCCCTATGAATATTTCACTATAAACTCATTAACACAATAAATTACACAGATTAAACAGATTGATTGTACCATCATTCCAATCGTTGATTTTGATAGTGGATCTGACTATGGCAAGTGTCACATAAAAAGGGGCCTAATGAAAAACTCTCTTAAATATTCTGGTTAACACAATGATGTCCCTTGATTTCACCGGATTCACTTCAAAATTTCACAGAATGATTGTACAAAAACTTAGATGGTTCTTTTCAGAACTGGGTACAATCCATCAAGTATCATGTAAAAAGGGGCCATATGATTTATTTTTTTTTAAATATTCTAGTAAACATAATGAATTTCCAATATTTCATCGGATTCACTTTTAACTTTCATAGAATGATAAAACCAACAGTAAAATATCACGGGAAAAGGGGCCCTATGAAAACTTGAATTTAATATCTTTGTTAACACAATAAAGTCAACAGTTTTATTGGATTCTCTTCAAAGATGCATGGAATAATTGTGGCATTTGAAACACAGGAAAAGGGGCCTTACAGATTATCATTCAAAACATTCTTGTGTATGTGATGAAGATCACAATCATTATCAAGTTGTCTTTTAAATTTCACAGGACAATTGTCGGGTTGTAAGGAAAATTTCTTGAAATTGATCCATCAGAAAACACAGGAAAAGGGGCCTTATTGATTTTCATTCAGAACAATCCTGTTTATCTGATTAAGTCCACAATTATTGTCAGATTCTGATGAAATATTCACAGAATGATTGTAGGGTCATAAGGTAACTTTCTTTTGGAAATGGATTGGATCCATCATGAAACATGGGAAAAGGGGCCTTGAGGATTGTTGCTTAAAATGATGAAGGGGATGAAGCCCCTTTTTTTTCTTTATGCATTCTTCTTTGAGCAATTAACTTCCTTAAATATCAGATTTCTTTAACGGAAAACTTGATAACCTGTAGAGCGTCTCAGGCCCTCATGGGCCTCTTGTTTTAAAATATTCTAGTAAACATATTGAATTACCAATATTTCATCAGATTCACTTTTAACTTTCACAGAATGATAAAACCAACAGTAAAATATCACGGGAAAAGGGGCCTTATGAGAACTTGAATTTAATATCTTTGTTAACACAATAAAGTCAACAGTTATATTGGATTCTCTTCAAAGATGCATGGAATAATTGTGGCATTTGAAACACAGGAAAAGGGGCCTTACAGATTATCATTCAAAACATTCTTGTGTATGTGATGAAGATCACAATCATTATCAAGTTGTCTTTTAAATTTCACAGGACAATTGTCGGGTTGTAAGGAAAATTCCTTGAAATTGATCCATCAGAAAACACAGGAAAAGGGGCCTTATTGATTTTCATTCAGAACAATCCTGTTTATCTGATTAAGTCCACAATTATTCTCAGATTCTGATGAAATATTCACAGAATGATTGTAGGGTCATAAGGTAACTTTCTTTTGGAAATGGATTGGATCCATCATGAAACATGGGAAAAGGGGCCTTGAGGATTGTTGCTTAAAATGATGAAGGGGATGAAGCCCCTTTTTTTTTCTTAATGCTTTCTTCTTTGAGCAATTAACTTCCTTAAATATCAGATTTCTTTAACGGAAAACTTGATAACCTGTAGAGCGTCTCAGGCCCTCATGGGCCTTTTTTTTTTAAAATATTCTAGTAAACATATTGAATTACCAATATTTCATCAGATTCATTTTTAACTTTCACAGAATGATAAAACCAACAGTAAAATATCACGGGAAAAGGGGCCTTATGAGAACTTGAATTTAATATCTTTGTTAACACAATAAAGTCAACAGTTATATTGGATTCTCTTCAAAGATGCATGGAATAATTGTGGCATTCGAAACACAGGAAAAGGGGCCTTACAGATTATCATTCAAAACGTGATTAAGATCACAATCATTATCAAATTGTCTTTTAAATTTTACATGACAATTGTCGGATTGTAACGAAAGTTCCTTTAGGAATGAAATTGATCCATCAGAAAACACAGGAAAAGGGGCCTTATTGATTTTCATTCAAAACAATCCTGTTTATGTGATTAAGTCCACAATTATTGTCAGATTCTGATGAAATATTCACTGAATGATTGTAGGGTCATAAGGTAACTTTCTTTTGGAAATGGAGTGGATCCATCATGAAACATGGGAAAAGGGGCCTTGAGGATCGTTGCTTAAAATGATAAAGGGGATGAAGCCCTTTTTTTTTTCTTTATGCATTCTTCTTTGAGCAATTTACTTCCTTAAATATCAGATTTTTTTAACGGAAAACTTGATAACCAGTAGAGCCTCTCAGGCCCTCATGGGCCTCTTGTTTCTTTTTACACGCCCGTCGAAGACGGAACATATTATGGGATCACTTGTGATGTCCAATGTCCGGGCGATGTCAACTTCTTTGTCTGGAGCATAACTCTGTCACCTTAAGTCCGATTGACTTGAAACTTGGCAATTGTATCCCTCTAGTGATAAAGGAGTGCAGTGTAAAAGGACCGTAGCTCTACCTAGATTATTTTATGATTTATTCCCCTTTGTTGTTTTTCATACTTTGATTTTGTCCGATGCGATCTTTGGCCATCTGGTATCCAAATGATAGTTATTGCAATAGTACCCTCATATTTACATTTCAAACACCTAAAATAACTCATCACTTAACGTTAAACCCATTCCCACACAACAGAATTTTAGACCAGTCAAAATTAAAAAGAAATATTTCACATGGTGAATATGAGTCGGTCTATAATTAATTCCTGAAAACATCATTTGCTTAATCAGTAAAATCAGGCCTGTTGAGCAATACAGGTCTCAAGCGCCTCTAGGTTAATAAGGGAGACAACTCCATCCTGTCTGTGGTTGTTTTTCAGTTCTGTATTTGTTATGAATGTGTTTGATTGTAAGATAAACTATGCTGTTTTCTAACAAGTCCAAGACATAACTATAGCATTTTGGTGTCTGTCTTGATTGTTGTCAAAGCGAGAAATTGTGTGTAAATTTTGTTAACACATTACCAGATGACAAAATTCTAGACTGGTTCAAATTGAAAGAAGGTGCAGATTACATTTCAAATAGCACTAAAATTGGAAATTAATGCCAAGTAGGGTAGGAACAGTGAGTTATGAAGGAATTGCCTGTTACAAGCAATTTCTCCTTTTTCCAACAAGGTTTTCTAGGATCATCTTTTTAATAGCCTGCTTAAAGCTTCATCAAGTGGTAATGGGTTGATAAGCTTATAACTGCTGATAGCAAGCTCATGCTGATAATTTTACAAATGCAACAATTTAAAAAAAAGAAAAATTTGAGATCGCATTTCTTTTTTTGAAAAAAAAAATCTTTTTCTCTCCAGGATTAGTGTATACTTTGTCTGGTGAGTCAGGTGAGGGGTCCACTAAGACCTGGACTATGTCTGTTGAGGTTGATGGGGATACATTTGAGGGAACCGGACGCAGTAAACGCCATGCTAAGAATGAATGTGCCAAACATGCCCTCATCAAGTTGTTCAACACTCTTGTTGTACCTGGTAAGTGTTGTTTTAAGCTGGTCTAATCATGAAGAGAAAATTAAACCTTTTTACTATAATTGCATGATTTATGCCCCTTCTATGAAATGGGGGGAGTATATAGAGTTACCTTTATTGTGAGAGTATGTACATGCATGTTTTGAATTGTGGGTAAGTACCATTTGTGTTCAGAACATAACTTCTACATTTATGGATGGATTTCAAAATAACTTGGTACAGTTATCTTATTTCACAAGTGACATTCAAAAACAGTATGTTTGGGTATACCCAAAGTCAAGATTAAGTGACAAAATCCTTATTTATTTTCCTACAAAATACCACCCTACACCAAAAGTTTGTATAAGACTGCAATCAGTGCAGATTATCATAGTCAAGATGTTAAAATGATGATATTCTGTCAAAGTGTGACAAACAATAAACCAATTAAAAGACCTACGATACAGGTGACTTAATTGATCTTGTTTATTAAATTGTTGTAGGTTGACAATAAATCCAGAATATATTTCAGATAAGAAAAAATTTAAATTGACTAACATATACAAATGACTGATTATTGTACACAAATCTGTTTCTATTTCTACATGGGGAAATTGTGCAATGCGAGCAACACTTTCAGGGCCGTCTGGTCAATCTCTGATTTACATTAAAACCCTCCCCTGCTGTAGGGTAGAAAGGAAAGACTCAACATTTTTGTGACGTCATCTGTGTTTTTCACCAACTGAGGAATATTTGAGGGTAATTTGTTGACAGAAAAACACAATGACTTTGATTTCAGTTAACCCATTCCCACTCAGTGACGCTTTTAGACGCCCCCAGGAAAAAAATGGAAAACAATGTGGAAAATAAAGAAATTGCTTGTTACAAGCAATTTCTTCCTTTTCCACATTGTTTTCTACCCAAAATGTTGAGAAAATCCAAAATTTCATAAACTTTAAATTGTTGTCTGTAACTTCTTTCAATTTGGGCCAATCTAACATTTTGCTGACTGGGAAAGGGTTACAGTGAATCAACGATCTTACAAAACATAACTTTAGATAAAATTATCACAATTAACGTCATTTAATACCCATTTCACTTTATAGAATCGATCGGTTGAAGGATTGATAGAGTCCAGAACAGAAACAGAAAAAACTTGTTTGTGATTCTTTTGTAGGTGGCTGGGTCTGTAGAAGGGTTGGGGAACTCAAAGGCGGGGGAATATGACCAGGAAATTGTAGTCAATATACAGCTTGATTGATTCAATTCAAATGAAAAAAAAATGGATTACACATTAGATTATTACAGTTTTTAGCTCGCCTGAGCACAAAGTGCTCTGGGTGAGCTATTGTGATCGTGCATCGTCTGGCGTATGTCTGTCTGTCTTTCCTTCCTTTAATAATTACAATTTAATTATATTATAATTATGCTTACTTCTCTGCGATCCCTGATTTTACATAGATTCTAAGAAGGAAATCTTAGAAAGCCTTCTTCTTCCAAACCATAAGGCCTAGAGCTTTGATATTTGATATAAATCAACATCTATTGACCTTCTACCAAAATACTTCAAAGAATTACCATACTCTAAAAATTAACCGATTTCTGAATGATCAGATTTGGCTCCAGTTTTTAGCTTTACTGGCCGAAGGCCACTAGAGCTATAGCGATGGCTTTTTCCCGTCCGGCGTCCGTGCGGCCGTCTGTGCGGCCGGCCGGCCGTCGTCCGTTAAACTTTTCCTTGTTTACGCGATTAAGTCCACAGTTTTCATCGGATTCTCTTCAAACTTTCACAGAATGATTGTACCATCATAAGGATCGTTCCTTTCGAAATTGGGTCAGATCCGTCAAGAAACACGGGAAAAGGGGCCTAATTAAATCTTAATTAAAAAATCTTCGTTTACGCGATTAAGTCCACAGTTTTCATCGGATTCTCTTCAAACTTTCACAGAATGATTGTACCATCATAAGGATTGTTCCTTTCGAAAATGGGTATGATCCGTCAAGAAACACGGGAAAAGGGGCCTTATGAAAATTTAATTAAAAAATCCACGTTTACGTGATAGAGTCCACAGTTCTCATCAGATTCTCTTCAAACTTTAACAGAATGATTGTACCAACATAAGGATCGTTCCTTTCAAAAATGAGTATGATCCGTCAAGAAACACAAGAAAAGGGGGCTTATGAAAATTCATTAAAAATTCAATGAAAAATCCTCGTTTACGTGATAGAGTCCACAGTTTTCATTGGATTCTCTTCAAACTTTCACAGAATGATTGTACCATCATAAGGATAGTTCCTTTCGAAAATGGGTATGATCCTTCAAGAAACACGGGAAAAGGGGCCTTATGAAAATTTAATTTAAATTCCATTAAAAATCCTTTTTTACGCGATAAAGTCAACAGTTTTCATTAGATTCTCTTCAATCTTTCACAGAATGATTGTACCAACATAAGGATCCATCCTTTCGAAATTAGGTATGATCCGTCAAGAAACATGGGAAAAGGGGCTTTATGAAAATTTAATTAAAAACTCCATTAAAAATCGTCGTTTACACGATAGAGTCCACAGTTTTCATTGGATTCTCTTCAAACTTTCTCAGAATGATTGTACAATCATAAGGATCGTTCCTTTAAAAAGTGGGTCTGATCTGTCATGAAACAGGGGAAAAGGGGCCTTATGAAAATTTAATTAAAAAATTCTTGTTAACACTCTAGAGTCCACAGTTTTCATCAGATTGTATCTAAATTTTCACAGATTGATTGTACCATCATAAAGATTGTTCTTTTTGAAATTTGGTCAGATCCATCTGGAAACACGGGAAAAGGGGCCTTATGAAAATTTAATTGAAAAATCTTTTAAGAAATACTCTTTAACACTCTTGAGTCAATAGTTTTCATCGGATTCCCTTCAAACTTTCACAGAATGATTGTACTATCATGAGGATTATTCCTTTTGAAATTTGGTATGATCCTTCAAGAAACACAGGTAAAAGGGGCCTTATGAAATGTTTAAGAAAAAATTCTCATTAATAATCTAGAGCCAACAATTTACAACGGATTCTCTTCAAACTTTCACAGAATGATTGTACCATCATAAGGATTGTACCTTTTGGAATCGGATATGATTCCTCAAGAAACATAGGAAAAGGGGCCTTATTAAAATTTAATTCAAAGATCTTTGTTAACACTCTAGAGTCCACAGTTTTCATCTGATTGACTTCAAACTTTCACAGAATGATTGTACCATCATAAGAATTGTTCCTTTCAAAATTAGGTATGATCAGTCAAGGACCACGGGAAAAAGGGGCCCGATTAAAACTGGATTGAAAAAGTCCTCGTAAACACAATAGAGTCCATAGTTTTCAACAAATTCTCTTCAAACATTCCCAGAATGATTATTACATTATGTGGATTGTTCCTTTCGGAAGTAGTTTTGATCCATCAAGTTTCATGGGAAAAGGGGCCCTATGAAAATTTTATAAAAAAAATCATAGTTAACACGTAATGGCCCTAGATTTCACCTGATTTCACCTACAAACTTTCACATAATGATTGTACCATCATAAGGATTGTTCCTTTCAAATTGGGTCTGATCCATTGAGAAACATAGGAAAAGGGGCCTTAGGAAAATTCAATTAAAAAAATCTTATTAATGCTTGTACGTCCACAGATGAGATGGGGTTGTCTTTATACTCAAACAGAATAATTATACTTTTGTAAGAAGAGTTCCCTTTGGAATTGGTTCAGATCCATCAAGTAACATGGGAAAAGGGGCTATATGAAAATTCAATTAATAAAACCCTGTTAACACAATAAAGCCCACAGCTTTGATCAGATTTTGTTGAAACTTTCACAGAATGATTGGAAGGTCATAACTATCATTCTTTTTATAACAGGGTTTGAACTGTCAAGGAGCACAGGAAAAGGGGCCTTATGAAAATTTCATTTATAAATCCTTGTTACAAAGTCCAGAGCTTTCATCAGATTTTCTTCAAACATTCACAGAATAATTGTACAATAATAATGATTGTTGATGTTTGCATTAGACCTGATCCGTCAAGTATCACAGGAAAAGGAGCATTATGAAATTTAATTTTAAAATCATTGTACCAAATTAAAGTCAACAGTTTTCATCAGATTCTGTTAAAACTTTCACAGAATGATTATTCCATCATGAGGATTCTTTCTTTTCAAATTAGGCGTGATCTGTCTAGTATCATTGGAAAAGGGGCCTTTAGAGAATTTTATCTATAATCCTTGTAACCAAGTCCAGAGCTTTCATTGGATTTTATTCAAACCTTCACAGAATCATTGTACAATAATCACGATTGTTGAGGCTGACATGAGACCTGATCCTTCAAGTATCACAGGAAAAGGAGCCTTATGAAAATTTTATGTTAAAAATTTGACACCAAGATAAAGTCTGCAGTTTTCATCAGATTCTGTTCAAACTTCCACAGAATGTTTGTACCATCATAAGGATTGTTTCTTTCCAAAATGGGCCTGATCTGTCTAGTATCATAGGAAAAGGGGCTGTATGAAAAATTATTACCAAACCCTCATAAACACAACAATGCCCTCAGTCTTTATCAGAATCTCTTCAAACTTTAATAGAATGATTGTACCATCATTTGGATTGTTCCTTTGTAAATTAGGTCTGATTGGTTAAGTGACACAAGAAAAGGGACCTTATAAAATTTTATTACAAAACATCATTATTACAATAAAGTCCTCAGTCTCTATCATTTTCTTCAAACTATCATTATGATTGTTCCTTTGTACATTGGGTCTGATTTGTTAAGTTTCACAGAAAAAGGGGCCTCATCAAAATTTTGTTACAAAAATTCTTGACACAATTCAGTCCACTGTTTTCATTGATTCTCTTTAACTTTTAAAGAATGATTCTACCTTCATTAGAATTGTTCCTTTTGAAATTTGGTTTGTTCTGTAAAGTATCATGAGAAAAGGGGCCCTATGAATATTTCACTATAAACTCATTAACACAATAAATTCCACAGATTAAACAGATTGATTGTACCATCATTCCAATTGTTAATTTTGACAGTAGATCTGACTATAGCAAGGGTCACATAAAAAGGGGCCTTATGAAAAATGTCTTAAATATTCTAGTAAACACAATGATGTCCCTTGATTTCACCGGATTCACTTCAAAATTTCACAGAATGATAGTACAAATACTTGGTTCTTTTCAGAACTGGGTACAATCCATCAAGTATCATGTAAAAAGGGGACATATGATTTTTTTTTTTTAAATATTCTAGTAAACATAATGAATTCCCAATATTTCATCTGATTCACTTTTAACTTTCATAGAATGATAAAACCAACAGTAAAATATCACGGGAAAAGGGGCCTTATGAGAATTTGAATTTAATATCTTTGTTTACCCTTGTCATGCTGAACCCGGAATATTCCGGTTTTGGCAGGAGGTGAAGACTAAGATCAGACTGCACTTAGGTGCAGGCTGATCTTAGTCTGCACCTCCTGCTTGTAATTTTCCTGCCAGAGTTGTTTATGAAGTTGATTTCTTAAAGAAATATTGATTTTTGAACAAGTTCTATCAGTGCTTTCAGCCCTTTGATTTGACAGCAATTCAGTAAGGTATTTTATATAGCATAACAAGGGTTAACACAATAAAGTCAACAGTTTTATTGGATTCTCTTCAAAGATGCATGGAATAATTGTGGCATTCGAAACATAGGAAAAGGGGCCTTACAGATCAGGGGTCTTGCTGCATATTTTTGTCTGGGGCCTGGGGCCAGTGAGATTGGGAAAAATAGCGGCGTTTTACCCAAAATTGGGAAAAATTAAAAAAGCTTATAAATCACATCATTTCTTTATTATTTATTAAAGTCATCAACATAAACAGTCTCTGTTTTGATATACCTAGCATCACAGGTATTTGACACAATATACAATGATTGTCTAAATATGCTGTATAATTATACATGCTGTTTTTTTAAGTATATACTGCAGAGTGCATATTTATAGTACAATCATGGTATATTATGTCAAAAACTTGCGCCTAGCATGGGTTCTTTTACATTTCCACCTCTGATTGGGTTCATTTCCTTGAAATGAAAGATAGAAAATGGAAATATAATCATTATATTTCCATTTTTCTGTCTTTCATTTCAAAAAAATGTGTAATTGCTGTCTCTAGCTGAGTTTGCGTAAGTGAAATTTCTCCATGAAAGGTGACCCTCATCAATTCTTCTAAAGTTTCCTGAAGAAGTGATGTTCTGAGAGGTGTACATATTCCACTCATTAAGCTAAAAAATCTTTCCACCACAGCAGTTGAAGTTGGTATCAAACAGGCCATTTTTACCAGATAGTGCATGGAAGGATATGCATTACTCAGAACATCATCTTCTTCAAGAATCTTCAGGAGAAAGTACTGTTCAGAAACAGCATCAGGATTTCTCTGCTTTAAAAGCATCATTTGGTGTTTGAAAGCACCATATTCCCTTTCTATGTTATCAGCAGGGTATACAGGCTGAGCAGCTGTCCTAGAATTAGCATAGATATCTTCTTTAGGCCGACTTCTTCTTTTGCATCCGTGGATGCTGAACGGTTACCCTTAGTTACGGTAAAAGATTAAAATGCGGATCACGTTTGTCAAGGCGGTAAATTTCAAATAATGACTATTCCGAGTGAACAATTCTTAAGAAAACAGTTGAGTTTTTATTTCAACTCATGAAAGCAAAAAATGCAAACAAAGTAGTTAAATTTCGATGCGAATACCGGAAAATTATTATTCCTCTATAACGGCAATGGAAGCCGCAAAATAAACTGGCCATTCATTCTAGACTGGGTCACGTCTCTGATTATTACTACGGTAAAATACACAGTAAAACGACGAGTACCAGTCTAGCCGATATCATTCGGATATTTCGGTAATCATGATCAATGGAAATGTAAACAAAAATACGGGACTCTCTCGGTTGACAGTTTATTCATACGTGAGTTGTTTCTTACGATAATTTTACAGGCAAGGATGGCAGTTCTATGTATCATTCTGTGTTGCCTTAATCGGGGGAATTTTAGATGCTTATTGGGAATTTTCAGCCTAGAATTGGGAAAAAAAGATACTTTTTGCCATTGGGAATGGGGCCGAATTTCGGCCCCAAAAATCGGCAAACGAGACCCCTGCAGATTATCATTCAAAACATTCTTGTGTATGTGATGAAGATCACAATCATTATCAAGTTGTCTTTTAAATTTCACAGGACAATTGTCAGGTTGTAAGGAAAGTTCCTTTTGGAATGAAATTGATCCATCAGAAAACACAGGAAAAGGGGCCTTATTGATTTTCATTCAAAACAATCCTGTTTATGTGATTAAGTCCACAATTATTGTCAGATTCTGATGAAATATTCACAGAATGATTGTAGGGTCAAAAGGTAACTTTCTTTTGGAAATGGAGTGGATCCGTCATGAAACATAGGAAAAGGGGCCTTGAGGATTGTTGCTTAAAATGATAAAGGGGATAAAGTCCCTTTTTTAGCTCCCCTGAGCAAGAAGTGCTCTGGAGGAGCTATTATGATCGGTCGTCGTCCATCCTTCCGTCCGTCTGTTAACAATTACAAAAAAATCTTCTCCTCCTAAACTAACCATGGAATTTCAACAAAACTTCACAGAAATGATCCTTAGGTCATGCTCTTTCAAAATACTTCAAAGAATTGAAATCCATGAAGAACTCTGGTTGCCATGGCAAAGGAGTGAAAAAACTTAAAAAATCTTCTCCTCCCAAACGGTAAAGCCTAGAGCTTTGATATTT
This sequence comes from Fragum fragum, assembly GCA_946902895.1. Lineage (NCBI taxonomy): Eukaryota > Metazoa > Mollusca > Bivalvia > Cardiida > Cardiidae > Fragum > Fragum fragum. Next base: position 30,274,768 of record OX336372.1, read on the forward strand.
AGTATACATTATCATCTATTGACCCTCTACCAAAATACTTCAAAGAATTACCGTATTCTGAAAATTAGCCCTTTTCTTAATGATCCCTGATTTTACATAGAAATAAAGAAGGAAATCTTTAAAAATCTTCTTCTCCCAAACCATAAGGCCTAGAGCTTTGATATTTGGTATACTTTATCATCTATTGACCCTCTACCAAAATACTTCAAAGAATTACCGTATTCTGAAAATTAGCCCTTTTCTTAATGATCCCTAATTTTACATAGAAATAAAGAAGGAAATCTTTAAAAATCTTCTACTCCCAAACCATAAGGCCTAGTGCTTTGATATTTGGTATACATCATCATCTATTGACCCTCTACCAAAATACTTCAAAGAATTACCGTATCCTGAAAATAAGCCCTTTTCTTAATGATCCCTGATTTTACATAGAAATAAAGAAGGAAATCTTTAAAAATCTTCTTCTCCCAAACCATAAGGACTAGAGCTTTGATATTTGGTATACATCATCATCTATTGACCCTCTACCAAAATACTTTAAAGAATTACTGTATTCTGAAAATTAGCCCTTTTCTTTATGATCCCTGATTTTACATAGAAATAAAAAAGGAAATCTTTTAAAATCTTCTTCTCCCAAACCATAAGGCCTAGAGCTTTGATATTTGGTATACATCATCATCTATTGACCCTCTACCAAAATACTTCAAAGAATTACCGTATTCTGAAAAGTAGCCCTTTTCTTAATGATCCCTGATTTTACATAGAAATAAAGAAGGAAATCTTTAAAAATCTTCTACTCCCAAACCATAAGGCCTAGTGCTTTGATATTTGGTATACATCATCATCTATTGACCCTCTACCAAAATACTTCAAAGAATTACCGTATCCTGAAAATAAGCCCTTTTCTTAATGATCCCTGATTTTACATAGAAATAAAGAAGGAAATCTTTAAAAATCTTCTTCTCCCAAACCATAAGGCCTAGAGCTTTGATATTTGGTATACATCATCATCTATTGACCCTCTACCAAAATACTTTAAAGAATTACTGTATTCTGAAAATTAGCCCTTTTCTTTATGATCCCTGATTTTACATAGAAATAAAAAAGGAAATCTTTTAAAATCTTCTTCTCCCATACCATAAGGCCTAGAGCTTTGATATTTGGTATACATCATCATCTATTGACCCTCTACCAAAATACTTCAAAGAATTACCGTATTCTGAAAAGTAGCCCTTTTCTTAATGATCCCTGATTTTACATAGAAATAAAGAAGGAAATCTTTAAAAATCTTCTTCTCCCAAACCATAATGCCTAGAGCTTTGATATTTTGCAAATATCATCATATATTGACCCTCTTCCAAAATACTTCAAAGAATTACCCTATTCTGAAAATTAGCCCTTTTCTGCGGATTCCTGATTTAACAAAGGAATAAAGAAGGAAATCTTTGAAAATCTTCTTCTACCAAACCATAAAGCATATTTGGTACATATCATCAGCCATTGACCCTCTACCAAATTACTTAAAAAATTGGCCCTTTTCTGTAAATAAATAATGATATCTTTGAAAACCTTCTTCTCCTAAACCATTAGGCTTACAGCTTTTATACTTGGTATGTATTGATGTCTATACTTCAAAGCATTACCATATTCAGGGAATTAGTGCTATATGGTGGGATCATCAATATTCCTAGGATTAAAAGAGAAATCTGTAAACATCTTCTCCAAAATAATTAGACAGAGGGCTTTGCCATTTTGTTTATATCATAAAGCCATGAACCATCATACTCAGGGGAGCGATTTAGGACCATCATGGTCCTCTTGTTTTCCTTTATCCACACTTCTTTGAGCAATTAACTTCCTTAAATATCAGATTTCTTTAACGGAAAACTTGATAACCAGTAGAGCGTCTCAGGCCCGCATGGGCCTCTTGTTTCAATTTGGCAAAAGTGATGGCAAAAAGAAAATTCAAACCAGGGAAGTCCCTGGTATTGTATTAAAAGAGGAAGATAATATTTTGTAGTTTTCATAGAGGTATAATACAAAAAACTAAAACACTATGAATACTTGGAAAGGATTTATACTGTATGAATAGGCAGAACAGATTTTTATATATAAGTGTGATTAGTATGAATACATAGAACAGATTCATTCTTAAGTGTGATTAGTTTTCTTCATTTCATACCTCCATGAAAACAAAAAACATTCCTTTCATTGCTTATGATTTCATGAAATTGATACAAAAAAACCACTCAAATATTTGCAAATTTTCGATACATTTTAGGTCACCTGACCGAAGGTCATGGTGACCTATTGCCATTGTGTTTTGTCTGTCGTTGTGCGTTAACTTTTTACATTTGGACTTCTTCTTAAGAACCCTTAGACAGATTTCAATCAAACTTGGCAGGAAGCATCATCATGCGAAGGTGATTCAGATTTGTACACGTCATGGAGTTACCTCCCCTTGAAGCCCGAAAAGGGGCCAAAAAGGGAACATCTTTAAAAATCACCTTGTCATGAACCGGCTGTTGGATTTGATTCACATTTGGTATTTAGAGTTTTTAGGGCAGAGACTATCAAGTTTAAACGAGAAAAAAAAAACTGCCAAGAAATGGCCTGTTGGGGGGGGATGCATAAGCTTACATAGTGACAACTTTGATTTTTTTTTTATTCAATCAAAAGACCTACAGCTCTGATATTTGGTATGTGGCATCATCTAGTGGAATTTATCAATATATAATATAAATTATAACCCTAGGGTCAAAATTAGCCTGTTCCGGGACGTCACAAGTTTAACATAGGCTTACCGGTATATAGTGAAAATTTGAAATAAACTTCTCTCAAATTGGAGGGCTTAAAGCTTTGATATTTGGTATACAGCATCATCTGGTAGACCTCTAACAAGATTGTATAAATTATTTCCCCAAGATCAGAATTAACCTGTTCCCAGATGTAACCAGTTTAACAGGCTTATATAATGAAATCTTTAAGAATCTTCTCTCAAACAGAAAGGACTAGAGCTTTGATATTTGGTATGTGGCATCATCTTGTGGATCTCTATCAAGATTGTATGAATTATGGCCCAAGGGTCATAATTAGCCTAGTGTCACAAGTTTTACATAGGACTTATATAGTGAACATTTTAAAACTCCTTTTCTCCCAAATAGGAGGGCTACAGCTTTGCTATCTGGTATACAGCAACATCCAGGGGAAAAGACTTACAATTTTAATTTAGGGGCCGGGACTACAAAATATTTGATATTTAACATTAGTGGTATGGGCATTTTCTCAAAAAAATTAGGGGCACAGCCCAAAAGTTAGGGGCAATTGGCGAATGGGCCCCTGTTGGTCTTTTCCCTGAACATCTGGTGGACCCTTATCAAGATTGTGTAAATTATGGCCCCAGGGTCAAAATTAGCCAGTTTGAAGACGTCACAAGTTTAACATAGGCTTGTTTAGTGAAAACTTTTAAAGAATCTTCTCCTTAATGAACCATGGAATTCCAACCAAACTTCACAGAAATTGATCCTTAGGTGATGCTCTTTCAAAATACTTCAAAAGAATGGCAACCAAATCAAAAACTTAAAAAATTGTCTCCTTCCAAACTATAAGGCCTAGACCCTTTACCAAAATACTACAAAGATTTACCGCACTCTGAAAATTAGCCCTTTACTATGCAATCCTTAATTTTACATAGGAATAAAGAAAGAAGTCTTTGAAAATCTTCTTCTCCCAAACTATAAGGCCTAGAGCTTTGATATTTGGTATATTTTGTCATCTAATGACCCCCTACATAAAATACTTCAGAGAAAACTGGCCCTTTTCTGTGCAATTCCTGATTTTACATAGGAATAAAAGAGAATATCTTTGAAAATCTCCTCTTAAACCATTGATATTTGGCATGTATCAATGCCTATTGACCCTCTTCTAAAATACTTCAAAGAATTACTGTACTTTGGAATTTTGGGGTAAATGAATACCTTTAATTAAAGGAGAAAATCTTTAAAAAAAAAAACACTTTAAAAAAATCTTCTCCAAATCGTTTAGGAGTATAGCTGTTATATTTTGTATACAATTTATATCATAAAGCCTTGAGCCATCATACTCAAGGGAATGATAAAGGACTATCATGGTCCTCTTGTTATTTTTTTAAACCATATGCCCTACAGACTTCAAATTTTGCTTGTATCACCACCTCTTTTAAGATTTCTTCAAGATGTTTAAAAGATCTCCACAATATAAAGAATGAAATCTTGATTAATTCTGCGCTTAATTCCTTATTCTCCTAGCTTTTGAATGTATGTTTTATTATTGTCTAACAGTGTTCCCTAAAAGAAATTGAATTATTTCTCTTAGATCGTTGTTATCCCCAGATTTTGTATAGAGATTAAAAGGTAAATCAAGAAGAAATCAGCAAAGCCTAAGGCTTTGATACTCAAGCAATATAGGACCATCCGTGTCCTCTTGTTACTGTTGACAAATATAGCCAGTGTTTGGAAAGATCACAGGAGAAGTGCAGGGCATAAGAACTTCAACTCTTCCTTTCTTTGATATTAGTCATTTCCTTTAGTTGCTTTTCAGATTAAGCATATCTCTGAAATAATGCAAGCTATCAACATGAAATTTAATGGTTGGATAAATCTCTTTTACAAGTAGTTTTTTGCACAGGAACAGTAACCCTCGCTTGCTAGATTTTTTAGCTCACCTGAGCACAAAGTGTTGTCTGTCCGTCTGTCTGTCCACAATTTCTTTCAAAATCTTCTCCTCCTAAATCAATTGGCCAATCAAGCTGAAACTTTGCAGGGATGTTCCTTGGGTGAAGACGTACAAAAGTTGTGAAAAGAATTTAATTCTGTGTAAAATTCTGGTTGCCATGGCATTTGAAAATGGGACATTTTAGTAAATCTTTAAAAATTTTCTCCTCCTAAACCAGTAGGCCCATCCAAGTGAAACTTTGCAGGGATGTTCCTTGGGTGAAGTTATATTAAAGTTGTTAAAAAAAATTAATTCCGTGAAAAATTCTGGTTGCAGCAGCATTGAAAATTGGACATTTTAGTAAATCTTGAATTTTTTTTTTCAGAAACTACCAGGCCAAAGACATTTATACTTGTTATGTAGCTTAATCACATTGTTTTCTACCAAGTTTTCAAAAATTTTATCTCGGGGGTCAAAAATTGCCCTGCTCTAGAGGTCCAAGTTTCGAAAAATGCATAATTAGAGCAATTTTAAAAGACTTCTCATAAACTATAAGGTCTAGGACATTCTTGTTCTTCTTGGGTCAAAGACAGCCCTGCACTAGGGGTCTAAAATAGGGAAAATCGCAAAATTTGATTAAGTTAATGAGACATTTGAGTAAATCTATGATTTTTTTCAGAAACTACAAGGCCAAAGGCATCTATATTTGTTATGTAGCTTTATCACATGGTTCTTAACCAAGGTTTCAAAAATTTAATCTCTAGGGTCAAAAAAGGTCCAAAGTTTGTAAAAATGCTCAATTGGACCATGTTCAACAGGACATTCATATTTGGTATGTAGCATTACATAATTTTGTACTATGTTACATGAAAATATCCCCTTTGGATAATAAAAAGTCTCTGCTCCAGAGGTCGAATTGTGTAAATCTCTTGATTTGAAAGAATTCTTTTTCTTAAATATAGGGCCTAGAGAATTTATATTAAAAACATAGCATAACCTTATTGTTATCTACCTTGTTTATATTCTTTGTCTTCACAAGGCATCCAAAGTTATGAAAAACATTCAATAAGAGCATTTTCAAATCTTCCTCTCCAAATGCATCAGTTGTAATGCATTCATATTAAGTTAATAGTACATCCAGATTGTTCTCTACCAAGGTTGCTAAAATTTTACCCATTAGGTCAAAATGGCCCAGTCCCAAGGGCCCCAAGTTTGGTAAAATTCTCAATTAGAGCAATATCAAATGCTTCTCCTCTTAACACTGGTCCAAATTAAAAGAAGTTGCAGACGGTAATTAAAGTTTGATGGAAATCTAAATACAAGGAATTTTTAGGGTAGAAAACTTTGTGAGAAATGGAGAAATTGCTTGTAACTAGTAAGTTCTCTCTTTCTCACAATGTATTTTGAACATGTTTTCTTTGAGGGCATCAAAATGTGGGAAAGTTTGGTAATTGATTTAACTATAAAGCCAAAGGCATTCATATTTATTGTATAGCATTATTCAATAGTTTTGTACTATACCCCAAATCTTGTATTTGTTTTATTTTGATCAAGCTGTGTTTTTAAGCTCTACTGGCCGAAGGCCACTAGGGCAATTGCGATGGCTTTTTCCAGTCTGTGTGTCCGTTTGTTAAACTTTTCCTTGCAATGATCATTCTTTTCATAACAGGGTTTGAACTGTCAAGAAACATGGGAAAAGGGGCCTCATGAAAATTTCATTTATAAATCCTTGTTACCAAGTCCAGAGCTTTCATTGGATTTTCTTCAAACTTTCACTGAATAATTGTACAATTATAATAATTGTTGATGTTGACATCAGACCTGATCCGTCGAGTATCACAGAAAAAGGAGCATAATGAAATTAAATTTTAAAATCCTTGTACTACAATAAGTCAACAGTTTTCATCAGATTCTGTTTAGACTTTCACAGAATGATTTTTCCATCATGAGGATTCTTTCTTTTCAAATTAGGCCTGATCTGTCTAGTATCATGGGAAAAGGGGCCTTTTGAGAATTTTATCTTTAATCCTTGTAACCAAGTTCAGAGCTTTCATTGGATTTTTTTTTCAAATCTTCACAGAATCATTGTACAATAATTACGATTGTTGATGCTGACATGAGACCTGATCCTACAAGTATAGTAGGAAAAGGAGCCTTTTTATCCCCCCCACCTCAGTTTTGGAAAAGGGGATATAGTAATGGTCTCCGTTCGTCATTCCGTCCTTCCGTCACTAAACTTGTCCGGAGCATATCTCTGAAAGTATAATTGCTATCAACTTAACACTTCACAGATGGAAAGATCTCGTTGAGGAGAAGTGCAGTGAACTATAATCACAACTCTTGCTTGCATAATTTTGGAGTTATTGCCCTTTGTTGTTTTAAAGACTTAGATTTTGTCCAGAGCATATCTCTGAAAGTATAATAGCTATTATCAAACTCATTGAGAAGAAATGCAGTGCACAAGAAGCCTAAATCTAACTGGCTTCAATTTACTATCAAGCTTTTAAGGCGGGGGACGGCCATGTCCAACATGGCTCTTGTGAAAATTCTATTTTAATGTCTTTACACCAAGATAAAGTCCGCAGTTTTCATCGGATTCTGTTCAAACTTTCACAGAATGTTTGTTCTGTCATTAGGATTGTTTCTTTCCAAATTGGGCCTGATCTGTCTAGTACCATAGGAAAAGAAGCTGTATGAAAGATTATTACCAAATGTTCATTAACACAGGAATGTCCTCAGACTTTACCAGAATCTCTTCAAACTTGAATAGAATGGATGTACCACCATTTGGATTGTTCCTTTGTAAATTAGGTCTGATTGGTTAAGTGACACAAGAAAAGGGGCATTATGAAAATTTTATTACAAAAACATCATTATCACATTAATGTCCTCAGTCTTTATCGTTTTCTTCAAACTATTTATCATTAGGATTGTTCTGTTGTACATTGGGTCTGATTTGTTAAGTTTCACGAGAAAAAGGGCCTTATAAAAATTTTATTACCAAAAATTCTTGACACAATTCAGTCCACTGTTTTTATTGATTCTCTTTAACTTTTAAAGAATGATTGTACCTTCATTAGAATTGTTCCTTTTGAAATTTGGATTGTTCTGTTAAGTATCTGTTAAGGGGCCCTACGAAGATTTCACCATAACATCATTAACACAATAAATTCCACAGATTACACAGATTGATTGTACCATCATTAAAATTGTTCATTCTGACTCTGGAGCTGATTATGGCAAGTGTCACATAAAAGGGGCCTTATGAAAAATTTTCTTGAATATTCTAGTAAACACAATGATGTCCCTTGATTTCACCTGATTCACTTCAAAATTTCACAGAATAATTGTACTATCTCTTAAATGGTTCTGTTCAGAACTGGGTACAATCCATCAAATATCACGGAAAAGGGGCCATATGATATTTTTTCTAAATATTCTAGTAAACATAATGAAGTCCACATATTTCATCAGATTCACTTTAAACTTTCACAGAATGATAAAACCAACAGTAAGATATCACGGGAAAAGGGCCCTAGGAGAACTTGATTTTAATTAATATCTTTGTTAACACAGTAAAGTCAACAGTTTTATCGGATTCTCTTCAAAGATGCATGGAATAATTGTGGCATTGGAAACACAGGAAAAGGGGCCTTACAGATTATCATTCAAAACATTCTTGTGAATGTGATGAAGTTCACAATCATTATCAAATTGTCTTTTAAATTTCACAGGACAATATTAGGGTCATAAGGAAAATTCCTTTTGGAATGAAATTGATCCATCGGAAAACATAAGAAAAGGGGCCTTATGGATTTTCATTCAAAACAATCCTGTTTATGTGATAAAGTCCACAATTATTGTCAGATTCTGATGAAAATTTCACAGGATGATTGTAGGGTCATAATTTAACTTCCTTTAGAAAATGGAGTGTATCCGTCATGAAACACAGGAAAAGGGGCCTGGAGGATTGTGGCTCAAACAAATAAAGGGGATAAAGTCATTTTTAGCTCACCTGAGCACAAAGTGCAAGGTGAGCTATTGTGATCGGTCGTTGTCCGTCATCCGTCTGTCCATCCGTCCACAATTTCTTTAAAAATCTTCTCCTAAACCAGTAGGCCAATCAAGCTGAAACTTTGCAGGGAAGTTCCTTGGGTGAAGTTCTACAAAAGTTGTTAAAAGAATTTAATTCCGTCAAAAACTCTGTTTGCCCCGGCATGTGAAAATGGGAATCTTAAGTAAACCTTCAAAAATCTTTAAAAATCTTCTCATCCTAAACCAGTAAGCCAATCATGCTTAAATTTTGCAGGGATGTTCCTTGGGTGAAGTTCTACAAAAGTTGTTAAAAGAATTTAATTCTGTCAAAAACTCTGGTTGCCAGGGCATGTGAAAATGGGAATCTTAAGTAAACCTTCAAAAATCTTCTCCTCCTAAACCAGTTGGCCAATCAATCTGAAACTTTTCAGGGATGTTCCTTGGGTGAAGTTCTACAAAAGTTGTTAAAAGAATTTAATTCCGTCAAAAACTCTGTTTGCCACGGCATGTGAAACTCGGAATCTTAAGTAAATCTTTGAAAATCTTCTCCTCCTAAACCAATAGGCCAATCAAGCTGAAACTTTGCAGGGATGTTTCTTGGGTGAAGGTCTTCAAAAGTTGTTCAAAGAATTTAATTCCGTGAAAAACCTTTGTAACCGCGGCATATGAAAATGGGAAATTTTAGAAATTCTTTTTTGTCTTTTTTGACTACAAGGCCAAGGCATTTATATTTTATATTTACCTCTTGTTTTCCTATATGCATCTTCTTTATAAGTAACTAACTTCTTTAAATATCTGATTTCTTTAATGGAAAACTTGATAACCAGTAGAGTGTCTCAGGCCCTCATGGGCCTCTTGTTTATACAAAAAGAACTGTAATTTGGAGATGCCTCACGTGAGCGATTTAGGATCATCATGGTCCTCTTGTTAGGTATTAACCCTTTTTAATGTCGCTAAACTTCAGTTTAGCTGACATTGTTGCAGTCATGAGGGTTAAGGGTGTTAGTAGTTAGTTTGCCTGACTCTTTAGATCTGCATAACAATCTAACTCTGTTATTCCTCTTCTTGTAAGAACTCTTTGGTATTGTCTTTATGAGGCCTATTCTGAGCTTCCTTAGAGTACCAACAACATAAGGTTTTATTAATGACAAGAGAAACATACATGTCAAAATAGAAGTAACTCTCTTTACCTGGAGCTGGAACTACTTTATTGTGGAATGTGTTCTTTGTGTAAAAAAAATAGTTCTCTTATTTTCAAATCCTTTCATTTAATATCTGGTTGGTTTAGTGTGTGGAATTGTTTCCATTTAATTTATAGTTTTTGAATTAATGATTACAACAATTAAAATACATGTTATACTTTTGATTATTTCTGTTCAATGCTTTTCAAGTGTAGTAATTTTGTATAGCAACCATTTCCAAATACATTCATGGTCAAAGGGAGATAAATAAAAAAAATCCCTCTTCCTGTCTAATTTGAGTCAGCCATTCTAATCAATAATCTACTTAATCCTTTTCTTTTCAAATTCTGGGTTTTTTTTTTTTTTTTTTATAAATCTTGAAAATAGTGTGGAAAAAGAAGGAACTATATTTCATTGTATGCTTAAACTTAGAAGTTTATGTTACCCATCCTGATGGCTGGATAATAGTAAACCTAAGTGGGATGAGCAGCTGGAGGCTCAAATTGATGTTGTAGTAGTACTAGTGTGAGAAATACCATGAACCCAAGGTTAGGTGCTCAAGCTGCCGCGATTTGACTGAAATACTATTAAAAGTGGTATTAAACCCTCTGCAATTAATCAGTTTTATACCTTGGTGAAAAAATCAACAATCCTTTTAATGAAATAAATGTCAAATGTTGGTTATTCAGAATTAAAATTACTTATTCAAACGGTGTTTGATAGACATATCATCTGATTAACAAGTAAGTTTCAAGCTGAAATTTTAAGTTCAACTGAAAATAAAAAGAAAAACATATATAAAATAAAGTTTTGTAAACTTAACACTAAAACTTAACATTCTGCTCGTATTCAACCATTGATGAAGATATTTGATTCATATTTGTGATAAAGGTACCATGTATTATAGGCATCATTGTTGATCACAAACTATGTAAAAGATTATATTAATCAACTAAGGGTCGTCATATGCAACATCTTTGAATTCAGGCTGGTCTAAAAGTTTGTCGTTTGGTAATGTGTAAAGCTGTATGAGGCATTTACTATTTTGAGATACTTTCTTCAAGCAATTAACCCTGGTCATGCTGAATTAAAACCATGTATAGAATTTAAAATCAAAGGATTGACAGTACTGGGAGGTCTAAATGAGGATCAGTATTTCTTTCGAAAAAATGATGATATAAGCATCTCTGGCTTCAAAGGAACAGACAGGAGCTTTAGACTAAGATCAGACTGCACTTATGTGCAGGCTGATCTTTGTCTATACCTGCTGCCAGACCTGAAATATTCAAGGTTCAGCAGGACAAGAGTTAAAGTAGAAGATAATATTAATACTGGTAGTATTTTGATTGATATTTTTCCCCATTACAAAGTGACATTGAGGAAGGTTTTATGTCTTCTGTGTTAAATTTATGATACCAGTCTATTTTCTCCATTCTAAATCCCTGGAAACTTGTCTTATTTATTGCATAATCTTCTTCTTACAGAAAAAAAAGGTTTAAATGATCTCATGAAATTCCTAAACTTTGTTTTTGGGGTACATGGGAGTCAGCTTATTGGTTGGTTGGTTGGTTGGTCTGTATGTAGCTCTTTCCTTTTTCGCTGAATTCCTCAGCAACTACTTCATGGATTTGATTCAAAATTTATAGATAGACTTGTTATCAAGTAGCTATGTGCGTTTTGTAAGTTTTTTTCTGTCCATTTACTTTATAGTTCACCTGAACATGGAATTTCAACCAAACTTCACAGAAATGATCCTTAAGTCATGCTCTTTCAAAATGCCTCAAAGAATTGAACTCTTTGAAGAACTCTGGTTGCCATGGCAACCTAGTGAAAAGAATGTTCTCCCAAATCATAAGTTCTAGAGCTTGAAATTAAGTATATAGTAATCATCATCATCATATTGACCCTCTACAAAAATAGTTCAAAGAATTACCATACTCTGAATATTAGCCTTTCCTGTGCAATCCCTGATATTACATAGAAATAAAGCAGGAAATCTTTAAAAAAAAAATCTTCTCTGAATCATTTAGGTAGAGCTTATGTATCAATACCTATTGCTTCTCTACCAAAATACTTCAAAGAATAACAGTACTCTGCAAATAAACCCTTTTCTGTGTGATCCCTGATTTAACATAGGAATAAGGAAGGACATTTTTGAAAATCATCTCCCAAGAATTACTGTACTCTGACAATTACCCTTTTCTCTGCGATCCCTGATTTTTGATAGGAATAAAAAAGGAAATCTTCTCCCCTAAAACATAAGGCATAGAGCTTTGATATTTGGTATGTGTCAATGCTAATTGACCCTCTATCAAAATACTTTAAAGAATAACAATAACCTGAGAATTAGCCCTATGTTTTGGACTGTCGATACACTTGGGATTAAAAGAGAACATCTTTTAATAAAAATACTTCTCCAAAATAGTAAGGAGTAGAGCTTTGAAATTTTATATACAGCATAAAGCCTTGATCATGCTTGTTTGTGCAATATAGGACCATCATGATCCTCAAGTAATAGAGTTGTTGTCCTTTAATGAAAAATCTTGTCCGTTCATTTTTTCCATCTACTAAATTGATTTGACTCAAATTTCACATGTGTATTCAGTTTAGACAAAAGATGTGCTTGTTTCATTTTGGCTAACCCTTTCCTGTCAAAACACTGGATTTTATGTAACTACGATTCTATACTTGAGAGAACATTGTGAAAAAGAAGAATTTGCTTGTAACAAGCAATTTCTTCTTTTCCTGCAATATTTTCTAACACATCTAATGATTTCATTTCAAATTGCATCAAATCTTTATTTTCGTCTGCATCTTCTTTTAATTTGAACCTGTCTAAACTTGATTAGGTGCTCCAGCTGCTGCAATATGAAAAAATATTAGACTGGTCAATATTGAAAGAAATTGCAAAAGACAATTTTTAGATGTTGAATTTTAAAACTTTTAGGTAAAAAACATTGTAGATAATGAAAAAGAAATGCTTGTTACAAGCAATTTCTTTGTTTTTCACAATCCTTTCCAAAGTTTTATTATTAAGTGGAATAAAAAAGCAGGATTATGTGGGAAGGTATTAAGAAACTATTTCTTTTGTTGGTCAGCAATTGTGTGGACAAGAATTTTAAGTTTTACCATGCTATAGTACTGCAGGATTAAATTACGTATAAGTGTAAGGTAAGTTGTCTTTAGTTGCACTGACAACTGCAATCAGCGCGACACCGTCAGTTTGACATTATAATGATGTTAGTGTTCACACGGCAATTCTATTATTTGTTCTAGACTGAGAGATGAAGTGCTCTCCAGTCGGTAATAACTAGAGAAAATTACATCTTTCTATTGTGGATGGAAAATTGAATTTTACAGCTAGTATTTCTACTGTCATCAATAATGAACACAAAACTGTAACTGTGGGAGTGGACTTAGAATTTATTTTATATTCTGGGACGGTTTGGCTTCTCATTTAGGATTTTCTAAACCCTTTCATATTGAATCACTAGCTTTCATAACCCTGATAATTTTAGCTGCATTGGCTGAAGGACATCATGGCTACTATATCTGTATATTTCATATTATCCGCCAACCCCCACTATGTGTTGGTGGTGTATAGAAGCCCGCTCATGAGTCGGTCTGTATGTCGGTCAGTTTTGGTCTGTCTACTTTTTTCTTGTAATTCCATTTTCTCCCTAACTACTTGATGGATTGGATTCAAATCTACACTCACACAAACACGTACTCATAGTATCAATCAGGGAACTGGTGAGGTTTTAAAAGCAAGGGGTACAAAACATTGTAGATAATAAATAAATTGCTTGCAACAAGCAATTTCTGCATTTTCTACAATGTTTCCTGAACTTTTTTCTTGGGGGCCTGTTGAATTGTGTTGGAATGGGTTAACATATTTCTAGAGGCTGAGCTTAACTGTCACTTTGTATCCATAAAACATAACCTTATTTGGTTATGAAATTATTCTTTTATAAAGAAATTACTTGCAATAAGCAATTTCTTCATTTTTAGCGGTTTTTTAGGAAAAACCGGTATTTCATATCGATCAACCGGAAACAAGTTCTCACACATTTCCGCTCATTTCCACGCATGCTCATAAACGTGAAGTGAAAATCTGTGTGATCGCCTCCATCTTGTTTCATCGCTGATGAAGAAAATAACTTACTTGCTGAATGCCAACAGCCTCCTTTTAGTCATGAATATCCAGGAAAATGGTTTAAAACTTAATATATCCTTGGTAAATTGTCTAATGAATTGTCAAAATGAGAGAAATAATTTCCTCGCGTTTCAAGGTAGAATCTAGGCCAGTAGTTAGTGGAGTTAGCGAATACATGTAAACTGTCTGCTGGTGTATTGACCTGACAGGGCTGGGCAAATTTACTATCCGTATAAATAGTATATGAAACATGTTACAACCCTGTTGTAAATTGAAGCGCCTATTAACCACATCGAATAAAACACCTTTCACCTCTCGAATTCTACCAAATCTTTGAAACGGACATGTAACTACTTCAATTGTGATAATAATATGCTCAACGAAAAAAGAATTGAATGTTAGCTTTGATTTCTTTACCTTTTTACCACACAACCACAAATTTTCACACACTTCAGAATAACTTTGCGATTGATTCAAAATAGCGATTTCGGTAAACAGTAATGGGTCATTGTTGATTGAATAGGCTTTAACGCAACTTTTAATATTATTCCAGTTATATCGGGGCGGCTGGAGCTCCTAACCATGGATTCCTGGTAGTTCACACACCAATACTACCACTACATCCTTATCGAGCCTCTAGCTGCTCCTCCTACTTAGGTGTACAATTTACTCACTCATATTGATGAAATGTGCTCGCATTATTGAGCGCGTTTACTGATAAACCAGCAAAACTGCTCTCAGGACTTTCAGTCCTTTGATTATACAATGTTTTCTACTCAGAAAGATAAAAAAACAAAAATTTCCTAAACTTAACCTTGTCATGCTGTATAAATTACCTTACTGAAATGCTGTCAAATCAAAGGGCTGAAAGCACTGATAGAACTTGTTGTTAAAAAGTCAATATTTCTTTTAGAAATCAACTTCTTAAACAACTCTGGCAGGAAAAGTACAAGCAGGAGGTGTAGACTAAGATCAGCCTGCACATAAGTGCAGTCTGATCTTAGTCTACACCTCCTGCCAAAACCGGAATATTCCGGGCTCAGCATGACAAGGGTTAATTGTCTTCTGCAAATCCTTTCAATTTGGACCAGTCTAAAATTTTGCCATCTGGTAATAGAAACTTTGGAGAAAAGTGGAAAGTGCTGGCGTAATTTCACCACTTTGTCCTTTGAGTTTTCCTACAATGCTTACCATGATATAAACAATTACTTTCAGTGATAAGCTTAGTTTAGTCTGGTCTAAGTTTAGTCAATTCTAAGCTACATTAATCAAGGAGAAAAGGTGTTTTAGCTCATTCCTTTTTGTAATCAACATTCGTTCAATTTAATGGCTGTTGGTTTGAAACTCTCTTAAGGTAACTTTCTGCTGAAAACAAGTCATTCCTTGATATTTATGATGTGAATCACAACTGTCAGTGAATGAGTCAAACAGCCAATCAAATCTAATCTTTTATTTAGATTGGAAATGGAATTTGAGCTCGTACATTGTCCGATATTTCAATACGCACATTTTCATTGGTTTGGCAACAAAAACATTGTAACAATTTGACTGTTTTGTTATATTATAAGGGCCATAAATTTTGCAAATTTGAGCCATGTAATATCTAAGGGGAACATCCTGTCTGAGCTCAGTGGGCAGGGCCACAGATGCATCAATAATCTTTTCCCAGTGGAAATAATATTGATTAGTCGGGTGAGCAGCTAGTTGATTGGAGAAAAAGGGGACCAGGCTAAATTTGAGAAATTTAAAAGGCAGCCATGAATAGTTACACCAGTAACTTTGTCTGTTTGGGTCTGTAGCTTTTTCTTGTCAATCCATTTTTAGTTCGTCTGTTTTTCAAGAAAACCCGAGGTATTGCGACAGCCTTGCTGTCGTCGTCGTTGATGTTGTCATCGTTGTCTTGAGAAAACTTTGACATTTTGATATCTCTGGTTCTACTGAAGGCATTCACTTGAAACTTGGCACACATGTTCACTATCAAAGGAGGAACCTATACTATCAAAGGGGATAACTCTAGATGCATTTTGAGGGAATAATGCCCCTTTTTCGATTTAGATTTTTTATCCACTATCAGGCACCAAACAGCCAAGTGTAGGCACCCATAGGCAGTGCTCATGTTTCCTATACTACAAAATGGATTGTGAACTCAGTTTTGAGCAAAAAATCTACGTACAATTACACTAATAATTAAATATGAATAATCAAAGTGCCGTAAGCCCCATAATCTGTCGTCACTGAAAAATTTGGACAGATCAATCAATATTTTCAAACAAGTCACTGCCAAATTCCCATGAAAATTTTTAGAGGGAAACAAATTTGTAAAATGGGGTAAATTTGAATTAGATCAATCATTCATGAAAACCTAATACTGCCCATCTATCCTGGAATCCTGGAGTCCTGGCCAGTAATCCTCTATTGGCACATAACCTTTAAAAGCCACATAATAATTTCTAGTTAACCCATTCCCACATGATAAAATTTTGGACCAGTCCAAATTCAAAGAAGTTGCAGACAACAAATTTAAGTTGATGAAATCTTCAAAATCGTTGTCTTTTAGGATAAAAACAATCTGAATAATGAAGGAAAAATGATTGTAGGATTAGAACAAGGAACCTCTAGCATGGGAAAACAAGCATTCTTACCATTATTCCAAGCATGCATTTTAATACAATTTAATTTCAATAAAGATAAGACATTGAGGGAACACTTTCATCAAATACATTACTCTAGACTTGCAAATCTGTCCCATGCATCTGTGCTAGCCTCCAATGTATCAATAGATTAGGACAGGGTGGCTAGTCAAACATTATTCCGGAATAATCTTTTACCAACCAATGGTATTTTCAACTTTGACTGGAGAATCCTCAAAATGGAAGTATCATATTGTATGAAGATTGCTCTCTGCTTGCTTGTTTACACTCTGTGATGTTTAAGTGCATGGGTAGGTAACATGACTTGTTACCAGGTACGATTGGTTATGTGACACCTATGGAAAAGTTTGATTGGTTGAAGTTGTCATCTGGGTCTTCTTTCGATTTGGACTGAAATTTTATTATCTTGGAATGGGTCAATCCATTCCATAGCCCGAAATTGAAAGTAGATGCAGATGAAAAATTTTTTAAGTTGTTAAAAACTTGAAAAATATTTGTCTTTTAGGGAAGAAAACATCCTGAACTAAGAAGATATTCTAACTATTTATCTTGAGAATCATGAAAATGTTTGAATGCTGCAGTGGGAATGAGTTAAGATTGAAGTCTAGAACACCTTACGATTTGGACCAGTCTAGAAAAGGGGGAAATTTAAAGCTTTAGAACACTATTTCAGGGAGATGGCAGATTAAAGCCTCTTTTTTTCACCCAATTAACTTTGAAGGATTGGGTAAAACACAGAGTTAATTAATTGGAAGAATAACTGGTTCCATTCAGTGCCTCACACACACATGCAATTCATCAAACAATGCAATAAATACATGCCTTGGTTTGTGAAAAGGGGTCTTGAAATGTTGCATTTAGTATTTAGAAGATGCTGTTTTGAAAAGAATGTAAGCACTTATCTGATGTTAACCATTCCCACTCACTCACACTTTTTCACACCCCCTGGTTTTGGAAAACATTGTGGGAAATCAAATTGTTTTTTACAAGCAATTTCGTCATTATCTACAATGTTTTCTGCCCCCAATGGCAATAATTTCTAAATTTAATCTACTGAAAATTATCCTTATCAACTTCTTTAAATTTCATCAGTGTAAAAATTTGTTATCTAGAAGTGGGTTAAGCAAAGAATAAGCACTTTATGTTCAGAAAATGTTGTTATTGCATTAATTTTTAAAGCCTTGGCGTTGTCATGCGGTAAAGGTCAATGTCACAGCAGAAGGTCTAAGGTCAAAATTTCAACCTTCTCTACATCACTTGCACCTATGATCCAATTTTTAAAATACTTTACACTTTGTTCAATTAAATGCAGGGTTCTGTAAATAAGGTCGAGTTTATTGAAGAACTGTAAATTGCTTGATCCAGGGTTCAACTCACAAACCATGGAGTATATTGTTACAGGTTACATTAAAATCTTGATTTAAGATTTAGTTAACATTTCCTGAAATCAAAACATGAATTAAAGTATTCAGCTTCATATGTTGAGTTATATTAAGATTTGTTATTGTAGGAACATTATATCAATATTAATCTCTGAATAAAGCTTTAACCCAATCCTGATTTTGGATACCCCTGAAAGAAAAACTTTGGAAAATGTTGTGGATAATGAAGAAATTTCTTTACCAAAAACCCATGATTTGGTGCTCCAGCCACTGTGATACGACTGAGATATTGTTGGAAAAAATATTAAACCTCAACGACAATCAAATGATCAAACGCCAAATGCATACTAACAAAACATGTTTTATGAACATGTATCATTCTGCAAGTGTGGCGTCTTTTATCCTGATCAAAGACTTCTAGACATTTTCATTCACTTAAAGGAATTGCATTCTTATGTTTCATAGCAAAAACAAATGAAAAGCTACATGCTCAAGCAAGCATATAAAACTAGTGACTGAATTTTCATGATGTGAAATGCAATGTGTGGTATTGATGTGTTGGCACAAGTATGGTAATTCTATCTGAAACCTGTAACTTTTCGGATCTGAAGATGCTGCTGTCATAACACAGTCGGTAGTGGGTCAGACTCCTAATCTTCAATAATGGGATGTAATGGGTTCGATCCCCGGCAGCGGCACATATTCTTTCCGACATTTGTCTCTCACCAATGGGTGGATAATCGTAAACCTAAGTGGGATAGCAGCTGGGGGCTAGGAAAGGATGTTGTGGTAGTACTGGTGTGAGAAATACCAGGAATCCATTGTTAGGTGCTCCAGCCGCCACGATATAACTGAAATACTGTTAAAAGTGGCATTAAACCCATTCAATCAATCAATTGTATCTGGACCAAACATTTTTAAGAAACTTTTTTTTTTTTTTTTTTTCTTAGAAAATAATAATAAGTTTTAAAAGCTATATCTTCATTAACTGACTAGGTCACTCCAGACATGGCTTATTACGGTCATTTAATCAAGGAAATTTAGTAAATTAGATCTGTCTGCAGTTTGCCGTGAGTGATTTTCTCCAGCTGCCCCTCAATATAGGTAGAACTTGGTATTTTATAGTGACTAGACATGAACAGACATTCTCAAGCAAATTAATTTAGTGCTTATTTGGTTCTTTGAGTTTCAGAAGTCAGGACTGACAATAAGCAGCATATCTGAACCAAAGCATTTTTATCTTTTTGTGTGCCGAAAGGGCTGTATTATGTTGTGGTACTGGTTGTCCGACTATCTGTCTGTCTGTCTATCTACAATTTCTTGTGAGCCCAACTCCTAAAGTTTGAATCAAAAGAAGTTGTAGAAAATCTGCATTAGACCTATCAAAGAAAAGATAACTTCAGTTCTTCATCAGTTATCTGCCCTTCAATTGAAAAGTTGCCCAACTTCTTGGGTAAGCAACTTTTCACTCAAAATTATTAAGTTAAAAAGAATCTTCTTTTGTTCATTTGAAGCATGTCTGAAATATGCTAATTAGGCCTAAAATGTACTTCATACTATGAAGTACTGTTGCAGCTCCACCTGAAGTATGATTAAAACTCATGTATACCGGTATGTAAGAGGCCCACATGGAAGATTGGGCAACCAAATGTGTAGCCTCTGTAAATAAAGAAGCTATTATTATCATTATTGAATACACATAATGCACAAGATGAAATACTTTGCTACAAAAAGAAGAAAAAAGTATGTCCGATAGGTGTTGATAAAGTAACAGTTCCATAGCTTGTTCACAAGTATTTTATTTGATGAGGCATTTGAAACCATTAAAGATTCTGAAGTATAATATAAAGTCCTTGGCTTCAATTCATGTAAAACTATTTAAGTCATAAAAGTATCACTGAAGTTCAAGGTGTTCGTTGACTTACATTTCCAAGTAATTGAAGTACCAAATAAGTCCCACGTACAATTGGCAAAGATTCAGAAATACATTTAAATCTCTTCTTCAGAAGTCCCCATTGATTAAGAGAAGTACTCCTGAAGTGCATTAGCATTAACTGGATTATGACCAAAAGCATTAATGAATGCATTAATTGGAAGCACACCAAAATTACTGGAAGTACTATTTTAGTACATTTGAGGTACAGATGCAGCATATAGCTTACCTGAAGAACTTTGCAGTTCTTTTGTGGCGGGGTTATTTTGATCCCTCAAGTTCGTTTTGGAATAGTCTGCCCTTGACTAAGCAAATTAGCTTAAAATTACAGTATCTTCACTGGCAAGCTCTTTTTGGTGTATATCCTCCACTCTTTGAAACTCTTCTTATACATACGTATTTTCGAGATCCAAGAGATTTTTATTCATTTGATGACCTTTGTATTGTCTGATAAAGTGGTAATAAGCTTTAATTTACTCAATAAAGATGCGGTAATAATGTTAAGTTACCCTAGCTGGATATTGATTTAGCTCTGGAAATTTCCCTACAATAGTATTAACTATTATTTGATCAACTCAGCTTCCTCAAATTTAGAGTTAACATAGTGATTTCAACTCTGGGAACTAGGTAAACCCATTGCCAAATGACAAATTTTTAATTGGTCCAAATTCAAAAAAAGATATAGACTATCATCTATAGTTGATGAAATTTTTAGAACCTTTATTGTTTTGGTTAGAAAATAATGTGGAAAAACAAGAAATTGCTTGTAACATGCAATCTCTTCATTTTCCATATTTTTTTTGCCTAAAGGTGTTGTCTTCAGGGGCATTGAAAAGGTCAATGTGTGGGAATGGGTTAACCCTGTCCTGTTTTTAGCTCACCTGAATACGAAGTGCTCAAGGTGAGCTTTTGTGATATAGCTGTGTCCGGCATCCATCGTCTGGCCTCCCTTGTGTTTC
This sequence comes from Fragum fragum, assembly GCA_946902895.1. Taxonomy (NCBI): domain Eukaryota; kingdom Metazoa; phylum Mollusca; class Bivalvia; order Cardiida; family Cardiidae; genus Fragum; species Fragum fragum. The sequence goes on from OX336372.1 coordinate 30,295,757, forward strand.
AACATCTCTAGAGGCCACAATTTTGCCTTGAATGTCATGTAACTTATTCACTATGTTTGTCCCTATGAAACCTCAGACTTGATCAATATTGGGTCATGTGGGCTCAAAAACTAGGTCACTAGCCCAAATTTGAGAAAAACCTTGTTTTCACTCTGGAGGCCACATTTTTATTTCAGATGTCTTATTTAGTCAGAAATTTTATCCTCATGATATCTTAGTCAAGTTCCATAATGGGTCACATAGGGTCAAAAAGTAGGTCACAAATCTTATGCATGCTGTGTATACACTCTTGAGGGCTTATTTTTGTCTCATATATATTTTCTTGTATCTCAGTTATCTTCAATATTGGGTCATGTGATGTCAAAAATTAGGTCAATAGTTAAATAAAAAAAACATCCTGTGCTATAGAGGGGGCTTATTTTTGCCTCAAATATATTGATATTTGGTCATAATGTTGTTTTGTAAGATCTAGGTCCTCTTTGAAATTTGGTCATGTAATTGTCATTTTGATGGCCTATTGACAAAATTTGTGGCTGTTTTATTACCATTTTCGAACAACCATGTCTGGCTTATTCATATTTAAATGCTTATAAATAGGAATGTCTGTTTATTCAGGGATTTTCCTACGCCGATTTTGGGGCCGAATACCGGACCCTTTCCCAATCGGAAAAACGTATAAAATTTCCCAATTTTCAGGTAAAATGGGGAGCCATCATTTGAGTTTGTATAATATTGGTTACGCTCGCCAATTTCTCTAATACTTCTAAAAAAACCCAAAACAACCACACAGATACTGTTTATTGACCGCTGTTTATCTATCAGACAACGAGATTGTGTCACTCGCGCATGCGCTAATTGGATTAGGCTATTGTAAGCGTGCGTACATTATAAACAAAGCCAGATGAAATTTAAAGGATTAAAATTCAAAGCTTCCAAGAAAATTAGCTTTAATTACATACTTTTAATATCAAATCATATCCGAGATAATATATAATATTATTTAAGCTAAAAAAATTGCATAATTCCTTGCCCACTCTGTAAATTTCTCCGAGGTTCAACTCACTTAAAAGGGGCCGACTGTCTAGGCAACTGTGTTGTGTTCTCACAGTGACACACTTTCCTCGCGTGTACTGGTCAATCTTATAAAACTGTATAAAGGATATAATCAAATATTATGTTGAAAAAATCCAATTTATTTTGATTCCGACCTTCTACGATACCGTATTTTCGTTTATGAACGGCCGAACTTTAAATTTGCAGCAAACCACAATCTTCAGAAAATTTTCAGGGTATTTTTTGAACGAAAAATATGAACCTCAAATTTGAATTTCTTTATACTTTTGATTTTTTTGTAACAAATACTAGTAACAGCAGACATCGATCGAGATTGGCAAAATGCATTCATGTTGACACCTACGATTTCGATCATCTACTGTTCTCGAGGTCAAAAAGATATAGAGGATGATAGAAATGACTTTTCAGTTACAACCTTTCCTTATTAAAATGGTTTAATTACTAATTTTAAGACAAAAACATGGACCAAAATTTCGTAACTGCATTTTGATTGGTTTTTTCCCTTCAACCATAGATTACATTGTTATACACTTTCACTTGTTTAACCCTGGTTTAACCTACATGTATAACCCGGTCTACAACGGAATGATAGACTGATCCAAATTCAAAGAAGTCGCAGACAACAATTTCTTGTTTTAGACATTTTAAAAATCTTTATCTTTTTGTAAAAGTCTTGGGAAACATTGTAGAAAATAAAGAAATTAATTGTCACAAGCTATTCACCCATTTTTACAATGATTTCTCACACCTTCCTCTCGAGGGTTGTCAAAAAGCTTCATTGTTTGGGAATGAGCTTAATTGTCCGATCAAATATTTATGGTCAAATTTTATGATACCCCTTATAACCAAACTGGGTTTAACCCATTCCCATTTCCCGAAATTTTGGACCGGTCCAAATTCAAGGAAGTTGAAGACAACAATTCAAAGTTGAAGAAAAATTTGATTTTTTTCACTTTCTCGGTAGAAATCATTGTGTAGAATGAAGAAATTGCTTGTTAAAAGCAATTTCTCCATTCTTAACAAGGTTTACTCAAATTTGTTTAATTGAGGGCTTCAAAAATCGTCACTGTGTGGTGATAGGTTAAATGATAAGTATTTTAAGGCTGTAATACAACCTTAAAATACTTATCATTGAAACCCAGTTTGGTAACCTCACTGACCTTGAGATGTGTTAGATGGTACTTAACCCTTGTCATGCTGAACCCGGAATATTCCGGTTTTGGAAGGAGGTGTAGAGTAAGATCAGACTGCACTTATGTGCAGGCTGATCGTAGTCTACATCTCCTGCTTGTACTTTTCCTGCCAGAGTTGTTTATGAAGTTGATTTCTTAAAGAAATATTGATTTTTGAACAGTAAGTTCTATTAGTGCTTTCAGCTCTTTGATTTGCAGAATTCCAGTAAGGTTATTTATACAGCATGACAAGGGTTAAAATCCACCTGAGACAACATGTTTTGACTTTTCCCAATTTGGCTGATTTACGCACTATTTTTCCCAAAATCATGGGTCCCAGGTCCCTGTTTTGAAAAGGTAAGAAAACCCCTGTTATTATCTAAAAGCCCAAGGGGAATGTTTCTGTTGATAAATTTTGTATACTGAAGGTCTCTTAGAAAACTTAGTGTCTATGCATGTTATAATCAAAATAAAATGTACATTGCATAAAATGCGCTTTGGTATTATTCTCAGGATACAACCGAATCAGGAAACTGAAATAATTCTTTGTGTGTAGATTTACAATCATCTTGATAAAAAAATAATTAACCCTTTCCTGTTTTTAGAAATTTTAGACTTGTCCAATTTGACAGAAGTAGCAGGTGACAGTGTAGAAAATATTGTGGAAAAAGAAGGAATTGCTTGATACAAGAAATTTCTTCTTTTCCCACAATGTTTTCATAAGTATAGAATAGCAGGGACGTAAAAACAAGGGATTGTACAGTAAAGGGTTAAAACTTGAACATTTCTTGTAGAGTTGAGGGTAGACTGATCTTAGTCCGTGTCCAATTAAAGAGGTTTTGTCAGTCCGTCGGTAAACTTTTACTTTAAAAATATTCTCCTCGGAAAGTCCAGAAAAAACAGCACTCAACCTAATTTCATAGAAATGATCCTTAAGTGACCCTTTATCAGATTCCTTCAAAGAACTTTAACCGGATGAAAATCTTGGCTTGAATGGGCGTGGCTAATTTCCATATATGGCGAAAGGTTTTAAAATCTTTTCAGAAACAGATTGATAGATTTTCAACTTAATTTTACAGAAATGATCATTGGGTGACCATTTATCATATTTCTTCAACCAATTTTGATTGTGTGAAAAACATGGCTTTAATGGGTGGGGCTAATTTCAATCAATGGTGAGACCTTTCAAAATCTTCTTCTCAGAAACCACATTTTACAGGAATGATCATTGGATGACCCTGTATCAGATTCCTCCAAAGTGGTAGAATGTCAAAGTAACTTGGTAATATTATTCTCCATCATGAGTAGATGTTCCATTTTGAAATGAATGTTTTTGATATAGTCAAGTGTTAAAACTGAGCTTGTCTGAAGCAAAGCACATTTGTGACTGGTTTTCAAAATAAAATGGCACATTTATTACCTCTGTCAGGAGTAGATATGCTGATTGATTGATTGATTGAATAGGAATTAATGCCACTTTTAACAGAAATATGCCGTCTAAAAGAACTTTATTGATAGCTTCAAGCTCAAGGTCATTACTCATAGTCAAAGGTTAAAATTAAGCTTGTCTAGTGTACAATTCCTACAGTAATAGCTTAGAATCAATTGTTCTTCATAATGAGCAAATGTGTACATTTGAATTTTTGGTGCAGGTTGACTTACGGTCACAGTCTTACCTCAAAGTGAAAGTTTTCTTCAGACTATAATGCCTACATGCATTGATGACTTCAATAAAATTTGGTAGGATTGTTGATGTGCACTTTGAACAGTAGATCAGGAAAGGCCAAGGCCAAATCACAGTGCAAAGTTGAAGTTTTGCCTGGTGCATAATTTGCAAACATTAATTTTGTGAACTCTTGCAGGCTTGACACCAGTTTTTTCTTGGAAAATCATTAAAAAAGTATTCAATCTAAAATTGTTGGTAGGATTGTTGATGTGCACTTTGAACAGTAGATCAGGAAAGGCCAAGGCCAAATCACAGTGCAAAGTTGAAGTTTTGCCTGGTGCATAATTTGCAAACATTAATTTTGTGAACTCTTGCAGGCTTGACACCAGTTTTTTCTTGGAAAATCATTAAAAAAGTATTCAATCTAAAATTGTTGAAATTATTCTAAAATAAACTTGTTCTTGTCTTAGTTTAGTTTTCTGGAAATCAAGAAGTCTTGATAAAACCTTGTACAATTTTAAAGAATACAGCCTGAAGGAAGGAAGGAAGGCTGTATGAAAATCTCACAATCTGATAGCAGTAATAAGGATTTATATCCTAAATACATGACTGTGATAAAATTCCAAGAATTACAGTCAGGATTAAATTTTATATTGATAGAAGCTGAAAAGCTGGCATCTCGTTAGTACCTGGAGGGAGAAATATCATCCTTATCAATTTAGATAGATGTGATTAGACACATGAAAAGGCTCTTGAAGGATTTGTTTTCAAATTTAGAAAAAAAGTCAAAGATCAGGCCTATTCAAGGTTTAAGTATTGATTATATAGAATGAAAATGTAACTTAAATGGACAAATTTCAGATCACAGGCCAAACATAGAAATTGATGCATATGCATGCAGGACGATATTCATTCTCCCACCTGAGAAGAAGAGGGGCAGTTTCACTATGTCTGTCCGCCCATCCGTCTGTAGACTTTTCTGTTTTCAAACTTTAATTTAGGACTGTGTTCCATTACACAAGTGCTGTCCTTAACCTAAGGAGCTACCCTATTGTTGTTGGGTTACATGGGTCAAAGGTCAAGTTCACAGTTTAAATTTGAAATCTATAGCTTTGCTTCATCTTTAAAAGCATTTGATTAAGGGCTATCTACCTTTCTACTACCTTGATTAAAGGACTTGCCTATCACCTTTGTGTTTCAAAGGTCAAGGTCACAATTAACTTTGTTCAAAAACTATTGCTTAGCATTAACTTTTTGTTTCAAAACTATTGCTTAGCTCAAACTCTAAAGCCATTTGAAAAGGGCATTGTAAATTTTTATACAAATATTTCCATCACAGTCGGAGGCCAAGTCTTTTTAGCATAGTTTTGTCTTTAATTGTTTTTCTCTTAATATCTTTTACACATTCATGATTGGTTACTTTGGGTCACAAGCTAGGTCTGATCTCAAAAAAAGCCTTGACTGCATCCTAGATGGCACGTTTTTGGATCAAATGGCTTGTTGGATTTATTATCTTAATACTATCTCTGACAAGTTCAAAACTGCTTCAAATATCAGGGGCAAAAAACTAGGTCCCTAGGTGGAAACTTTTTAGAGGACACTTTTTGGCTTAAATGTCTTGTCAATAAGTTTCTCTTAATGAAGGGTTCAATTGCCTCACAAAGAGTAAAAACAACTGGTCAACTTTAGAAAATCTTTGTTGCAACCTTTTTTCCTTTACACAGTGCTGTCCTTAACCTATGGAGCTACCCTATTGTTGTTGGGTTACATGGGTCAAAGGTCAAGTTCACAGTTTAACTTTGAAATCTATAGCTTTGCTTCATCTTTAGAAGCATTTGACCAAGGGCTATCTACCTTTCTACTACCTTGATTAAAGGACTTGCCTATCACCTTTGTGTTTCAAAGGTCAAGGTCACAATTAACTTTGTTCAAAAACTATTGCTTAGCATTAACTTTTTGTTTTGAAACTATTGCTTAGCTCAAACTCTAAAGCCATTTGAAAAGGGCATTGTAAATTTTTATACAAATATTTCCAATCACTGTCGGAGGCCAAGTCTTTTTAGCATAGTTTTGTCTTTAATTGTTGTTCCCTTAATATCTTGTACACGTTCAAGATTGGTTACTTTGGGTCACAAGGTAGGTCAGATCTAAAAAAAGCCTTGACTGCATCCTAGATGACACTTTTTTGGATCAAATGGCTTGTTGGATTTATTATCTAAATACTATCTCTGACAAGTTCAAAACTGCTTCAAATATCAGGGGCAAAAAACTAGGTCCCTAGGTGGAAACTTTTTAGAGGACACTTTTTGGCTTAAATGTCTTGTCAAGAAGTTTCTCTTAATGAAGGGTTTGATTGCCTCACAAAGAGTAAAAAAACTGGTCAACTTTAGAAAAACTTTGTTGCAACCTTTTTTTCCTCAAAATCTCTTGACATTCGAATAAGATGTTCGTCTAAATCATAGCACCAGCAAGTTGGCACCAGATTTTAGGGCCTAAAACTAGGTCACTTGTGCTTAATTACTTTAACTTAGGGTGAGTCATTTAGTGCTAATGGATTACCTTATCGGGTCAAATAGTTTTTAGGTCAAGGTCACATTATTACACAAAGCACATCTACTGTGACAAATTGCTAGTATTCTGGGAGTGCAGTATGTTTGTCAGCTCTGCGACAGTTCTAGTTATTTATGTGTCCTGTTTAATATGCATGAAGCATGAATGAGGAATGCCAAAGATGCAGATTTTTATGTTCTTTTACAATAGGATTTTCAAACAATTATTCCACATATGAGACCATTATTCCGCACAAATATTCTTCCTATATATGTTTTCTGAAAGCACTGTGAGGAAGACTCAGTATATTTCTGACTTCCTGACAGCTAGTTTAAAGGCATTGACAAAGTCATTTTAGACAGCATACTTGCACATTTCCTCAAGTGTTTCATAAGTTAAAAGATTTAGCAGACAACAATTCAAAGAGGATTTTGATTTAAAATGATTTTAAAAAGAATCATTCAGTAGAGTAGAAAATATTGTGGAACAAAAAGAAATTGCTTGTCACAAGCAATTTCTTCTTTTTCCACAATACTTTCTATGAAAACAAAGTGACATAAAACCCAGGGATTCAACGGGAAAGGGATAAACTAGTGAAAAGTTTTGTTTTCTTATCAGAAATCTGTTGCTATTGATATTTACCCAGGACATTTTGATGAAGTGTTTGCTGTAGGTAAAAGATTATTGTTAGGAAGTGGTTATCAACTAAGGGTGCAGTGTGTTTAGATTAATCTTTTAACAGATCAGCGAGATTTCAGTATTATTTTAAACTCTTGAAGAATTCACCTTCAGGCTCCAGCTGATCGAATTCTAAACTAGACAGTTTATTTTATAGATGTTGAAATTTTATTATCTGTTTTAACACTTTAGGCTTGACCCTTTCCTGTATAATCAGTGTTTTGCTTGTGTTGAGAAGTGAGGAAAAGAGGAAATTACTTGTCATTAAGCAATTCTTTCTTTCCCATAACGATTTCTTTTTATGGGGATATTCAATTCTAATTAGCTGTTTTAAAGCGACTTTAAACCCAATTCAAACAAATTATTCAAAGCAGCTTTAGAATCCTCACAAACTATCACTAAGTGAAGTCTTTAACAATTAGAAAAAAACAAAATTTCCTTAAGTCTTATATATACCACTGGGATTTAACCCTTGTCATGCTAATCCCGGAATATTCCTGTTTTGACAATTGGTGTGGCAAGTGTTTAGATCAAGATCAGCCTGCACAGGTGTGCAGTCTGATCTTTGTCTACACTATCTGCTTGTGTTTTAGGATTTAGGAAATATTTGTACACAAAGTAGATCTTAATTAAAATTTTGTGAAGAAAGGATATGTATTCAGCATGACAAGGGTTAATCCATTCCCACAAAGTAATGTTTCCGCCAGAGCATATTTTCTGGGGTTTTAACACAAAAAAATCGTCAGCGAAGCCACAAAAGTCACCAAGTGCATTTTTTATGAAGCAACCTAAATTGACTTTGAAATACAAATTTTGTATGATGTATTTGATGCTTCTGAACCATCGTTGAGCTAAACTGTACAAAACAAGTTCTTTCTACTGCCAGGGAACAGCTTCAATTTGAGTTTCGCGGAAATCTGTCAACCCTGTTGTTGTTGTTCTATTTATACAACTTGTTTATTTTCTGGCTTCCTGAGCCCGGTATAATTATATGTAGAAACACCCAGCAAACAAACTTTAATTGGGACTATACTTTTTATGCCCCCAAAGGGAGGCATATAGTGATCAAACTGTCCGTCAGTCAGTTCGTACGTCTGTTCCGCTTTTGTGTCCGCTCTGTAACTTCTACATGCAAAGTAGATTTCAATATAACTTTGCACAAATGTTCACCGTTAAAAGACAATGTGTCGCGAAAAAGACCCAGGTTCCTATCTCAAAGATCAAGGTCACAATCAGGTCAAAGGTAAAAAATGGAGACTGTTTGCCATGTCCGCTCTGTAACTTCTATAATCATGAAAGCAGGTACAAATTTCTTTCATACAAATGTTCACCACCTTCAGACGACGTGTTGCAAAAAAGACCCAGGTTCCTATCTCAAAGGTCAATGTCACAATCTGGGGGTCAAAGGTCAAAAATGGGGACTTTTTGCTGTGTCGCTCTGTAACTTTTATTATCATGCATGCAGGTACAAATATCTTTCATACAAATGTGCACCACCTTCAGACAACGTGTTGCGAAAAAGACCCAGGTTCCTATCTCAAAGTCAAGGTCACAATCTTGGAGTCAAAGGTAAAAAATGGGGACTTTTTGCCATGGCGCTCTGTAACTTCTATAATCAAGAAAGCAGGTACAAATTTCTTTCATACAAATGTTAACCACCTTCAGACAATGTGTTGCAAAAAAGACCCAGGTTCCTATCTCAAAGGTCAAGGTCTCAATCTGGGGTCAAAGGTCAAAAATGGGGACTTTTTGCCGTGTCCGCTCTGTAACTTCTATAATTACACATGCAGGTACAAATATCTTTCATATAAATGTTCAGAAGAAGTAAGAGACCACATTTCAAATTGGGCTAGAATTTGAAAATAAGTGCCAAATAAGGCAGAAAACTTTGTGAGAAAAGGGAAAATTCCTTATTGCAAGCAATTCCTTTTTTTCCCACAGAGTTTTCCTTAATAAATTGGGAATTGAAGAGAAATTGATTTTGAAGAGAAATTCACCTATCGCAGGAACAAAATTCTTAAATCTTTATGTATAGACCCTTATATCTACAATTTCAGAATAGGTCACAAATCCATGAAAATCTTTGCCGGACTAAATATGATAATAAATTTCAAAATTATTTTATGATAGCAATATAAAATATATCGTAATGAGATAATTGATAGTTCCAATACAATCCAATTTACTTTAACCAGCCTGGAACAATAAAATAAACTATATAATGATATTGTCACAGTCATGAGACAATATTGAGGAGAGAGAGCTGTCAAAAAAAGAATACATAGGCATTGACAGAATAAGTGTGGAAACGGTGTAGAAAAGAAAAGGAGATATTTATTGACATATTATGGAAAGAATGTGTCTGTTAAACTTGATATAGCCCTTATTTTCAATATAAACCGACTTTGTTTTGCGACTGCAGCCAATTTATATTTGGACAAATCTAAAGTTCTGATGTTCAGGAATAGGTTAAAGGTTGACCTCTTACCTAGAACTATGACTCAACAGTTTTTTGTTTTGTATAATTTCAGATGAAATGACAGTAGAAGAGCAAGCTGCACAAAGTAAGTAGGAGACCAAGTTTTTGTACTCCTATATTAACAGATCGGGGAGATATCAAGGCTAAGGCAAACTGCTTTTAGCGCCTACAGTTTGCACTAACCTCTCAATATGGTTTTTACCCTACCTATTTGTCCACAAAAGCTTTAACAGTGATCAAACTTTTAAATTGTGTCTGACAGACCCTTGATGTCTCACATGTGTATTGCTTGTGACAAGACCTTCCTTTGTAAGTCATGTTTTTTTTTAAGTTCAATTTTATACAAATTTTAATTCTTATGCTGAATTTAATCCTTTTTCAGAATTGCATATAAAATCAAAGTGCTGAAAGCTCTGGAAGCACTAGTTGTGGATCAATATTTCTTTTAAAAGTTGATTTCATTAACAATTCTCGCTTACCTTCTGCCAAAACAGGAAAATTTGGGGTTCAGTATGACAAGAGTTAACATTAATTTGAACTTTTTGTTATGGTATAGAACCTTGATGTTTGTCTTGTGACAATACATTTCTGCTGGTACCAGTTTCAAGGAGGAATGATCCTTGGATGACTCTTTAACAAATTCCTTACTCTCCCCAAAAGTCAATAAAATACCCTGGGGTAAAATTAATTCCACGAGCAGTTTACAGAAATATCTCTATACCATTGACAATTGACATAGGGCTTACTCAATTGTAGCTACTTGCTTACCAAGTCTTCAAGGAAAGTTTTGTAAAGTACAATTCTGCCAAAAGTTTCATTACTTTCTGTTATTTACTGTTACTTTAACTTAAATAAATGATACTCATATATCACACCTATGATAACACTAGAACAGTTTTAGAAAATCCAGTCTCAGTTTTTTTGTACCCCTTACTTTCAACCTAAGTCAGTTGAAATGATAGTGAACCTCATGTATGTGTGCCATGTGATTCTTTTAGTGATTTTGGATGAAAAGTTTCATAATTTATCTTTCTTTTTGCTTTAACCCATTACCAGTATGCAAAATTTTAAGCATGCCAAAATTTAAAGGAGTTTGAGGCATGAATTTTAAGTTGATGAAATTTTAGTGTGTGTGTTTTTTTGTTTTTTTTTTTTTCAACTTTCTGGGTAGAAATCATTCTTTTAAAATTAAGAAATTTCTTGTTGCAATGTTTTCCAACTTGGTTTTTTTGGGGGTTGGGTGGGGGGATGGCATTAGAAAGCGTCATTGTGTCTGAAAAGATTTAAGAAATATTCCTTCACCCACCAAAATAAAGCTTTATTGTTCACTCAATGAAAGACAAATCGGTCTTGCACTGAAACAACCAGTTATCCCCTCATATCTATACCACTGTCTAGGATTTATTCTTGAATTATTCTGAGAAACAGTTGCAGACCCAAACAATTATGTCTAGTATATACAAAAAATTAAGGCTAGTATTATCCTACTGATACATTATATTTTCCAGCTGTTGTCAATGTAATGTAATGAGTGGATGTTCTCTCATAACGAATGTGTTTGATATTCAGTAATTTTGCAGACACTTTGTTATTTATTTATCTTTGATGGCACTGTCCTGATGTTTAACCTATTACCACATGATCCCAATTTTTATGCCTTCAAACGATTATATAGAGGAAAATGCATTGAAAAAAAGAAGAAACTGCTTGTGATAAATCTGTCCATCCAACCATCTGTCTTTCTGGAGTAATTTCTCCATATGTCCATGGCCAAGATGAAACTTCAGATATGAACTCCTTATGATATAGGACCTTAAATGTTTTTCCATGATTTGCAATTTGAGTCCTTGTCATGGAAAAGGGGACTTGATGCCAAAATGGAATTGTCTTTAATATCTCTTCCATCTGTTATCAAGATTTGTTTAAACTTCACATACAGTAAAACCCCTCTCATAACACAAGTTGCATTACTTGGTCTTAATAGCAGGGTGGTCTTTTTAGGTTGCCTGACCGAGGATCTTGGCGACGTATTGGGATTGTCTGTTGTGTTGTGTTGTACCTTGGATAGATTTCAATCAAACTAGGCAGGAAGCATACCCATTGGAGGGTGCTCCAGATTTTTACACATTGTGGAGTTGTCTCCCCTGGGGGGCCGAAAAAAGGGTACATCTTAAAAAATCTTCTTATCATGAACCTGCTTATAGATATTTGGTATGATGCATCACCTGGTGAACCTCTCTCAAGACTGTATAAATTATCAACCCTAGAGTCAAAATTAGCCCATTCCCGGATGTCACAAGTTAAACATAGGCTTATATAGTGAAAATTTAAAAAAAAAAATCCCAAACGAGAGGGCCTAGAGCTTTGATAATTGGTATACAGCATCATCTGGTGGATTTCTATCAAGATTGTGTAAATTATGGCCTCTGGGTCAAAATTAATCCATTCCCAGACGTCACAAATTTAACTTAGCCTTGTAAAGTGATAACTTTTAAAAAGTCTCTTCTTTAAAAAAAAGGCCTACAGCTTTGATATTTGTTATGTAGCATCATCTAGTTGACTTTTATCAGGTTTTCTGCTCTCTTGACTTAGGTGTTCAATAAGGCCCTATTGGCCTCTTGTTATATTTTATGCCTCTGAAATAAAACAATTCTTGTTTCTGTTGGAATGATCCTTTGGTTACCCTGAATTAGATTCTTTCGAAGAGTATCAATTGGTTTAAAATATGGCTTTTATGAGTATGGCTAATTTCCTGTATGGTATATAGATATACATAAAGGTACATACAGTAATTTCATGCTCAACCCATTCCCACACAATGATACTTTTTGGTGCCTTCAAAAAAAAAGCTTTGGAAAACATTGTAGAAAATAAAGCAAATGCATGAAACAAGTGGATTTCCTCATAATCCACATTTTCTATCTCTTCAACAAAATTCCATCAACTAAAAATTTTCGTCTACAACTTGTATCAATTTGGACCAGTGTTATATTCTATTGTTTGGTAATGGATTAACCTTTAAGGATCATTAAACCACCTTAAAACCCAAGAAAGCGCTAGACATAGTAATTGCTAGTAAATATATCTAAGGCACTTTATATCATTTTGTGCTAAACTCTGTATAGCTCCTAGGGTCATATTTTTTCTGACAGATGAAGAAACTTAACAGCATCTGTTTTTCACATGTTTACATGTTTCTTAGGATAAATGATAAAAAAGACTGCACTGGTAACACATGGGGACATAAAATGGAGTGAAAGCTCTCATGATAGTTTCATGTTAGGTGCTTTTTGTTTGGATCTCTGTTTTTCTTTCTTCTGTTTGTTTTTGGGTTGGCGAATACTTGAGCAAGTTTGTCATAATTTTAATCCTTGTCATGCTGAATAAAAACCTCTACAAAATTGTGTTAAGATCAAAGGACTGATAGCAGAGAAAGCAATAATTTGGGGTTGGTAGTCTTTTAGAAAAATAATGGTATAAGCAATACTGGTGTTAAAGAGACCAGCAGGAAGTCTAGACATATGTGCTGCCTGATCTTTGTCTAGACGTCATGCCAAAACAGGAATATTCCGGATTCAGCATGCCATATTCCAACAGGATCTGAAGAATTTCTTAAACTGTATCTGTTGATGAAACATGGGTTCATCACTTAGGACCTGAGACAAACTATTGAGGCAAAAGAGTGGAAACATCCAGGATTATTGTCCCCAAAATGATCAAGTCAGTAACATCCACTTGGAAAATGATTGCCACAGTTTTCTGGAAATCAAAAGGTGTGCTGATATTGGATTTAATTGAAAAGGTCGCTATATAATTGGGAAGTATTAAACAGACCCCATGAGGTGTTTTGGTGACAAATTATGGAGAAAGGGCATGGAAAACTGTCCATAGGTGTGCCTTTCCATCAGGACAAAGCTAAAGCACACAATATCTCTGTTGTCATGGCTGCTATTCAGACATGTAGTTTCATACTAGTTGAAAATCCACCTTATTCACCTTATTTAGCACTCTGTATATTATCATTCCTATTCCCCAAATGAATTAGAACTTAGTGGCTACCATTTATGCACCAATGATGATGTCAAAAAAGTTGGTGATGCATTTTAGGGTACAAAGATGCTACCTTCTACAGAGAAGTTATCCAGATGCTTCAACACTGTTGGACAAAGTATGAAAGCTTGGAGCATGACTATGTTTATACCAGTCATTTTCCTTGTTTGTGTCTGAAGACATTGAAAAATCCTAAAAGTATTCCAGACCATTCCATAAATTCTTTTTAAGACAAGTAGAAAGATGAATAAGCCAGCTGGCTTTGTGTGGCTTCAAGAACTTTGTCAGAAAATTCTGTTAAGTTCTAACTTCAATATATACCAAGATTTATTAGATAATTAAGCTACCGTAACAGCAAAACTAAACCATATAACGTCAGAAGTAATTGTTTATTTAAATGCTTTGGTCGCCTGTTTTTATTGTAGTCTGAAATTTAAAAAATGCAAAATCGGTTAAAATCCTTGACCTGTTACCAGAAGACAAAATTTTAGACTGGTCAAGATTCAAAGATATTCCAGACAAAAATTATAAGTTGATTAGATTTAATTTTTGGGGGTCCAATCTGGGAGAAGACATGGTGGATAATTAAGAAACATTATTTCATTATTTCAACGTTTTCCAAAGTTGGGTTTTTTGTGTGTGTTTGTGTGTTTTGTTTTATTTTTTATTTATTTTTTTTTTGGGGGGGGGGGGGTAAAAAAGACTTATTGTTCAGGAATTGGTTAATAAATTGTAACCTAGGTTAAGAAACCCCTTCAAAAACAAAAGTGTAATTGAAAACCATAGAGTTGTAGCACCCTTTAAAGTTGGGGAAACACCCCTTTTAGTGGCAACATAATAAACGAAACCCTTGGCATAATAACATGGTCATTTAGAAATTTAGAAACACCTTAAACGGTAAGAGGGTCTTAGAAACTCTTTGAATGTCATTAGAGTTGCCCCCTAGTGGTATTGAAGTATATAAAAGATAAAATTCTACGCCTTTGTATTGAAAATGTCAGGAAAATTCTCTTGAATGGCTATAGGGGGATGGAAATTAACCCCCTTCAGGGCTCTGCAGACTCCCAGAATTTGGGGAGAAGTCACTTCTCACTAGTCTGAGAATTGGGAGAAGTTTTTCAAAATGGGGAGAAGTGGTGAGACTTTCAGGAGAAGTGGATCGCTTTAAAAATTAAGTTTTTGCGCGTATTCCTCATTTCTATCAGAAAATAAAATAGCTTTACAACCAAGTAGTTGCATTTTATATTATGTATTATGCAATAAACATAGAAAATACTGCTTATCCTTTCAGTCCTCAATAAAGATCTTATTCCTGTGAACAAATACTTTTGTATTTTTTTTTTTTTTTTTAGGTTTGAGAATTCAAAAGTTTGATTCTGAATTTATTTTTCTTTTTGATATTTCATAATAGATTCATATATGATAAAATTGTCAACTAATAAACAAAATGCAAAGGCGGTCTGAATGAAATGGGTACTATTTGAAGCAGAAAATGAGAAATGGTACAAATTGAAAGAAGCTAAATAAAACATTTCAAAGTGAGCTTAAATAAGAAAGAAGGTGCCAAAGATGGTAGAAACATGTGGGAGAAAAGGATGAATTGCTTGCTGCAATCATTTACTCCTTTTTCAACAGTTTCCAATAAAAACATTTCAAGATGTCAAATTGGAGGATAGTGTGGTAATGAGTTAAAGTCTGTCCACTTTACCTGATAACATATAAATGGATAAAAATTGTCATTAATTGATCAAAAAAGATCCTCTGTGATTAAGTCAGTTATAGTGTGTAAAGGGTAAGGGTTACTGCTGAGTACACAAAACCAGACTATGTACATGCAGAGGTTTAACCCATTCCAACACAAGAAAATTTTAGACTGGTCCAAATTGAAAGAAGCTGCAGACGACAATTTCAAGTTGATGGAATTTTAATTTTTTTCGTGTTTTGGGATAGAAAACGTGGATAATGAAGAAATTGCTTGTTACAAGCAATTTCTTCATTGTCCACTATGTTTTCCAAAGCTTTTTTCTTGTGGGGCGTAAAAAGGAGGGCTTGAGTTGGAATGGGTTAAAGTTAACACAGGATAATTTGCTCCATTTTATACGATTACATGCCATTTAAAGGAATTATTACCAACACAAGTAAGTGAAATTTAGTTTATGGAAAGAATGTATCATAACAAGAAACTCGGGAAAAGATCATAGCAGCCTTAAAATTGTTTGCCATAATTTTCTTCACTTGTTACAATTAAAGCAGATGATTCAAATTGAAGGATTCTAATTAAAAATGAATTTACTCTACGTGGATTTTCGGCAGAATTATTTGTCATCAAGATTTCAAATTTTTAACAAAATTTTGACTTCTGGTAAATGACACGGCGTCCGTAAATGTCGGCCATTATTCTCATTATGTGAAAGTAAGCAAGGATTTTAAATACAGATTTCTGGTGCCGATACAAAGCATTGCCGAAACCGATCAGCGTAGGTGTGAATGAAGCAATCCATGAAGCAAGCATGTCGACTTTTCACTGCCAGAACATACCCCTCTTTCTGATTATCTACTGGCCTCGAGACTATCGATACACGCTTGACTTACGATCAAAGGGCTTCCGACTGGCAGTTGTATAATTGTACACTGTCCCCTACTTTTATAGCCACTGGGCCAGATTTGGCTATCACCTATCGTATCCAGGCGACTTCCCGAAAATTCCAGGCGACTTCGACTTCGCTTTGATCAGCAAATCAGGCGAAGTTTTATGAAACCAGGCGACTTTTTCGCCTGAGTCGCCCACTCTGCAGAGCCTTGCCCTTGTTTAGCAGCAGGGTTATAGGAACTCCCTTGAATGTCAACAGGGTAGTAGAACCCCTTTGTTTGGCAAGATGGTACATGTAGAAGAATCCCCTTGATTGACAGTTATAGAAACCAATGGATTTACAATAGGGTAGTTGAAACCCATAGAGTTGCATAAGTGTAACAGAACCTACAGACACGGAAAAAGGAAAGACAACCCCCCCCCCCCCAATATCTTACTAGAAGCTTTACATAGATGTAACAGGCTTTCACCCAAAATATGTAATAAAGGTGCAAATGAATAATATGCCCCATTATCTTTTAGATAATCAAATGCCTTAACCCATTCCCACACAATCCCTCTTTTTTATGCCCTGTAAGAAAGAAAGCTTTGGAAAACATTGTGGACAATCAAGAAATTGCTTGTAACAAGCAAATTTCTTTAATATCCACAATGTTTTCTATCCAAAAAGACGAAAAAATTTAAAATTTCCTTGAAATTGTTGCCTACAGCTTCTTTCAGTTTGGACCAGTCTAAAATTTTGTAATGTGGGAATGGGTTCAAAGTAGGAAATCACCCTTTACTATTATTGAACATTCTGAGAGAGCTGCAAAATCACAAGTCTCATGGGTTTGTCATCTGAAGGTGGAAGTAGAAATTGAAATGGGAAGCTGGTCTTCAGACATTCTTTGCTATCATGAAAACAATATTTCTGATAAAAAAATGGTTTCCCTGTCAAAACACCTGGTATACCTTGCAGTGGACATATTTCATAGTTGAGACCTCAAAGAGTGACCAGGTTCTGTTAACCCTTTCCTGTTTTATGAAATTTTAGACTAGTCCAATTTGAAAGAGGTTGCAGACGACAATTAAAAATGCATGCAATTTGAAACCTGACCATCCTATGTGGTAGAAATTATTGTGGGAAAAGGAGAAATTGCTTGCTACAAGCAATTTCTCCTTTTTCCACAATGTTTTCTCGAGTATAAAAACACATAGACGTAAAAACCGGGGTTACTTAATTTGTTATTGTATAAATTTCATTATGTAAGACTTGAAGTTTCTGAACAAATAATGTCTGGAAGAAAGTAATCAGTTAGTTAAAAAATAAGATCAAACGTTACAAAGAAAATTATTTGTGTGTACAAAGAATAAAAATGACACAGTCTTGCCTTAGTCTATAATGTGATTTTTTCCCCCAAAAAAATTTAAATACTAAGAAAGAAACAAATTTGTAGAATGAATTAATGGATATTCTAGGTAAGAACTGAGGTATGAAATAGAAAGGAGTAAAACAGGTCTGCATTGAAGTATGTGTATTTTGTGACTACACTTTGACAATTACCTGTGCAGCAAAACACTTCTTGATTCAATCATCTAGCAATAAATGTTCCAGAGAATTTTACCCTTTTCCTGTCTTGTAAAATTACTGCTTTATTCTCTATCTTAAAAGGTCTGAGTATCTACAAATGTGCAAGTCCAATTCAAAGTAACATGACAGGTACTATGATTCAACAATATTGGTTAGTTGAAAGGGTTTTAACACCTAACAATGGATTCCTGGTATTTCTCACACTAATACTACCACTACATCCTTTCCTAGCCTCCAGCTGCTATCCCACTTAGGTTTACGATTATCCACCCATTGGTGAGAGACCAATGTCCGAAAGGATATGTTCCACCGCAGTGACAACTTATCAGATTGATTTTCTTGTATTTTAACCCTTTCCTGTTTTGCAAATTATAGACCTGTCCAAATTCAAAGGATATACAGACAACAATATAAAATTGATTTTATTTGAAAAATAATCATTCAATAGGCTAGAAAACATTGTGAAAATTACAGAAATTGCTTGTTACAAGCAATTTCTTCTTTTTCCACAAAGTTTTTTCAAGTTCAAAAACACAAAACATAAAAACCAGGGATCAAAGGGGAATGGGTTAAGATAGAAGAAATTGATAAGCAGGTTGAGAATATTAATCCAATCAAGATCTTGTCGTTTCATGTACCAAAAATCCCATGTTGAAAATCAATGATAAAAGATGGAATTACATTGTTAATAGTTGCATACTGAAAAACCATAATCAAAGCACTGAAAGCCTGAGATATATACATAAGATTTAAGAAAGTTTGATGTTGGATTATCAGAAGTCAGTTTTTGCCCAGATCTCCTGTCAATTATGCACAGTTCTACCAATTTGTGCCCGGGAGATCCATGGGTAAGGCAACTCTAGACTGGCAGCTGTCCTCATCCCACTGTTGCCACCATATGTAACATGCAGGGCTTATAGACAAAGCCTATCCATTCAGAGAATAGGATCCTCAACCCTGAATGGGTTGGCCTTGTTGATATATAAACTCCAATGAGCCACTTGCCTTTCTGGAGGTTTCCTTGTTTTAATACCACTGCAAATCACCTTCCCTGAAAAGCGTTATGCATGTATATGTATCGTTACATATTTTCCATCATACCAAAATTCTTTGAGGGAATCTTATAAAGGGCCACCTCAGGATTTTGTTTGAATTCTATTCATTACTTTTGAGAAGGTAAAGTTTTCTGACTGACGAACAGATGCACAATGGATATCACAATTGCCAGCTAGCTTTCAGCCAGTGGAGCTAAAGAGAGAGAGAGAAATAAATTGTGTACACAGGTTCAAACTAGGAGGCTCGTGCATGTGATGGGTGTATTCTACCAAAGAGATCTCTTTCCTTATGGTTACAGGGAACTAATACAGTTTCCCGCCATCTGTCACATTTTGTCTAGGGATACTACGGTGATGTAAACAAAGATCAAAGTGACCTCTGATTGGTCCATATAATATCAAGACGAAATCTAACGATTTGATCCGATAAATTGATACTCTGTTAATAACTTAGGAACGAAAAGGATAACATTTTAATGTATTTCGCCTATGAGGGGCGGTTTCTATACCCTGGGGTATTTTTCGGAGAATGAAGTAAAACTAGCTGCGCGAAGAGGGTTATCTTAAAAATGACGTCATAAGTCATTGATAAAAGGGATCATGCCATATCACAATTCAGTTATTTTGACGGATGAGTGATTGTTCTTGAATTTGATATATGGTTTGACTCCCTTGCAATTTTTGGGGATGAGCTATGTGCAATTTTCTTATAATGGTCGCCTATGGAAAACGGAATAGTTCCCTGTAACCTAAATGCAATAGATTAGGTAGCTACGGTCGATCTACTTTTTGACCTTCAAATTATTTCTTCTTCCGGTTGATGTAATCTATCTTAACAAATTCTTTTTTAAATACCCAAGAAAAAAAACGATAATTCAACGGGATGTCAAGCAAAAAGGGACCATTCGTCCCATAGTTACTGTCGATCAGCTGTTAAAAACACGCTGACGTCATAATTTTGCATTGTTTTGAAACCCTTTTTGTTCAAATTTTCGCCTTTCGGGACTCTCATTACTTCAAAAACAGGCAGAAAAAGTGTATGATATAGAACAGAGACCTGAATAAAGCGAATTAGTCCAATTCTTAATATCACATGCGTCGTTCGGTAAGTATAGTGTACACGGACATGACTTTTACTAGGAACCGATGCAAAGGGTTATGTCCTTGTTTATAAAGGCTTATGGGTACAAATGCATCTAAATACTTTTATGTCGTAGAGTAAAATCTATTTACGTGAAATGAAATGATTTATTTAAGAAAATTTACGGATAAAAATGTGGTATTCCGTCTAAAAGAAATAAAAGATGTGGCAAAACTGTAACAAGGATAAGGGTTTTTCGGGCTATTTTTTTAATCTTAATAATGTGAAAATAGATTTTGTGTATAAAATTCGGCAGCAGAATGTTCCTTAGTAATAAGAGAGTCCCGTTCGGAGTAGAAAATGTTATTTTGTCAATTTCTTGGTGAAATCCGACAACGACGGACGGAATACATTAACATTTCCTCCGTTGCCCGGTGTGAAGCGTTAATCACTTTATTACTCAATATCCATTTCACAAAATTGCTTTAAAATTTAACTTGAAGTTTAATGCATATCTAAGACGTGTTTCCATGCAAGAAAAATGATTTTTGTAATATCTTTTTTAATTAGATAGCATCATTTTATCAGAAAGAAATCGGAAAAAATCCTCAATTGTTTGAAAGATAAGGGTTATTTTACTCTTAAATTCATCTGTGTATAATTAAAATAGTGAAATGCCCCAGTGGAATTTTCATTGTGTAAAGGAGAACACGATTCCGAGTAGAAAAACGTTGATTTCATTATTTCTATGTGACGTTCGGCAGCTTTCTAGTGCGGGAACCCCAGTTTTGCGCCATACGAGGGTAAAGGATTGACGCTTATCTGTCAAAAATCTATTCCACCTAACGCTTTAAGAATCACCGGGAAAAGGTAAAAAAATAATTTTGTGTGAGAAAATGATATTTTAAAGGAACATTTCCGATAAAAATTGGTCTATCAGTCTAAAAAGACGTAAGACAGGTACCCAAATTGTTTCAAAGATAAGGGTTATCTGCACATTAGAATTCATTTGAAACTATTTCAATAGAAAGATATGACCTAAGAATGTTTATTACAGGCAGACAGACACAATCACGTGAACAAACTGCAGGTTTTAATAATACTTGGCTGCGTCGACCATGTTTATCGTGCGTAAATGCATATTGCATCACCCGACCAGTGTGAAGGGTTCGGGCTTATCTGTGCCGAATCTATTCGACCAAACTCATTTAATTTTTATATGTAAATTGCCAGTATATAAGTGTATAACTTTATACCTTATTTAAGAAATATTGTTGGAAAACAATTGTACCGGAGGCTATAAAATGCCTGGAATTAGTGAAATTCTGTTAAGGATAAGGGTTATGTTTAAGAAAAATCATGAAAAATCGAAATACCGATTTCCTTGTAAATATCGATATCTAATCTGTTCAGAAGAAACTGATAAACGATAATTTGTATCACAATAAATTCTAAACTGATTTCACATTGCACTTTTTGAACGTTAAAGGCGCCTCTTCTGTTTAGGAAGAATTTTATATCTCAACACATTTCTGTTATGAATTTCCGTTCACTGAGTAAAGGGTTGTGGCCATATCTCACTACACGTATTACGTAACCGACTGAAACTTGGGCATTTTTTCCGGAATAGGTGTATTTATGCTATGATGTAATAAAATGCAATAATAAAAAAAATGTTTTATTACTTTTAGGTTACAGGGAACTAATACAGTTTCCCGCCATCTGTCACATTTTGTCTAGGGATACTACGGTGATGTAAACAAAGATCAAAGTGACCTCTGATTGGTCCATATAATATCAAGACGAAATCTAACGATTTGATCCGATAAATTGATACTCTGTTAATAACTTAGGAACGAAAAGGATAACATTTTAATGTATTTCGCCTCTTGAGGGGCGGTTTCTATACCCTGGGGTATTTTTCGGAGAATGAAGTAAAACTAGCTGCGCGAAGAGGGTTATCTTAAAAATGACGTCATAAGTCATTGATAAAAGGGATCATGCCATATCACAATTCAGTTATTTTGACGGATGAGTGATTGTTCTTGAATTTGATATATGGTTTGACTCCCTTGCAATTTTTGGGGATGAGCTATGTGCAATTTTCTTATAATGGTCGCCTATGGAAAACGGAATAGTTCCCTGTAACCTTATGTAAATATACACTTAATAGTCTCCACTTAAAGAGACTCATAGAGATAGGGAGAGAGAGGGGTCTGCTGATTGTTTACCAGGTTTGCACATCTCAAAGCGATATTGCTTGCAGGCAGGCCTCACCTTTAATCGGGCATATTAATAATGCTCAAAGTCGTTTGATACAATCTGATCTACTTTTCATGCGACAGAAGATTGTATCAATTGCATTGTATGTTTTCACATTAAACTTTTACAGTGTTAACTTTAGCCTCAGATTGCTTACGAAATCTCAACCTAAAAACTATAGATGCCTCTTTGTATGCCTCTGCATTGATGTGATCATGGACATACTGTTTTGTTGATGTCAATCTGTCTCTCTGTCTAGTTTTCTGGTATCTTGCATTGATAGGCATCGGTTGTGAGGTCGAAGTCATCTGTCAAGGTCACTTATGAAGGTCAACTTAACACATAAACATAACATTTTGTTGTTATTCAAACACCTTTCAAGATAATGCTTCATTTTGTTGTTATTCAAACACCTTTCAAGATAATGCTTCATATTTGATATGCATCAGTGGGTTCTAAGGTCACTTAACAATGTCACATTTCAGAAGAAAAGGCTGTTACAGTTTATAATGTATCATAATCACAGCTTGTTTGTTGCTTGGATTAATTATTCAGACAAAATGATTTCAGCTAGGCAGTGTTGATAGCTTGTTAAATGTTGAAGCCTGAAAACCCTTGAAAGATCAGAGATTTCTTTGGTTCAAAAAGTTTAAATTAGACATACAAAAGTCAAAGTTGTTGATTGATGATTCAAAAATAAATGAGTACCTGCTAGTTCTTTTCTGGTTAAAGTATGCCCTTCTGAATTGCAATTTCTTAGAGAAACTGTTTTATTGATAGAGATTTAAACCATTACCCTATGATAACCTTTTGGACTTGCCCAAACTGAAGGGTGTACATGATATTATTTTAAGTTGGAGAAATTTCAGAAATCTTTGCTTTTTAGGGTAGAAAACATTGTGGAGAATGAAGAAATTCCTTGTAACAAACATTTTGTTAATCCTCCACAATGTTTTTCAAAGCTTTATTCTTGATGAGTTAAAAAAAGGTGGGATTGTTTGGGAATGGGTTAAATGATAGGTGAACCTTGTAGACTGAATATCTATTTTCAAGCTGATCTTGGTTCAATAATGTGATTTCTACTTTTCTCACAACTTTTCTTGAGTTGAATATCTAACAATATGTAAAAAGGGGGAATGTTGTAGGGATGGTTTAAATATTTGTCTAGAATTAAGTGTAAAAGTATTACATATCTCACATGCCCATTCATCAATCTAGTGCCAAATGCTGGGAAATCTGAAAGTTCAAAAGAGGGTTCTCCTGCACTGCATTTTGAAAAGAAAGAGGAATTAACTCTTGTCATGCTGAACCTGAGATATTCCTGTTCTGGCTGGAGATATAGACAAGGATAAGACTGCATGAATGTACAGTCTGATTTTAGTCTTTACTCCTGCTTGTCCCTTTTAACTTATTACCAGACAACAAAATTTTAGACTGAACCTTATTGAAAGAAGTTGCAGACACAATTCTAAGTTGACAAAACTTTAAAAACCTTTGTCTTAGTAGAAAAATTGTGGAAAATGAAGAAATTGCTTGTAATAATCCAGAGTTGTTTATTAGATAATATTTGAGCTTTTTTACTTTCATGCAATATTGTAAGGGATTTTATTCAGCATGACAAGGGTCACCATACTAAAGAATAATAGTTCAGACATGGTCTTAATATGGGCAGAATATTGCATACAGAACAGTCCTAATTGTCTTACCCTGATGTCATGGAAACAGAAATTGTCTTGCTTTAACCATTGTCCCAGGTGTCAACTTCAGATCTTGATGTTAATTACTCAGTAAATGTAGACAGTTGTCCTCTGATGTTTGACTATTGATTTGTCCAAGTTTGTCATGCTGTTTCTATTTGCCCAAAGGATTATCTTCTGTTATGGTCCTGGTTGTCAGTCCATCCGTCTGTCTGCCTGCCTGTGTGTTAGTAATTTATTGTATATGCAATTCCTCTTGAACTTTCAATAGGAATATATTGAAAATTGCAATAATAAATCTCTATTTTGTCTAATTATGCATAAGACACAAATATATTGATCCTTGTAGTCGTATTACAATTATCTGCCATTGACTTAACAAAATGACCTGCAGCTTTTTTTGCACCTGCAACACCTACGTTTTCAATGAGAATGAACAGAAACTCGCCACAATGAATCTTTGTGATGTCTAGTTGTACATAAGATAAAAATTATTTTGCGTCCTCTAGCTTTAATTCACTTGAGCATGTAGTCCTCAGGTGAGCTATTGTGATCGGTCATTGTCAGTCATCCGTCCATCTGTCTCTCTGTCCACGATTTCTATAAAAAAAAATTCTCCTCCAAAACAAGCGAGACAATCAAGCCGAAACTTTGAAGGAATGTTCCTTGGGTGAAGCTCTACAAAAGTTGTTAAAAGAATTCTAGGTGCAGTGGCATGGAAAAATGCAAAATTTTAGTAAATCTTTGAAAAATTTGTTTAATTGTAACTACAAGGCAAAGCACATTTATATTTCATATATAGCATAATTGCATCGTTCTCTACCAAGTTTTTAAAAATTATACCCCCCAGGTCAAAAATGGCCCCGCCCCTGTGGTTTGAAGTTGGGAAAAAATCTCAGAGCCATTTCAAAATTCCTCTCATCCTTAACGATATGGCCTAAAAATTTCATATTTGGATTGTAACATAATTAGATGGTTTTGTAGTATGTTTTGAAAATTATTCTTCTCCTTTACTATATAACCTAGCATATTCATATTTGACATGTAACCTAACTCAAGATTGGCCATGCCCCTGAAGTTTGAAGTTGTGAAGGCTGCTTTTTCTTAACTATATGTCTAAGGACATTCATATTCATAACATAGCTATATGCTTTTAAAGATGCTGTGAAAATGAAAAATTATGCCCCTGAGGTCGAAAGTTGGGGAAAAGCACTCAATTAGAGCAATTTCAAAAGTCTTCTCCTCCTTAACTATATGGCCAAGGACATTCATAATATGTGGCATGTAGCATAACTAGATGGTTCTCTAGTATATATTGAAAATTATGCCCCTTGCCCCTTGAGTCAAAAATGGCTCTACAGCTGGGGTCTCGAGTTAGGAATTTCACTCAACATAAGCAAATTAAAAAGAATCTTCCTCTTAACTATAAGGCCTTAAGCATTCATATTTGGAATTCTGCATAACCCATTAGTTATTTACCATGTTTGTAGGGATCATGCCACTGGGGTAAAAAAAACAGCTCTTGCCCCTGGGGTATAAAATAATAAAACACTCAATCACTCCATGTTGAAATACCTATTCCTCCTAATGTATAAGGATGGAATACATTTGTATTTCATACATAGCATATCCACACATTTCTCTACCAAAAGCTCCAAAATTATAGTACTGGGGATGAAAAAATAGCCCCACCCTAGAGGTAAAGATTTTTGGAAAAAACACCCAATTAAAGCAGGTTTAAAGTCTTGTCCTCCTAAAATATAACACCTAAGGCATTCATATTTTCTATGTAGTATTACTAGATGATTCTGTACTATGTTAAGAGAAATTATGCCCCTATGTTAAAAATTTCTATAGCCTAGGTATAATGTGGGAGGTATTCAATTTTGGTATACAATGTAGTTTAGTCAACAAATATGATTACACATAAATGAAGTAGTTCTTTGGGTCTGAACAAATTGTTTGATCGTTCAGTAATTTTTATGCCTCTGCGTCCAAAGATTGGTGGCACATTGTTTTAGCGTTGTCCGTCAGTCTGTCCCTCATTGAGTCTGTGGGTCTGTCTGCAAAACTTAACCCAAAAACTTAACATTGCAAATTACAACCAGCCTATACAAGATACAATGCTCATATCTGCATCTCCTCATGTCAAGGTCAAGGTCATGTGATAAGGTCAAGGTCACATACCAAGGTCAAACGCAAAAAAAGCATTCATGTACGGCATGGGCATTGTGTTTCACAAGCACATCTTGTTTTGATAGATATGAACCATCAATGATGTTTTGAGATATTAAAGGAGAACTGCTAATTTTACAATCTAATTTTGTTCCAGTTGTCCAGTACATCATAACAATCACCACCGGCGATGACGAGGACAATGGTACAACAGCCCAGGCCTGGATTAAAATGATGAGTCCTCGGAGGAGGCATACAGGGCGCCAGCAGCTTGTCCTCCCTGCAGGGCAGTGGCTCGAACCTGGGTCCGTCAAAACTTTCACTGTTGAAGCCTTTGGCCTGGAACAGATACGAAAAATTGAAGTGAGTACTTTCCTCTTAAACCCTTCACAAGATGTTAAAGTTCAATTTAAAAGAAATTGCAGAAGACATTAAATGTCTTTATGTTAACCCATATCCTTACAATGATGCTTTTTGAAGCCACTAGAGAAAAGCAATTAGAAAAAAAATTTGTAAAATAAAAAAAAGTTGCATGTAAGAAGCAATTTCTTCCTTTTACATGGTGTTTTCTATCCAGAGAGTTGAAAAAGTGTTAATTTTCATTATCTTAAAATTACCGCCTGCAATTGCTTTCGATTTGGACCAGTCAACAATTTTTGCCATCTGGTAATGGTTTAAAGTAATATGTGTCAGACAGGGTGAAAACATAATGCAAATAATAAATTCTCCTTTATTACAATGTTTCACACAACTTATATCTTCAGTGCAAGAAAACATAGGATTGCTTGGTAACTGGTTAGACAGTGTTTTAAAAAAAAGTAATCAACTTGAATTTGTCAGTTGAAACTTTTCATTTTTGACTAGTCAGAAATTTGAGCGTCTGATAATGGAATAAATAAATATATCAACCCCTGTCAGGCTGTAAAAAATCCCTTATGGAATTGTATTAAAATCAAAGGGCTGAGAGCACTGCTAGTACTTGTCGTTCAATAATCAATATTTCTTTTGAAAAATAATTTTGTAACTTATCTGCAGGCTGATCTTTGTCTAAACCTCCTGCCCAATCCAGAATATTCCGGGTTCAGCATGACAAGGGTTAATGATTAGACCTGTTCAATGTGAGAATTCACTACAGTAATTACATATTATTAGGTTATCTTTTAATTTCCTAGTTTAAGTGGTATCGTAAGATAATTAAGAAAACAGATAATCATTTGTTCTACAAATTAATGCACACTGTCTGAAGCCAGTGAAAGTACTGTAATGATTATGTCTTCAAAGAAAAACCTAGTGTGAAAGATAGTAAAGACAATTAGAGAATTAAGATTAAAGAAAAAATGGGGGGAAAAATAATGCGATGAGATTTATATTATGTTTTTTCTTTTGATGAAAGGTGATAGTGGTAAGGGTTACATTATTCATATGCCACTGTATTGATAAATCGGGAGCTTATTGTTTCACCATCTGTCATTCTGTCTGTCTGCAAATTACTTAATATTTACAATTACTTTAAGCCTATTCTAATGTTTGGCATGATGATAGATCTTATTGATACACATCTGCAGACACCAAGGACGAGGTGATGTTCTGATATCAAGGTCATTTGCCAAGGTCAATGTCATTCGTCAAGGTCAAATTTCTGCAAAATTTAAACAAAAAGCTAAAGATATTCAATTACTAAAAGCCTATTCAAGATTCAATGGTCATATTTAGCATGATGATAGATCTCGTTGATACCTATCTTCTATGTGATAAGATAAAAGTAACTTATCAAGGTCTCATTTCCAAAAATATACTGTAATGGGCACGGTGTTTTGGAAACTTGTTGGGATTGTGTTTCTGTCTGTCAAAAACTAATTTAGGAGAAAAAGAAGGTCTTTTAACCAATTTTGAACCATCCTAACTTTTTTTACAGCTGAAGGAAATTATATTAAATATAACATTGTGTAAAAAGAAGATATTGCTTGTTTCAAGTAATTTCTCTAGTATTTTCTACCTTTCTTACAACAATTTGACAGTTATTTTTCAATTAAATTGCTTCTTGAAATATTCTCTTCAACTTCTTTCAATTAAGACTAGTCTAAAATTGTGTCATCAGGAATTAGATTAACCCTTGTCATGCTGAACCCGGAATATTCCGGTTTTGGCAGGAGATGTAGATCAAGATCAGCCTGCACATAAGTGCAGTCTGATCTTAGTCTACACCTCCTGCTTGTACTTTTCCTGTCAGAGTTGTTTATGAAATTGATTTCTAAAAAAAATATTGATTTTTGTACAATAAGTTCTTTCAGCGCTTTCAGCCCTTCCATTTTACAGCAATTTAGTAAGGTAATTTATACAGCATGACAAGGGTTAATTCAGGTCTATGTTGGTATCTAAATAGATTTCTCATCTGATAATGGCAAATTTTATCAATTCCCAACTTTTTTATGATCCTCAAGAAAAAAAGATAATTAATTTAGAAATATTATGTGGAAAATGAAGAAATTGAATGTAGCAAGCAAATCCCTCATTTCCAAAATTTGACAACTTAGAATTGTCATCTGAAGAATCTTTCTACCTGAACCAAATTAACCCATTCCCACACAGAGATGCTTTTTGACATCCCCCAAGAAAAGCTATTTAGAAAACATTGTGTAAAACGAAGACATTGCTTGTAACAAGCAATTTCTTCATTTCACAAAATATTTTGTACCCAGTAATTTGAAACAATCTAAAATTTCATAAACTTAAGATTGTCTTCTGCTACTCCTTTTAATTTGGACTGGTCCAAAATTTTACCATTTGGTAGTGGGTTAATACTTTGTCATCTGTAAATGGGCTATGGTCTTCGTACAAGGTCAAGGTCAGTTATTGATCCATTACCAAACAACACAATTTTAAACTGGTCCAACTTGAAAGAAGTTTCAAAGAAATTACAGACAACAAATCAAGTTCATTAAAGTCATTTAGTATTTTTTGTCTTTCAGAGTATAAAACATCAAAGACATTTTTCTTGAGTGTTGGGGAAATGAAGCATAATAGTTTAGTAATGGGTTTGGGTTATATTTCTAAAACTTGGCTGTTACAAGATATAAGTGTCTCATGAGCCACTTTTTTCAGACCTGACTTTATTTCAAAATGTTAGACTTGCCAAAAGTAAAAGGTTTTGCAGAAGATAATCTACAGTTGATTTTATTTGAAAAATAATCATTCAGAAGCGTAAAAAATATTGTTGAAAAATAACAAATTGCTTGTTAGAAGCAATTTCTTCTTTTTTCCACAATGTTTTCACAAGTATAAAAAGAGGAATGTAAAAAACATAGGTTTTTCAGGAAAGGTTAACCCTTTCCTGAACAGACCATGGATTTTACGTCCGCATGATTTTGTACTTGAGAAACCATTGTGGAAAACAAAGAAATTGCTTGTAACATAAGTAAAGTTGTCTGCAACCTCTTTTTAAAAAACAGGAAAGTGTTAACTTAATCTGTCTATAAAATTTTGTCAAAATATGTCTATAACTTCAGAGGTCCGCTTAATTCATTTCCAGAAGGCAAAATTTAGACTTGTCCAAATTGAAAGGAGTTGCAGACAACAATTTGATGTTCATGAATGAATAGATTTTTTTCCAAACTCTGTATACAAAATATTGAGTAAATTGAGGGGCATCAAAAAAGGTCATTGTGTAGGAATGGGTTGAAGTTTGTAAATTATCTGGTAACGATAAATTGTCAAATTGACAACTGTAAAAATTAGATTGTCAAAATTGTCATTCTTCCCCTTAGCTTGGACATGATGGTACTGAAGAGGGCCAAGCTTGGTTTGTCAAGAAGGTCTCCATTGAGATACCTTCTAAAGAGAAATGTTTTGATTTTACAACCGATTGCTGGATTTCTCACGACAAAGGAGACGGAGAAAAGACTGCAAAGATCTTCATTGTTGATGGCTATGTCCCTGGACCAGCTCAACTGCCCAAAAAACGTAAGTTGATTCTAATCCTAATGATTAATCATTCCTGAGATGATTTAACCTGAGTACAATTTTCTGCTCGACTATGAGAAGAATAGGGTAGCTATTCCTGTCACCCAGGCGTTGGCGTAATTGTTTGGTTAAACCTTACATGCAAGTGTCATATCTCAGTTTCTAGTAATGCTATTGGAACTTAGCACATGTTTTATTGGCAATAATATCAGCCTCTAGGCACAGATCAAATACTCTGACATTCATTTGAGTGGAATTTTAACCATTTTTTGACTAAGAATTTCTTGGTTAGATCTTACGTGCAACTGTCATGTCTTGAACCCTTTCTCTCACAATCCCTGCTTTTTACATTCTTATGATCTTATACTTGAGAAAACATTGTGTGAAAAGAAGAAATTTCTTGTTACAAGCAGTTTCTTCTTTTCCTACAATATTTTCTACCCCATAGGGTAATCAAATTTTCAATAAAGTTCACTTTAAATTGCCATTTGCTACCTCTTTCAAATTGGACAAGTCTAAAATTTCGTAAAAAAGGAAAGAGTTAGAAACTCTCTTTCTACTAATGCTATTGCTTATTGCAAGTTTCGGCGCAGTAGCTGCTGCACTGACACAGCCTATGTCGGACGATGATGAGCCGTACCCAATAAAAGGTTTTAAAAATGAAAAGCCGATATATTTCTTGTCCCAGAAATTAAGTCCTACTCAACAAAGATATTCAGTTATTGAAAAAGAAGCGTGGGCTATTGTATTCGCTCTTCACAAATTGCACCATTATTTACACAATAGTAAATTCACGATCTACTCTGACCACGCGCCGTTACAATACTTGTTGAAAGGTGATATTAGGAATAGAAGGATACAACAATGGACGTTGAATATCCTCGGGTATGACACAGAAATAAAACATTTAAAAGGAAAGGAAAATTTTGTTTCTGATTTTCTCACTAGAACTCCCACAAAGAGTGATAATGAAACATCACAAGAAAACGAGAAAACCGAAGACAAATTACAGGGAGATGATATTTTCATTAATGATCTCTATCCAAAGATAAATGTCATAGATTCTACCAAGTTCAATCCAAAGCAATTTGCGAAAGTTAAAATTCCGAATGTAGATTTACTAGAGGAACCTTTACCTACGTTTGAGGACTATGACATGGTCGCTGAACAAAAGAAAGATAAAGAAATTTTAGAAATTAAAACTCATTTGGAACAGAATACGGGAACTAAAACCATACAAAATAACTACATTTGTTTAAACGATATTTTGTATTATCTGTCAAGTGCCGACTCCGATCCAACATTGAGACTTTATATACCAGAACATTTACGAAAATACGTCCTATTACAATACCATGATTCAAACGGTCATATAGGGGTAGACAAATGTTTTTATACCATCAAACCTATGTATTTCTGGCCAAATTTATTCAAGGATATAAATGAGCATATACACGGATGCGTTCCATGCCAAGCTCGAAATTTAAGACCAATCAAGGCTCCTTTGCAAACAACTAGTTTAAGTGCTTATCCGTTTGCACGAATGGCACTGGACGTATCGGGGCCATACCCAGAAACACTATCGGGAAATAAATACTTGGTTACATTTATTTGTATGTATTCGGGTTATGTAGAATGTTTCCGGTCGCAGGACAAATCTGCACAAACAATAGCTCATTTTCTCGTGGAACAAATAATTCCGAGGTACGGGTGTTGCTTAGAATTAGTTCATGATAATGGAATGGAAAATGTCGCAAAACAAGTTCAAGATATTCTCCAATATTATAAGATTCATAGTGTCAGAACATCATTCTATAATCCGAAAGCAAACGGGTTAGTTGAAAAGTCGCATAGTTCATTACTCTCAGTTATAGGAAAGCTCATGAATGAAAATGAATCGTGGGAATTATTGATTCCGGCTGCCCTTCAGTCTGTTAGATTTTCGGTAAATTTGTCAACGCAAATGTCGCCTCATTTTCTCATATATCATGTTGATCCCGTATTCCCTATAGACAAAATTCTTCAACCGAGACGAAAGTACCAAGGTGAAAACAAACTGGAACAATTATTGCAACTACAACATCAAGCTTTTACAATTGTGCATCGAAATTTACAAAAAGCAAGAGCGAGACAAAAAAGGTATGCAGATAAAAATGCCGTTTCGGAAGAATTGCAAGTAGGCTCGCCAGTCTACTATCGAAATTTTAGACGGACTTCTAAATTTTCACCGCGATTTCTACCCTATTATAGAATTATAGAACAAAAAGGGCCCATTTCTTTCGTAATTCGAAATCAATTAGACGGGACTGTAACAAAGGCCACGGCAGATCAGTTAAGGTTAGCTCATTTGGATTGGGGCGAACTTAAGGAAGCAAAATTATATAATCCAACGGGGCGTCCGATCCGAAAAACGCAGTTGGCGATGCCAGAGGAAAGTGAAACTTCTAGCTCGGAATCTGAATCAGAATCAAGGGGTAACGATACCTACGATATAGCGCGGAACAGACAAAATAACCAATATCGACTCGAGAGGCAATCTTCCACGGATTCAGAAAATATTCCCTTATTTGAGTTAAAAGAACGCCTACGCAAGAAATCAAATAGGGAGGCGGAGCCAAGGAGTTCCGATAGTCAGGGTTCTGATTATGAAGACGCCCAAAATTATGATAAGGACAGTACCGCTTACGAAACTTCGATCGAGAGCATGTCACAAGAAAATGTACCGGATCACAACTTAAGTGAAAATTCGCAAATGGAAATCGACCATGTAGCGAATCGTAAGAAGAAATTTACCAAAAA
This sequence comes from Fragum fragum, assembly GCA_946902895.1. NCBI lineage: Eukaryota > Metazoa > Mollusca > Bivalvia > Cardiida > Cardiidae > Fragum > Fragum fragum. Next base: position 30,328,615 of record OX336372.1, read on the forward strand.
GAAAAAAACAAAATCTTCAAATTTGTCGGATACGAAGTCAAAATTCTTTGAACACGTTATGAACAAGATAGCGGAACGATTTTGTTCAGAAGTATTGAAATAGTAAAGTACTCATAAGGCTTCAATAATAATTATGAATGTGTAATTAAATGTTTTAGTGAAGTCCGAATTAAAGAGGTGTTTTGTTGAACGCGTTTTAACGTCAAGGACGGAAATCAGTAGGGTCCAGCTATGAGATCACAGGGTTAATTAATAACATCTCATAGGAGACCAATATCACCGCGTTACAAAATGGCCGAAGCTATTTACAGATAATAGAGGAAAGATTTTGCAATAGAGAGCCAGGACAAAAATTCTTTCAATTATGTTTATTCCCCATAAATCACTCGCATCGGTAATCAAATGCGCTTCCAAAAATTCGATGAATAACAACAAGTTTGCCAAATTACTTTTCGGTCAAGCCAAGTAATCAAACAACGAGGATACTTTAATCTGTAACGAACAATGAATTTTTCGGACGATCAAACAAATGAATAAATGCATCATTGGAACTTATCATGAAGGAACCCGTCTCCAAATAATTTTGTCCCCGAAATAAAACAATGGAAATTGAAATACAAAAGATGGCTGGTTCTTGACTTAAACGATGTTCAAAAGTTAGCAAAGTACTAGTATGAGGTCGGGATATACTCAAATGTATAGATGTCATAGAAATGACTCGTCTATAGGCAAGGACATTATGCCTAGTCCGGACTAAGAATAAGATTGGCTGTTGCCTCAACGGCAGAGTAGTGTAGTGACTATAGAAAACGTTGTAATATTACTGTTATCATGGGTGTTAAATAGTATTCGTTTATAGAGTTGTTTCATAAAGTTAATGATACTTGGACTCTATTGGGCTAACCCAGACAACACGATTTCAAAACGATAGTTAGCTGATATGTTTTAATAGTTAATTATATGTACTTGTATACATGTATGTTATTTCTGAAGGGATCTTGCACAAGGGATTTAAAGTCGCTTTCTTACCTAAGATATATATTTAACAATGATATATCTCAAAAGACAGGGGCGTATGTAACATAATCCATGATTCGAGCCTATTGTGGAAGCTCATTTATTTCTTTCATGAAGAAATTAGTAGAGTGGCCACGGTCCGAATCCATGAAATCAATACTAAATATTATGTTGATGGGTCGAAGATAAACACGCCCATCTGCTGTCCATACTTTCTTGAATTAACATTTTTGAGAGGAAGATGCGAAACAAGATATTTGATTTGTTGATATAGTATTTTGGTCCCATATAAATAGGGAAGCAAATGCGCAAGACGGGAAGAGCCGGGAGTTTGAAATGGGATAGATCACGTATATGAAGGTTGGGGCTAAGGCTCCCAGAGTAGTTTAGAAGAAAGAAATATTGTATGATAGAAACAGAAGACTTATTTTTAATTTATCCACTATACGATCACTGAGAAGAAACATTGGAGAAACAGAAGAAAAGGTCGAGATTATATTACAAGTGTTCAAAATTACATTTTGTAATAATTTAGATTTTAGTAAATTACAGAAAGGTATCAAAATTAATAAAGTTTTTTATTTTTCGCTCAATGCTATTTAATTATAAGAAATGAAGAAAATATTTTTGTTTTCATGAAGGTATGAACCGAAAAACGTAGTCACATGTATGAATCCTCTTTGCCTATTCATACAGTGTGATTAGTTTTTTCAGTTCATACCTCCATGAGAACAAAAAAAATCTCTTCATCTCTAAAATATCTCTGGTATTACTGAAGGCATTCATTTGAAACTTTTAATAAGATTTATGTTCGTATTCAAAAGAGCAATCCATTCTATCAAGAGAGGTTACTTGAAATGCATTTAGTATGAATAATGCCCCTTTTTGAAGTTATATTCCCAACAGGTGAAATGCTCTCAATCAATAATAATTTTTCTGTGTGGATGATTGAAATTATGACATTAACCCATTCACAATGATACAAGGAAGACATTGTGGGAAAAGGAGAAATTTCTTGTAGCAAGCAATTTCCCTTTTCTCATAATGTTTATTACCCTATTTGGTACTGATTTTCGATCGATTGGGGGCAATATGAAATGTCATCTGCAACTTCTGTTAATTTGGGCTAGTCAAAAATTTTGTTGTTTGGTAATGGGTTAAGTTGTTATCAGTTTTGTCCCTGCATTTCATAAGCTTAAATATTTCCATGCAACTTCAAAACTATCTATGGATTTGGCCTCATGGAACTTTGCATCTCCTTACATTGTCAACATATTTTGACAAGGTCATTGTTATCTATCAAGGTCTTACTTTTGAAAATTACTTTAACAATGCATTGCTCTTTCATAAACACATTTTAAGACACTCCATTCTCAATCATACCTATTTTTAGCTCACCTGAGCACAACATACTCATGGTGAGTTTTTGTGATCCTTTAATGTCTTGTGTACATGGTGAGGCATCAACTATTAGAGTGTATAAACTTGAGAAGCAAAATTCATGAAACTTGGTGAGAATGTTTGTCAGGTCATGAGGATTAACTCTATGGAAAATTGAATACTCCATTAAAAACATGGGAAAAGGTTCCTTAATGTCAATTCCCTGTTTACGCTCCAGAGGCCACAATTATTGCTCAATCTTTATGAAGCTTTGAGTCTTCCCATTAAAATGTGCTTTGATGTTTCAGTTTTCTGTTCATTTGTGAGCAATCTCTGGCTATCTTGGCCCTCTTGATTTTACAACAGTCTGGAAAAAATAGAAAAATATTATGGAAAACAAAAAATTTGTAATAGACAATTTCTACATTATCCACAACTTTTCACCATAAAATACAATTGAAATTTTTAATTACACTTATGTGAATTTTTTGTCTGTTACTCTCTATAAATTTTGACCAGTCTAAAATTTTGTAGTCTGGTAATAGGTTCAACACATTACAGATGGAAGACTTTTCATTTGTTTAACCCATTTCCACACAATAACGCTTTAAAACGCCTCTCAATATGAAAGCTTTGGAAAACATTGTGGAAAATGAAGAAATTGCTTGTCACAAGCAATTTCTTCATTATCCACTATGTTTTCTAAACCAAAAGACATAGATTTTAAAGATTTCATTAACATAAAATTTGGACTGGTCTTAAGTTTTCTCGTGTGGGAATGGGTTAATTGGAAAGAAAATTAGGGTGATGACGCAAATTGAAGAGAAAAAAAAGTAAAAATGAGGTAATTACAGAAGTTAAGAAATTATTTCACACAAGCAATATATTACTTTCCAACTATGTTTCCCCCCTTCAATGAAGTGGTGGTAAATTGCTTTACTTATTTCATTTAATTCAAAATTAAACTCTAATGCACGTGGTTAGATGTTGTTGGAAAGACAAAGAAATATGAAGTTTTTGTGGCCCAGTCTTGTTGGAGATTAACCCATTCCCACACAATGACACTTTTTGATGCCCCTCAAGAAAAAAACAATTGGGAAAACCTTGTTGAAAATGAAGAAATTTGCTTATAACAAGTAATATCTTCAATTTCCACAATGTTTTCTACCCAGTAAGATAAAAAGAATGTGAAATTTTATAAATTTTGAAGTGGCATTTTTGACCTCTTTCAAAATGGACCGTTCCAAAATTTTGTTGTTTAGGATTGGGTTAAGTATTTCTTGGACTTATCAATTGATGAAATAAATGTCTCATAGTGTAGAAACTTTCCAAGAAAAAAAATGAAAATGTTTTACCCCTTGTCATGCTCAACCCGTAATATTCCAGTTTGGGGAGGAAGTCTACACAAAATTCAGCCTTCACATATCTAATCTTTATCTAAACCTTCTGTTTGTCCCCTTTAACCCTTTCCTGTACAATCCGGTGTTTTTACATCCCTATGATTTAATACTTGAGAAAACATTGTGGAAAAAGAAGAAATTGCTTGTGAAAAGCAATTTCTTCTTTTCCCACAATATTTTCTTACCAATAAGTTGGGTACTTTCCAAATTGCACCCACTTTTTATTGTCATCTGTAACTACTTTCGAATTGGACCAGTCTAAAATTTTGAAAAACGGGAAAGGGTTAAAGCAAGAGTTGTTTAAAAAACTATTTTTTAGAAATAACTATTACCCACAAGTTAATGTTTTCCATGCAAAACTTTCAGTAGCTACTTTTCATAAGGGTGTCAAATTCAGAGTAGTGTTGTAATTTGTTGAAGTCAGCTAGGAAGCAGTTTTAGGCTATGATCAGACCGCACTTATCAGCAGGCTGATCTTCATTTATGCTCTCAAAAAATGTAGGTATATACTAAGGCCTGTATTAGAACCATGTTAAGTGAAATTAAACTGCTCACCAAATTGTGATGGTGTAATATTGGAGAAATGAGGGATAATTGTTAGTTGCAGTGAGTTGGTTGTATTGACATGTACACAGTGTTACCTTTGATTCTAGTAAATGAGGATTATTGAGGATACAGAAGTCCAAGACAAAATGTCCCAGGAGTATTGAATTTAGTTTATTATTGTTGTGACTATATAAGTTTGTCTTTTGGATATAATTGGAAAATACTACTTTGCTAAATAGTGGGATTATGATTTTGTAGAGTCTGTAAACTTTAACTCGTTTCTGTGTATTCTTTTGGTTTGATGACACCCAAAATGATAATTTTTGTGTGTGTGTGTGTTAAGACCTCTTTATATCACATCTATGGGAGAAATTTGTTCTTGCAATTTAGATTAACTCATTCCCACACAGTGATGCTTTTGAACACACACACAGACGCAAAGAAAAATGATTTGGAATTGTAACTAGCAATTTCTTCATTTTCCACAATGTTTTCTACACGGCAAGTTGAAAAAATCTAAAATTACATAAACTTTTAATAGTCGTCTGCTACTACTTTTTATTTGGAACAGTCTTAAATTTTTTGGTGAGGTAATGTGTTTATTCCTCTTGATTCTGCTTCCTTGAGGATACACCAGTTCCTGTGCCTATTTTGAGAAAGTCCAAGATCAAGAGCTTTTCTTGTAAATCTTGCGATAATTGTGTGGGTCTAGAAGAAAGGAAAATAAAATAGGAAAAGGAGAAACTGCTTGTCACCAACACTTTCGTCTTTTTCACAATGTTTTTTCTACCCTAATTTTGGACTTATTTCTTAATTAACACAAACTTTGAATTATCATCTGCAACTTATTTCAATTTTGACAAGTCTAACATTTTGTTTCCTTTCAATTGAATGAATTAGAAAAATCATTTAAGTGGTACTAATGGGTTGATTTATGATAGAAAACTTGATGTAATGATTATTTCTCTTTCTGTCTTGTTTTTTAGCTCACCTGGGCACAACATGCTCAAGGTAAGCTTTAGTGATCACCTTGTGTCCATCTAAAGTTGTCAACAATTCTTTGAAATAATTTTCTTCTGTAACCACTGGGCGTATTTCAACCAAACTTGGCAGGAATAGTCATTGGATGAACATTTTCAAAACTTGAGTGTGAAACTTCAATTTGCGAAAAAATTTGAGGTGGGTTGATCAGACATAGAGAAACCATGAAATAATTTATTCTCGTAAAGCATTGGGCCAATTAGGACCAAGCTTGACAATAATGTGCCTTGTATGACCCTTTTCAAAATTTCTTCATGAAATTTATATTAATGGGAATATAGGGGCATAGCTCGGCAAAACTTACCAGACTTTTGAGAAATAATGCAAATTTTCTTCTCAGTAAATCATCGGCCGATTTATCTATTGATTCACATGAAATAGGGGTGTGGCAGGTGGGGATTATTAGATATAACAAAATTATGAAATTTTCTCCTAAATCACCTGGCAAATTTGGACTTAACATGGCAGGAATTTTGACCTTTAGGGGGATCTTTGTTTATTTGAATTTCTTTTAAGGGTATCATAGATATAATCTAAGGTTTTAAAAAAACATATATTATGACTTTCCACCAAACTTTTTTAAAAAAAACTTCAAGAGATTCATCTGGTGAACTAGATTATCCATGTGGTAATTTTTTTCAAGTTACCTCAACTCATTCCCTAACAATTATGCCTTTTTGAGGCTTTGAAGAAAGAAAGAGCTTCGGATAATTGTGGAAAATGAAGAAGCAAGTCCTTCATTAGCTTCATTAGCTACAAAATGTTTTCTGCCCAAAAAGGCAATGAGATTTAAAATTTCATCAACAAAAAAACTGTAGTCTGCAACATATTTGAATTTGGACCAGTCTAAAATTGTGTGTCTTCGAGTGGGTTAATATATCTTTTGAAATACGTTTATAGACTATATGTGAATCACTATTAAAAATAAGACAATATTTGAAGTAGCCTAAGGGGAAAAATTAGGATCAACTTTCATTTTTCAAACAAAAGGGGCAATCATATCAAAGTTTGATAAATTACTCTGTGTTACAAAAAAAACAGGGATTTGAAATGGAGCAAACAAATTGTCAGTGGAATAAGTGATTACATTGTGAAATGAGTTGAATGTTGGAGATAAACTGCAGATAGGGAAACTAAAGTCAGATCAATTGAATTTTGAAAACTTCAAAACCTACAGCTGTGTTCATGTATTACCTTAGGATACCCTACTGGAATAGGTTTTATCCTAGATTTAGTAAGTATTATGGCACTTTATTGACTATTAACCCATTACCTGACTGCAAAATTTAAGACTGGTCCAAATTGAAAGTAGTTGCAGACAACAAATTTAAAGTTTCAGAAATTTTAGATTTTTCCAACTTTCTAGTGAGAACAGAACAGAACAAACATTTTAATACACATGTACATAGTAAATGGTCACAATTTTATTATATAATATAATACATTTCAATGTCATAAAATTCATTCTCCCCTCTCACTCTCCCTACTTTTCTGTTATCGCACTCTCTTTTGACTCTTTTTAGACAACATTGTGTAAAATGAAGAAATAGCTTGTCACAATGCTTTCTCAATAAGTTTTCTTGAGAGGCTTCCAAAAGCGTCACTGTGTGGGAATGGATTAACCCATCACCACATAATGATACTTTTTAATGCCCCTCAAGAAAAATGATTTGAATTATATTGCGTAAAAATAAATTGCTTGTAAAAAGCAAATTCGTCATTTTACACAAGGTTTTTTACCAAGAAAGTTGAAAAGATCAAAAGTTTCACAAGCTTTGAATGTTTGTCTACAACTTATGTAAATTGGAACCTGTATGAAATATAATCATCATTCTGATGATGGGATAAATGGAAGAAAACCATAAGGTAACCATTGATTATCATCCCAAGCCGTTCTGGCAAAGGGGATATAGTAATGGTCTCCGTCCATCATTCCGTCAATAAGCTTGTCTGGAGCATACCTCCTAAAGTATAAATGCTATTAACTTGAAACTTCATAGGTGGATAGATCTCATTGAGGAGAAGTGCAGTAAACAAGACCCACAACTCTTGCTTGCATAATTTTGGAGTTATTGCTGTTTGTTGTTTTAAAGACTTAAGATTTTGTCCGGAGTATATCTCTGAAAGTATAATAGCTATTAACTTCAAACTTCATAGGTGGATATGTGTAGTGCACAAGACCCTTAACTCTTGCTTGCATAATTTTGGAGTTATTGTTGTTTGTTGTTTTTAAGACTAAGACTTTGTCCGGAGCATATCTCTGAAAGTATAATAGCTATTATGAACTCATTGAGAAGAAATGCAGTGCACAAGAAGCCTTAATTTAACTGGCTTCAGTTTACCATCAAGTTTTACGTAGGGGGATGGCCATGTCCGACATGGCTCTTGTTTCTGATTTGTATTGTTACCAAACAAGAACAATTTAAACTGATCCAAATTCGAAGAAGTTACATACACCAATTTCAAGTTGATGCAATTTTCAAAATCTTTAGGTAGAAAAATGGTGGAAGCGCGGGGCATATAAAGTGGGATTGTGTGGGAATGGCCTAATATAGATTAAGAAAATTCAGGAAAAGATAACAAATAAACAAAACCATTGTGACCAATCTTTTGTTTTGAGATGAGAAAATATTCTAGATGCATTGTGTGGATTTCTTGAGACTGATCTGTGTCTTTGTTTTATGCATATGTTCAATTGTTGGAAATGTTTGGCTAAGGCTCTGATTACATGAGAGATGATAAATTTCTTTTCTGTTTAAGATGTCCTTAAGCATTATATTGTCTAAGCTAGGTTACAATAGGATTCTACCATGTTCATTGATTTGAAAAGCATATTCTTTATTGGAACCTGATTAGAGTTATTATATTTAATCTTTTACCACAGAGCAAAGTTTACACAAGTTATAATATGTCTAAATAGAAAAAAATAATTGATCTGAAAAAGAAGAAATTTGTTGTAATAGGCTTTTTTTTTTTCTTTTTCACTATTTTTTCCTATTAATAATTCATGAGATTGTTATAGGTAGGGATAGGGTTGTAAAGTCTTTAACCCATTCCCACTCAGTGACGCTTTTAGGTGCAATTTCTTTATTATCCACTGAAAGTACTGTAAGCTAGCAAAGCATGGTTGTTTTTAGAAAATCTTTCCATTGTTGGGTAGAAAACATTGATGACATTGAAGAAATTGCTTGTTAAATCAATTTCTTCATTGCCCACAATGTTTTCCAAAGCTTTTTCTTTAGATGCTTAAAAAGCGGAATGAGTGGGAATGGGTTAAATAGCATGCTTTTGGCATAGTTTTCTACAATTTGAATAGAGTTTGCAATATTCCTGAAATACATAAGAACTAATTTGTGTAGGCATTCCATGGTTTTGGTGGTTAAGCCTCCAGTTGCAGTTTGCACTCGTTGAACTTTGAGAAGACCTCAAAATTTGTCTATTATCTTAAGCTATCAAAGCTGACGCTTTGCTTGCTAAAGATCTAAAATTTCATAAGCTTTAAATTGGTATCTGCAACCCCTTTCAATTTGGACTACAAGTTTGCAGTCTGTTTTTGAGTTTAAACTGTAGTTGCAAAATGGTCCCTTTTCCTATGTAGGAACATAAAAATTTCAAGATGATAATGGAATCTTCAGTGCATCTCCCTAAGAGTAAAGTAGAAATTCCAGTATATTTTCTGGAGTTTTTTATTCTGGATAATAAATCTATAGGGTGTATGTCGTCATCCAGTAATGTGTTATTACATGTTCCCTAGTTTATTATCTGTCTTCAAACCTCTAATTCCCAGTGGTGAGAAGGTAGACGAAATATCAATAGAATATACAGACTGGTGAAAGTTAACTTCAGGTTGACATTGTAAGTCCCCTACCTGCAAACCCAAGGGGAGTTTAGGTGATCTGTCTGTCAGTTAGGTCAAGCAGTGATAATAAATAGTTACAGATCAAGCTTAAGTTTGATTACGATCCATTGATCTTCAACAAAAATACAAATGTTAGGCTTCCATACATTCACAAAGAAATTGAAATTCTGTAAAACTAATTCAAGATTTTATGTGATTAGGTTGATTTGTCTGATGTACAGTTGATTGTGATAGAGAATTTACGGCTTGCTGGCCCCGCCCATGAGTTCAAATAGGAAATTCCTCATGGATATTACCCTTGTCATACTGAACTTGGAATATTCCGGTTTTGGCAGGAGGTGTAGACTAAGATCAGACTGCACTTATGTGCAGGCTGATCTTAGTCTACACCTCCTACTTGTACTTTTCCTGCCAGAGTAGTTTATGAAGTTAATTTCTAAAAGAAATATTGAATTTTGAACAAAAGGTTCTATCGGTGCTTTCAGCCCTTTGATTTGAGAGCATTTCAGTAGGGTAATTTAAACAGCATGACAAGGGTTAAATGAAATTATTTGCAAATTATTTCCAGTATTATGAAACAAAAAGGTAAAACGGTTGGTTGGCGACCTAAATGTTGTAAATAAAGCCTGAATAAGCTGTAGTTGAAAAGTTTAAGTTTCCAAATCAACAAAGATGCTTCATAAAAGTTGGCCAATGTTAATGTTCAAAGTTCACTTCTGGTCTGAATGAATGAGTTGATTGGTCGACCGATTCTTTGATTTGCAGCCATGATCCGTCAATTCTTCAAAGCCTTATCCTCTGAATCAGTATTTTATCAGTAAGACACGGCCGTTCAGTTGTCTTTAGTTGATTATTCCTCAAATTTCGTTAAACCCAAAGGTGAACTCTTTTCAAATTGACAAAATTGTATAGGTTCCTAGTTCCAATTTAACCCTTGTCATTCTGAATAAAATCCTTTTCAGAATTGTATAAAAATCAAAGGGGTGTGAGCACTGGTAGTACTTGTTATTCATTTGTCAATACTTCTTTTGAAAATTAATTTCATAAACAACTCGGGTTTCAATAGGACAGACAGGAGGTGAAGACTAAGATCAGACTGCACTTATGTGCAGTCTGATCTTTGTCTATACCTCCTGCTAAAACTGTGATATTCCGAATTCAGCATGACAAGGGTTAAGCTAAGTTAGTGAAAGATGGTTGCTATAGTCAACACACTATGATATCTGCATATACCATTGATATAACTTGATTCCTTTGGTCATGATCGTTCGAAACAACGAATGTTTACCATTGACTATATTCTGTAATATGTTATTCACATGAATATCCAAAAATCTTTGTGAGTCAATTGAATGTAATTAGTGTTATTGTTCTTTCAAGGTTATTATGCTATAAATACTTCAGATCACTCACTGATATCTGCCTGTCTTGTGCATTATCTGATATAATAATACTTGCATGTCAAGCCTGGTTGCACCAGTTGTACTATTGCCAAAATGGTATTCTTTAACTGTATGAGTCTTAGGTCTGTATTCACTGGGTTTTTGTAATTTTATTCCATTATAGGATAAGTTAAATCGAGTGGTCATACAGATAGCTCTAAATTTAGAGTTCACAAAAATGTTTTAAACTCAAAGTATAAATTCACTCCATAGCATAGAACTGCACTACAGCTTTTGAAATGTTACAGCTACCAAATGTATGTACAGTAAAACCCGTCCTTACGACCACCCCGGAAATGCGGGCACCCTGCTATTACAACCGAAATTTAACAGAACAGAATTTTTTGTTCTTTATTTCAATGGTCACGAACCCCTCTAAAACGGGCACCCCACCATTCCTAATTACATCTACTAAATTCAGTACTAACTATAGCTGATACACTATTTTGAACCCCACTAAAACGACCAATAACTTTGCACATTGAGACTAACCACTCAAATTCCACAATTGATAAGAGCGTCACTAATTGGGTACAGATGCATTGTCAATACATTATCTGATTTTTGATTATGTGATATCGAACTCTTATTATAATAGGAGTTATTTCTAATTACTTGATTGAATTACTTGACAACAAACAACCAAACCTCGGTATTACAACCACTTTTAGTAAGTACCGCAAGTGGTTGTAATAGAGGGGTTTTACTGTATAAGATAGCTGTTACTGCATTAAAAGTGGACCTGTATGAGGGTAATCTGGTTACAGTTTCTGTATGAAAGCACATCAGGAAACAGAACAAGAGAATCATTTAGAAATAGCCCTAATTGAAATATAACTCTTGGAGAAGAATTGATGGTGAAAAATATTTAAGGAATATGGTGATAGTAATTTTTATGTTGTAAGGTAACAAGCAAATTGTCAAAAAATATTTTCAATTTATCACTGTAACTTATTAAAGGCAACAGCTTTTAACCCATTCCAACACAGTGACGCCTTTTGACACCCCATAAGATAATCAATTGGGAAAACATTGTGTAAAATTAAGAAATTGCTTGTGACAAGCAATTTTTCCTTTTTATACGCTCGTCGAAGACGGGACGTATTATGGGATCACCCGTGGTGGTGTCCGGTTGTCGGGGCGTCCGGGCGGTGTCCACTTCTTTGTCCGGAGCATAACTCTGTAACCGTAAGTCTGATTAACTTTAAACTTGGCAGTTATATTCTTCTCATCAATACGGAGTGCAGTGCACAAGAACCATAACTCTACCTGGCCTATTTTTTGAGTTATTGCCCTTTGTTGTTTTTCATACTTGAATCTTGTCCGGAGTATATCTCTAAAAGTATTATAGCTAGTATCATGAAACTTAATGGTTGTATAGATCTCACCAAGGGGGAGTGCAGTGCAAAAGAGCCATAACTCTACCTGGCCTATTTTTATGAGTTATTGCCCTTTGTTTTTTTTTATACTTGAATCTTGTCTGGAGTATATCTCTAAAAGTATAATAGCTAGAATCATGAAATTTCATGGATGGATAGAGCTCACAAGGTAGGAGTGCAGTGTACAAGAACCATAACTCTACCTGGCCTATTTTTTGAGTTATTGCCCTTTGTTGTATTTCATACTTGAATCTTGTCCGGAGTATATCTCTAAAAGTATAATAGCTAGGATTATGAAATTTCATGGATGGATAGAGCTCACCAAATGGGAGTGCAGTGTACAAGAACCATAACTCTACCCGTCCTATTTTTTGAGTTATTGCCCTTTGTTGATTTTCATACTTGAATCTTGTCTGGAGTATATCTCTTAAAGTATTATAGCTAGTATCATGAAATTTATTGGATAGATAGATCTCACCAAGGGGGAGTGCAGTGTACAAGAACCATAACTCTACCTAGCCTATTTTTTGAGTTATTGTCCTTTGTTGTTTTTCATACTTGAATTTTGTCCGGAATATATCTGTAAAAGTATTATAGCTAGGATCATGAAACTTCATGGGTGTATAAATCTCACCGAAGGGTTGTGCAGTGCACAAGAACCATAACTCTACCTGGCCTATTTTTTGAGTTATTGCCCTTTGTTGTTTATCATACTTGAATCTTGTATGGAGTATGTCTCTAAAAGTATAATAGCTAGAATCATGAAATTTCATGGATGGATTGAGCTCACCAAGTGGGAGTGCAGTGTACAAGAACCATAACTCTACCTAGCCTATATTTTGAGTTATTGCCCTTTGTTGAATTTCATACTTGAATCTTGTCCGGAGTAAATCTCTAAAAGTATAATAGCTAGAATCATGAAACTTCATGGATGGATAGAGCTCACCAAATGGGAGTGCAGTGTACAAGAACCATAACTCTACCTAGCCTATAATTTGAGTTATTGCCCTTTGTTGTTTTTCATACTTTGTTTGACAAAAAATATTCATTTAAAATAACATCAGTTCTATTCAAACCCCCAGTTAATATTAAGCAGTGTGACGGGCGCATCTTGTGACAATTTGGCACCTTGTTACACAATGTTTTCTACCCAAAAATCTAACATTTCTGAAACTTTAAATTGTAATTTTGGCGTCTGGTAATGGGTTAAAGGAAATCAATTCTGTGTTTGATGTCCATTATGTGTCAAGAACTTGTGCGCACTGTAGAGGCCACAATTTTATCTCAAATGTCTTGAAACTTGGTCGGAATGTTTGTCCTCATGAAACCTTACAAGTTACATCATGAAACCTTACAAGTTAGATCACATGGGATAAAAAATTAGGCCACTAGGTAAAATCTTAGAAAAACCTTTGTGCGCTTTTTAGAGGTCACATGTTAGCCTTTTAATTTAATTATGTCTTGGTATTTGGTCAGAAATTTTGTCTTAACCAATTCCCAAACAACAAAATTTTAAGACTGGTCCAAATTGAAAGAAGTTGCTGGCGACAATTTCAAAGTATTGAAATTTTCAAAATTTTTGCCTCTTTCGGTAGAAACAAATGTGGAACAAGCAATTTCTTCTTTTACCACATTATGTTCTTCTTTCTTGGGGGTCGTAAAAAGGAGGGCTTGTGTGTGAATGGGTTAATAATGTCTTGGTCAAGTTTGATATTGGGTCACATGGGGTCCAAAAGTAAGTCACTATGTAAAATATAAGAAATAGCTTATTTGCCCTCTAGATGACATGTCTTGCCTCAAATGTCTTGATTTTGGTCAGAGTGTTTGTCTTCATTATATCTGGGTTAAGTCAACATGGGCTCCAATAGTACAGGTCACTAGAATGAATCTTGAAATTCTTTGTATGCAATCTAGAGGCTATATTTGTCTCCTTGATATTCAAGACAAGTTCATTTTTGGATTCAAAAATTATGTTTGTAGATCAAACCTTTGAACAACTTACAACATAGAGACTACAGTTATGGCTTAAATATCTTAAAACTTGGTTTAAATGTCACTCTCCATGATATATCCAAGGCAGAATTTTGATACTGCCTCATCTTGACAACTGACTCAGGTATGGGCTTCAGGGCTATAATGGCCCTCTTGTTATAAAAATGCCAGATATTATCCTCAACTTAAGATTATTTTAACCCTTTCCCGTTTTTGGAAATTTGAGACTAGTCCAAATTGAAAGAGGTTGCAGATGACAATGACAACTGGATGCCATTTGAATTGAAAGCATCCTTTGTGGTAGAAAATATTGTGGAAAAAGGAGAAATTGCTTGTTACAAGCAATTTCTTCTTTTTCCACAATGTTTTCTCAAGTATAAAATCGAAGGAACGTAAAATCCCGCAATTGAACCGGAAAGGGTTAAACAAAGAAAGCAAATAATAGTTTAAACCCATTCCAACACAATCCTGCTTTTTATGGCCCTCTAGAAATAAGCATTAATTTTGAATGAAGAAAGTTATTTTTACCATGTTACATAATAAGTATTATCAACAATATTTTCGACCCCAAAGACAAATATTCTTAAAATTTCATCAACATTGTTGTTCAAAACTTTAAATTTAATTGATGAGTCCAAAAGTCTTTGATCCGGTTATGAGTCCATGTTATGAGAACTAATCCATGTTAAAAAGTCAGACAGTACATATCAATAATTCTTTTAAATCATGAAATCTTGCTTATCCGATGTATATCTGATTCAGATTTCTTTGTTCTTGACCGAATTATGTTTTGTAATTTATTCAAGAAGGTTGCACTAGCTATTGATACAAATAAGGTAATACATTTGAATCCCATTAATTGCGACTCCCATATATCAAGGTTATTATTGCAGATAACCAGAAATTGCATAAAAGAAACTGTTTGTTCTAAAAATTTGATGTTTATGTGTAAAACTAGACCTAATAAAGCAGTGAATTGCAATTATCAGGGTTACAATTAAGAGTTGCAATTTGTTGATATTCTTAGAGAATAACTCAGAAAGTATGTGTAGTAGAATTATGAGACTTCATGGGTTAGTAAAAGTGCTATGTACATGAAAGATAACTCTTCTCATCATTTTTCTGTAGTTATTGCTCTTTAGTTTAATTTGGAACTTGACTTTTGTCTGGAGCATAGCTCAAAAAATATTTCAGCTATCATCATGAAACTTTATGCAGGGTTTTCTATGATCTCCTTTTCTTTGAATTTGGAGCCACAGCAAGCTATTGTCATGGCATTTTGGTCAATCTATCAGTCCGTAAACTTTTACTTTAAAAATCTTCTCCTCAGAAAGTACTGAACAGAATTCAATCAAATTTTACAGGAATGATCATTGGGTGACCCTTTATCAGATTCCTCCAAAGGAATTAAGATCAAATGAAAAACATGGCTAAAATGGGTGGGGCTAATTTCCATCTTTGGTGAAAACTTGGAAAATCTTCTCAAAGCAATCGATTGATTTCAACCAAATTTCACTGGATTGATCTTTGGTTGACCCTTTATCAGATTCCTTCAAAGAATTTTGATAGGGCAGAAAACATGGCTTAAATTGGCAGGACTAATTTCCATATATTGTGAAAGCTTTGAAAATCTTCTTCTCAGAAACCAATGGATGAATTCACTTGAATGATCTTTTGCTGACCCCATATTAGATTGCTAAAAAAGAATTGATTGACTGTAAACATCACTTTAATGGATTGGGCTAAATGGTAAATAGTGAAAACTTACAATCTTCTCAGATTACAAAAGATTATAAGTTCCAACAAAATTTCACAAAATGATCCATTGGTGACCCTTTGACAACTTGCCACATAAAAATTATGACTGGGGGGGGGGGGGGGGGGGTTGTTTCCTCCATATATTGTATTTAGCAAAATTGTTTGGACATCTTATCTTATTTGAAAGGGGTCATAATATAGCAAATGACACCCATTTTGAAAGAGTAGGGAAGACCTTGTTTATGATTAGATAGATCATAATAAAGAAAACTGCAGTGTACAAGAATCATAGCTCTTATCATCATATTTTTTTAAGTTTTTGCCCTCTGCTGAATTTCGTACTCAATTTTTATACTCCATGTGGGTGGTCATATATAGGTATCATTCTCCGTCTGTCTGATCGTCCTTCGTTCCTGAGGTCCTTCCATCTGTCTATCCAATGTCTTGTTGAAATATCTCCTCAAACATGTATGCACAAATTGTTGCTAGTGACCTGACCTAGCTTGCACTTATTATTGGGGTTTTGCCATTTTAGGCTGCATCACATAAAATCCTGTGCATGTTTCAATATTTAAGGCTGTGTCACAGAAAAAGTGGGATTTAAGCAAATCTTTTGGTCTTGACTAGTTGGCAGCGCATGTTACTATGGAACTTTTGTTTAGATCAGTCTTAAATTTTGTTGTCTGGTAATGGATTAATATAGGCTCAAATTAGCAATCGGGGTTTGTATTTCTAAAATAGTTACAGTATTTCTCTTAATGAAGGCTCCCTGGAGCATTGCAAACACAGACAGGTAGATCTCATATTGTACCTAATTTTCTTAGAGATAATTCTGTCAAGTAAATATTTCTGAATTGATTTCTGCTAGTTTGAGAATAATTTCCTGTAAACTAGCATTAAATAATTTTTAGATAAAATAATTATCAAATATGTAAGAGGGGTATTTAATTTTTCTGTTTTGATAATTTTTCAGATGGTTGGCAAGGTAGTACTTTTAGGCCTTTAACCTATTCCCACACAGTGACACTTTTGAAAGCCCCTCAAGAAAAACGTTTGTGAAAATATTGTATAAATGAAGAAATTGCTTCTCACAAGCAATTTCTTCATTTTACACAATGTTTTTGACCCAGAAAGCTGAAGAAATGTAAAATTTTATAAACTTTGAATTGTCCTCTGCTTCTCTTTTCAATTTGGACTAGTCTGAAATTTTGCTGTTTGAAAAAAAATTAGGGGTAAATTTCATTACAATTCTTAAAAAATATTTGTTAAATATGACACAGGTCAATTTAGAAACGGTTCAATATAACTAGCCATATTGATGCTATTGCTAATCTCCAGGTACAGACATTCTGGGTTCATGAATTGTGGGATGTCAAATTGTTTTGACACACCATCACTTCCTGGTGTAAGAAGTTATGATAAGCCCTGAATTCAAGTAATACCTAAGAAATGGGTCTCATAAATCTTAACTAGCTAGGCATGTAATTATCAAACCAGATGGCTGCATATTAGTTCCCAATACCAGACAAATGCGAGACAAAAAACATGATGTAATATAAAAATTTGAAAGCAAAAAAGTATGGTCACTGTACACTGCGTTTTACTTTTTCTCCTAAGCCTAAGTAAAGGCTTATCTTTGAAAAAACAAGAGAATTTTTCATGATGTGGCATGAACAAAATGACGCAAGTTGAGCCCCTGTGTGATATTGACACATTTAACCCATACCTGAAAAATCCTGCTTTTTTATATCCCTCAAGAAAAAAAACTTGGGAAATCTTAGTTAAAAAACAAAAAACAAACAAGAAATTTCTTATATAATGTTTTCTCAAGCTTTTTTCTAAAGGGAAAAAAAGTTGTGAGGTAATGGGTTAAATGATACTACAACACTGCCATGCAATGTTTGTAGGGGACTGTGAGGAGTTTTTGTTGGGGCTGTTCTTCAGTTAACTTCGAATGAACAACAGCATTGATAAATGATTAATTATGTAGCACTAAGAGTGGATAATTGGATTCTAAAATAAGAGATAAATCAGAGTTAATTTCTGTAAATTGAGGTTTGATGGTGATGTGTTTCCTTTGTGTGTAAACATAACTTTCTCAGGGCATCACCTTATGGTATGACAAAAAGGGCTTTTTGCTCTTAGACAGCTTACATGCTTGGCTGTTAATAAGAAAACTGACCATATTTAACCCTTGTCATGCTGAACCCAGAATATTCCGGTTTGGGCAGGAAGTATAGACAAAGATCAGCTTGCATGTAAGTGCAGTCTGATCTTGGTCTACATCTCCTGCTTTTACTTTTCCTGCCAGAGAACTTAAGAAAATGATTTTCAAAAAAATTTTGATTATTGAACAACAAGTACTATCAATGCTCTCAGCGCTTTGACTTAAAGGCAATTCCATAAGGGATTTTAGACAGCATGAAAAGGGTTAAGTGTTAATCTTTTTACATGTGATTAAAGATCACAAAAGGGTTATGATTTGGCATTCTCAAAGCCAGCAGGCTTTAATTGTTATGTCCTTGTGTCCATTTATACTTTAAAATTCTTCTCCTCAGAAAGTTTTGCACAGATTTCAACTAAACTTAACAGAACTAGAAATTGTCACAAAATGGACTAATACCCCCCCCCCCCCAACAGCCCTTGTCCAAATACAAGTGCTATCCACCAAAGGGCCTTAACAAAAAATGGACTTTTTAATTAAAGGGCCGTACAGTCAAAATTAAATGGACAATAACCAAAATAGGATATGCACATGTCTGACTTACACCAAGTCTGTCTGCGAAATTTGAATTAAATCCATCGAATGGGTGCTGAGAAATTGAGCGGACACGATTTTTCACCAAAGGGCCATAACTCCTTCAAATTCTATGGATCTTAACCAAAATAGAATGTGCACATCCCCGCTTGATACAGATTATATCAGTGAAGTTTGAATAAAATCCATGCGAAAGTTGCCGAGAAATTGAGCAGACAAGAAAAATCTACAGACAGACCGACTGACCAACAAGCTGTTTCCTATATACCCCCATAGTTTTTGGGGGTATAAAGACCCCTAAGCGACCCAAATCAGGTTCTATAAAAAAGAAATCACATAATAAGACGTGACTTTTATGGGCCAGGTTAATTACAATATTGTGGTCTTTATCAAAAACTTTTGAAAATCTTCTTGGAAACCAGTCCATGAATTTTCACCAAATTTCACAGAAATGATCCTTTGGTGACATTTTAACAGATTCCTTAGTGAGGTTAAAAGAAGACTTTTTATTGACAGGGCTAATGTCCATATTATGGTATATACTGAAAATTTGAAAGGATTCTTTTAATGAACCATTTGATAAATTTCAATTTAATTTCACAACATTGATCCTTTGGTGTCTCTATTTTAGATTCCTTCAAAAATTTGATCCACAAAAACGGCTTTTATGGGAGTGGCTAATTTCAATTTTGGTGTATTGAAACCTTCAAAAATCCCCTTCTCAGAAATATGTTGCTGCATTTCAACCAAATTTTACTAGAATGATCCTTTGGTGGCCCATGATCATTGTCCTTCAAAGAATTTTAATAGATTATAAAAAAGAAAAATAAGGCCAAGGAGTGGCCTGATTTCAGTTAGGGAACACAGTATTGCAAGGAAAATCAAGTATTTGCTACTACTTGACTGAGAATATTTGTTGCATTTCAGATACAGATGTAGTTGGCTCAATTACAGCAAAAAGTAAATTACAAAAAAAGGAAATCCATCGATAAATGAGTTACTTTTATGAATAACAAATTTGATAAATAAATTCATGCAGGTTGTGCAATTTAGGCACTGAAAAGTCACTAGATTACATTTCATTATTGCTTCTACAATGTTTTCCAACAAAATATTTATCCAGTGTGACAGAATTCAGGAATTGTTTGATAATGGGGTAAAGTTGTAATATAAAATATCAAATTATTGAATATAAGCCCCTCACCCCAAGTTCCAGCCCATTACAGGCCTGCATCAATTTATGATATTGTCTCCAAATTTGGGTTCTCTTTAATATTATACAAATCTTTTTATGAGGGATGATCTATAAGAAAGGATTTAATCGTTAATGTATAGGAAAGGATAACATGCATTTATGTCACTCATCAACACTCATTCCTAGGCATAATTAGATTCACTAGAATCAGAATTCATCTGCAGTTATCATTTATTAATGAGGAAAAGTCACACGATAATGTGCCTGATTTTTTACTCGATAAATATTAAGAGCAAAATATACAGGGGTTGATTTTGTTTCCTGAGTTGTAAATATCGTTAATGAATATTTTCCTTCAAATGTGATGATTTTAACCCTTTCCTGCACAACTTCTTGTTAGGTGACCTGACCTTTTGGAATCGTGTTTTGTCCAACAATCATTGTGCATTAATCTTTTACATTTTCAATTTCTTCTCATGAACCTTTGGACAGATTTCAAACTTGACAGGAAGCATCCACATGGGAAAGCACTCACATTCACATTAATTTTGGTATCTAGAGTCTTTAGGGCAAGGACTATACAGTTTGTACAAGAAAAAAAAATCTCAAGAAATTGCCTTGCTGGGGGGGGCAAAGGTAGGGAGATAAGCTTAAATAGTCACACCTTTGAAAATCTTTTTCTACCAAACCAAAAGAACTACAGCTTTGATATTTGGCCAAGGTCAGAACTGGCCTGTTCCCGGACATCACAAGTGTAACATAGGCTTACATGGTGAAAACTTTAATATTCTTCTCTCCCAAACAGGAGGGCCCAAATATTTGATACTTTGCATTCAGCATCATCTGGTAGACCTCTATCAAGATTGTATAGATTAAGGCTGTATACAGGGTCAAAATTAGCCCATTCCAACAAGTCACAAGTTTAACATAGGCTTATATAGTGAAAACTCTAAAAAGTCTTCTCTCAAACAAAAGTCTTAGAGCTTTGATGTTTGGCTTGTGGCATCGTCTGGTGGACCTCGATCAAGAATGTTTAAATTAAGGCTGAAAGGTCATAACTAGCCCATCCCTGTACATCACAAGTTTTATAAAGGGCTTATATAGTGAACATTTTATCAATCTTCTCCCAAGCATGAGAGCTTAAAGCTTTCATATATTGTATACAGTATCACATTAGGGATGTCAATCAAGATAGTATAAATTAAGGCCCGGGGGTCAAAATTAGCCTGTTCCCAGAAGTCACAAGTTTCATATGGGCTTGTATAGTAAAAACTTTAGAAAGATCTTTTCTCCCAATTTCTTCTTTTCCAAAAATATTTCTACTCTGTAGGCCGGTTACTTTTCAAATTGCACTCTCATTTGTCATAGATCTGCAAATTATTTTACATTAGACTAAACTACGAATTTTGAATAAAAGGTTAGGCCTTATGTGTACTTACAACATAGTGTTCCAACAAGAAAATTTCACCTCTTATTTAACCCATTTCAAGACATTAAAGATTTAGACTGGTCTAAATTCAAAGGAGTTGACAGATGAAAATGTAAAGTTTATATGAACTTTTAAATTTTCTTAACTTTCTGTGTTGAAAACATTGAGGAAAATGGATTTCTTTTCCACAATGTTTTCTCAATTGATTTTCAATGGGTTAGGAGCACTGAAATTAGAATATCAAGATCACCAATAATAAGGGCAACAAACAAGTATACCATGAAATGTGTTCATTTACATTCTCTGTTAATCTTTCTCAAATTACTTCGGCGGGGTCAGCTTTCTATCATTTAAGTAGCCATCTAAAAATTATTCTTTGTTAACTGAATTACCAAAATACGAAATGCCATCAAGAGCAATTTATAGGAGGAAGTTTACATGCATTTTACATAAACAATGTCTAAGGGTTATGTAACATGTCCATATTTCGGAAACTTTCCAGGTCCTGTTGTCATGACCAGATAGGACTCCCCTTCTAGGATTTTGCTGAGCAGATTTGAAGCTCTCAGCTTGGGGCTTTGTATGAAAATTATGTGCTGTCATTTCCAATAAATGAAATTCCAGGAGAAAAATCCAGTTCTCATCAAGAAAATGTGTCCAACGAAGCATCAATCTTGACCCATCTGTCTTAAACAGATATCAAACTGTGATAGATTCAGTTAAATTGTTTTGTTGGTCGTTTTCTGAGATAAAAGAAATTATCATGATAACAGCCTTGAATGTCCTTACTGAGAATAAGTATAAGTATGTGAAAATTATTTAAGTTTTAGTGGATTTCTAATGAGTTATTCTTAATTATATTGTTCCACATTATTAACCCTTGTCATGCTGAACTCGGAATATTCAGGTTTTAGCAGGAGATATAGACAAAGATCAGACTGCACATAAGTGCAGTCTGATCTTAGTCTATGCCTCCTGTCTGTCCTTTTGAAACCAGATCGAGTTGTTTATGAAATTAATTTTCAAAAGAAGTATTGACAACTGAACAATAAGTACATGTACTACCAGTGCTCTCAGCCCTTTGATTTTTATACAATTCTGAAAAGGATTTTATCTAGCATGACAGGGATTAAAAGGGTCCAAGCAAAATACATGCATATTGAAAAAGGTAAAAAGTGTGCAGCAAGGATGGGTGTCATTGATGAGCAATGTGTGGTGCAATTTTCTAGTTGGGGATGTTCATATTTGGCTAAGAGAGATACTGCCTAAAAAAAGACATAAAAGCATAGAGTTTAAAAAAGTATAACAATTTATATCCTGAATTATATATTATATATTGTTAAATGTATGAGCTAACTCAATTTAGTAACAGAGTTTCTGGTTGTTTCTTAATTTTAACCAATCAAAACCTATGATCTATTTATTTCTTGCTGCCTTTTGAAACAATTATCTAGTTCTTATTCAACATATCAAGTATGATATTAAAAATTTTTTGGGGCTCTTGTTTTGCCTAACCCAGAGTGCTCTTGGTTTTGGCAGGAGGCATAGACAAAGATAAACCTGCACACATGTGCAGTCTGAGCATAGCCTACACCACCAGTCTGTTCCTTTTGAGAAAAAGTTGTTTATAAAATTTGTTTTTGAAAAATTAATGAACCATAATTGGCGATTCAAGTAAAAACCACAATATTTTTCTACCCTTCAAAATAATCATCATGATTGTTTTCCAATATATATGACACATAGCCTTGGAAAATGTACTCAATGTCTGCAACTAGAAAAGGCTATGTTTGTCAATTTGGGCATGGGAATTCCACACTCTTGCTCTATTAGCATCATTTTGGAACAAAAGCTAATGTTCCAAAACTCTTTACCAGATGACAATAATTTTTGACTGGTCCGAATTGAAAAAGGTAGCAGGCAACACTTTCAAATTGATGAAATTCTAAGAATCCTTGTCTTTAAGGGTAGAAAACATGGTGAGAAATAAAGAAATTCTTGTTCTTCATTTTACGCAGTGTTTTTATTAACATTTTCTTGAGATGGAGTGTTTGAGAATAGGTTTCAATCTCTTTCTGAATCTGTATATTATTAAGGATTTCAATAAAATGTGAGAGACTGAAGTCATTATGGTAATTTGACAGTTTCATAAAACAGGCAAATGTTTTGGCAGATCTATTTTGATAGGTGCAAAACTGTAAATTGGTTGAGATATAGAGACAAGATGATGGGTGTTGTTAAACAGTATCACGTTTATATGAAGTTTTGTAAAACTTGTATTGATTGCTCAATTAAGATGCCTATCGTTTTGGCAGTACCGTAATTTTAGGGAAGGGAAATTCACTAGGGTATCTTAATAGCACGCTGGTCTCTCTGAAATTCAAAATAGAAAGATCCTTTCAGTGAACAGCTAACTTTATCATATTAATCCTTAACCAGATGACAAAATTTTAGGCTGGTTCAAATGGAAAGAAGTTGCAGACGACATTTCAAATTGCACTAACATTTGAAGATAAGACATTGTTGAAAAATAGGATAGAAAATACTGTTCGAAAAAGAGAAATTGCCTTTTACAAGCATTTTGTCCTTTGCCCTTAAAGTTTTATTCCTTCAGGGTGTCAAAAAGTGTCACATGTATTGCTAAGTTACATAGGAAATCTCAGAAAGTACTATATTGATATGGCGTTCTAACCAAATATCAAGACCTTTGAGCCAAAAATTTGGCATCTAGAGTGCAAGTTTTTTCTATGATTTACCTTGTGACTTAGTTTTTGACCTAAGGTGGCACAAATTCAACTTGGCCAAGTAATCAGGGAGGCAAACATTCTGACTAAGTTTGGAGACATTTTAGCCCAAAGAATGGCCTCTAGAGTGCACAGGAGATGTTGACACACACCACACGCTGGACACAGCATGATTAAAAAAAACTCATCTTGAGCACATTGTGCTCAGGTGAGCTGAAAATGACCAAGGTAGAAAAAGTTTGTGGTAAAAAGTTTTAATAACAAGTCAAAGATTAAGATCACAGGATCAATGTCATTGTCTCAATGAAAACCCCATTCCTTATGAGTGTGTGTGATATTAAAGTGATATAAAAACTTTTACCAGGTGGGATGCTGATGGTACGGCAATTGCTCTTACAAGACAAAAGGACTGAAAGCTCAGGGTAGCTATAAATTTGTTGATTAGATTCTATTAATAACTCTGGCTTAATTGGGACAGGCTGATCTCTGTCTATGCAACCTACCAAAACAGGATTATTTCAGGTTCAGAATGTTAAGAGCTAAAATATGGCACACATGCCCTTCTAAATCTTGAAGAGCTGGAAGATGTATAAATTTAAGTCCAAGGCTTCCAATTAGCTTCCCACCTATGGATGGATAATCCTAAACCTAAGAGGGAGGCTCAGAAAGGATGTAGTGGTAGCACTGGTATGAGAAATACCAGGAAATTATGATTAGGTGCTCCAGCTACCATGACATGAATGAAATACTGTTAAAAGTGGCATTAAACACCATTCAATCAGTCAAGAATGCTATCTGAAAACCTGATAAACAAATACACTTGCAGTCATAAATGTTCCTCTGGATTCTTTGATAGATCACAACATCTTCTCCAGGAAGGAAATTGAAGTGCCAGTTTTACAAAGTGTGGATGTGTGGTAGATGCATGGCTTATCAGTAGAACCTCACCTCAAGTTTTCTCATTAAATCTAATAACAGTTTCTGTCTATTTAAATCTATTCTATTATCCACTTTCCCATGCTAAAGTTCAAGTTCTTTGAAAACCTGACTCAATTATGGGCTAGATAGAATATCAGTGGATAGATGAAGATGGGGATTTTTTTGTTCAAAAGCCTTGAAATGACCATTTGAAAATACCTCTGCATTCTTAATCCTTTCCTGCTTTACAAAATTTTAGACCTGTCCAAATTCAAAGGTTTTACAGACGAAAATCAAATGTGGATTTAATCTGGAAAATAACTGTCCAGTTGGGTAGAAAACATTGTGAAAAAAGAAGAAATTGCTTGTTATTGCTTGTATTTCTACAATGTTTTCTCAATCATAAAATCATGGGGATGTAAAAACCAGGGATTGAAGAGGAAAGGGTTGAAAATACCATAAAGCATAAACCTATAAAACATTTTGTTGAGTTATGGTTTGTAGATTGAAAATGCTATTGACCTAACAGGTCTTAATCACTGATAGCTCGATGCTTCTCAATTATGCTAAAGGCAATTTTTACAAACAACTGCAACTACTCAGCTAGAGGCACTTTGGTGCCTGTTTTGCTATACCATTCTGAATTTACTTAAAGCAATATTTTCAATAGCTTCATTTATGTACCATGTTAACCCTTGTCATGCTGTTTAATATCCCTACCGGAATTGGATTTAAAAACAAAGGGCTGAAAGCACTGGTAGTGCTTGTGTTTCAATAATCAATATTTCCTGTAGAAATCAATATCATAAAGAATCTCTGGCAGAAAAAGTACAAGCAGGAGGTGTAGACCAAGGTCAGACCGCACATATGTGCAGGCTAATCTTTGTCTATACCTCCTGTCAGAACCGGAATATTCCAGGTTTAGCATGACCAGGGTTAACAAATAACAACCCCATGATGCTTTTAACCAATCAGAAATCTGATAAAGAGTCCCTCAAGAAGCATCCTATGAAAACATTTAAATGCAATCCAACAGGTATCCCTTCTCGGTGTTCCCTCCCTTCAATTGCGGTCAGATTCTGAAGAAAGAACAAG